>JARWMC010000016.1:10600000-11001233 GCA_029959065.1 Colias behrii | reverse complement strand
CCCGAGCGCGGCCAGCAGCGCCAGCAGCACCAGCGCCACGTGTCACACGCACCTGGCAGTGCCCCAGCAGCAGGCGTAGCTAGGTGACGTACAGGTAGAGCCCGAGCGCGGCCAGCAGCGCCAGCAGCACCAGCGCCACGTGTCACACGCACCTGGCAGTGCCCCAGCAGCAGGCGTAGCTAGGTGACGTACAGGTAGAGCCCGAGCGCGGCCAGCAGCGCCAGCAGCACCAGCGCCACGTGTCACACGCACCTGGCAGTGCCCCAGCAGCAGGCGTAGCTAGGTGACGTACAGGTAGAGCCCGAGCGCGGCCAGCAGCGCCAGCAGCACCAGCGCCACGTGTCACACGCACCTGGCAGTGCCCCAGCAGCAGGCGTAGCTAGGTGACGTACAGGTAGAGCCCGAGCGCGGCCAGCAGCGCCAGCAGCACCAGCGCCACGTGTCACACGCACCTGGCAGTGCCCCAGCAGCAGGCGTAGCTAGGTGACGTACAGGTAGAGCCCGAGCGCGGCCAGCAGCGCCAGCAGCACCAGCGCCACGTGTCACACGCACCTGGCAGTGCCCCAGCAGCAGGCGTAGCTAGGTGACGTACAGGTAGAGCCCGAGCGCGGCCAGCAGCGCCAGCAGCACCAGCGCCACGTGTCACACGCACCTGGCAGTGCCCCAGCAGCAGGCGTAGCTAGGTGACGTACAGGTAGAGCCCGAGCGCGGCCAGCAGCGCCAGCAGCACCAGCGCCACGTGTCACACGCACCTGGCAGTGCCCCAGCAGCAGGCGTAGCTAGGTGACGTACAGGTAGAGCCCGAGCGCGGCCAGCAGCGCCAGCAGCACCAGCGCCACGTGTCACACGCACCTGGCAGTGCCCCAGCAGCAGGCGTAGCTAGGTGACGTACAGGTAGAGCCCGAGCGCGGCCAGCAGCGCCAGCAGCACCAGCGCCACGTGTCACACGCACCTGGCAGTGCCCCAGCAGCAGGCGTAGCTAGGTGACGTACAGGTAGAGCCCGAGCGCGGCCAGCAGCGCCAGCAGCACCAGCGCCACGTGTCACACGCACCTGGCAGTGCCCCAGCAGCAGGCGTAGCTAGGTGACGTACAGGTAGAGCCCGAGCGCGGCCAGCAGCGCCAGCAGCACCAGCGCCACGTGTCACACGCACCTGGCAGTGCCCCAGCAGCAGGCGTAGCTAGGTGACGTACAGGTAGAGCCCGAGCGCGGCCAGCAGCGCCAGCAGCACCAGCGCCACGTGTCACACGCACCTGCAGTGCCCCAGCAGCAGGCGTAGCTAGGTGACGTACAGGTAGAGCCCGAGCGCGGCCAGCAGCGCCAGCAGCACCAGCGCCACGTGTCACACGCACCTGGCAGTGCCCCAGCAGCAGGCGTAGCTAGGTGACGTACAGGTAGAGCCCGAGCGCGGCCAGCAGCGCCAGCAGCACCAGCGCCACGTGTCACACGCACCTGGCAGTGCCCCAGCAGCAGGCGTAGCTAGGTGACGTACAGGTAGAGCCCGAGCGCGGCCAGCAGCGCCAGCAGCACCAGCGCCACGTGTCACACGCACCTGGCAGTGCCCCAGCAGCAGGCGTAGCTAGGTGACGTACAGGTAGAGCCCGAGCGCGGCCAGCAGCGCCAGCAGCACCAGCGCCACGTGTCACACGCACCTGGCAGTGCCCCAGCAGCAGGCGTAGCTAGGTGACGTACAGGTAGAGCCCGAGCGCGGCCAGCAGCGCCAGCAGCACCAGCGCCACGTGTCACACGCACCTGGCAGTGCCCCAGCAGCAGGCGTAGCTAGGTGACGTACAGGTAGAGCCCGAGCGCGGCCAGCAGCGCCAGCAGCACCAGCGCCACGTGTCACACGCACCTGGCAGTGCCCCAGCAGCAGGCGTAGCTAGGTGACGTACAGGTAGAGCCCGAGCGCGGCCAGCAGCGCCAGCAGCACCAGCGCCACGTGTCACACGCACCTGGCAGTGCCCCAGCAGCAGGCGTAGCTAGGTGACGTACAGGTAGAGCCCGAGCGCGGCCAGCAGCGCCAGCAGCACCAGCGCCACGTGTCACACGCACCTGGCAGTGCCCCAGCAGCAGGCGTAGCTAGGTGACGTACAGGTAGAGCCCGAGCGCGGCCAGCAGCGCCAGCAGCACCAGCGCCACGTGTCACACGCACCTGGCAGTGCCCAGCAGCAGGCGTAGCTAGGTGACGTACAGGTAGAGCCCGAGCGCGGCCAGCAGCGCCAGCAGCACCAGCGCCACGTGTCACACGCACCTGGCAGTGCCCCAGCAGCAGGCGTAGCTAGGTGACGTACAGGTAGAGCCCGAGCGCGGCCAGCAGCGCCAGCAGCACCAGCGCCACGTGTCACACGCACCTGGCAGTGCCCCAGCAGCAGGCGTAGCTAGGTGACGTACAGGTAGAGCCCGAGCGCGGCCAGCAGCGCCAGCAGCACCAGCGCCACGTGTCACACGCACCTGGCAGTGCCCCAGCAGCAGGCGTAGCTAGGTGACGTACAGGTAGAGCCCGAGCGCGGCCAGCAGCGCCAGCAGCACCAGCGCCACGTGTCACACGCACCTGGCAGTGCCCCAGCAGCAGGCGTAGCTAGGTGACGTACAGGTAGAGCCCGAGCGCGGCCAGCAGCGCCAGCAGCACCAGCGCCACGTGTCACACGCACCTGGCAGTGCCCCAGCAGCAGGCGTAGCTAGGTGACGTACAGGTAGAGCCCGAGCGCGGCCAGCAGCGCCAGCAGCACCAGCGCCACGTGTCACACGCACCTGGCAGTGCCCCAGCAGCAGGCGTAGCTAGGTGACGTACAGGTAGAGCCCGAGCGCGGCCAGCAGCGCCAGCAGCACCAGCGCCACGTGTCACACGCACCTGGCAGTGCCCCAGCAGCAGGCGTAGCTAGGTGACGTACAGGTAGAGCCCGAGCGCGGCCAGCAGCGCCAGCAGCACCAGCGCCACGTGTCACACGCACCTGGCAGTGCCCCAGCAGCAGGCGTAGCTAGGTGACGTACAGGTAGAGCCCGAGCGCGGCCAGCAGCGCCAGCAGCACCAGCGCCACGTGTCACACGCACCTGGCAGTGCCCCAGCAGCAGGCGTAGCTAGGTGACGTACAGGTAGAGCCCGAGCGCGGCCAGCAGCGCCAGCAGCACCAGCGCCACGTGTCACACGCACCTGGCAGTGCCCCAGCAGCAGCGTAGCTAGGTGACGTACAGGTAGAGCCCGAGCGCGGCCAGCAGCGCCAGCAGCACCAGCGCCACGTGTCACACGCACCTGGCAGTGCCCCAGCAGCAGGCGTAGCTAGGTGACGTACAGGTAGAGCCCGAGCGCGGCCAGCAGCGCCAGCAGCACCAGCGCCACGTGTCACACGCACCTGGCAGTGCCCCAGCAGCAGGCGTAGCTAGGTGACGTACAGGTAGAGCCCGAGCGCGGCCAGCAGCGCCAGCAGCACCAGCGCCACGTGTCACACGCACCTGGCAGTGCCCCAGCAGCAGGCGTAGCTAGGTGACGTACAGGTAGAGCCCGAGCGCGGCCAGCAGCGCCAGCAGCACCAGCGCCACGTGTCACACGCACCTGGCAGTGCCCCAGCAGCAGGCGTAGCTAGGTGACGTACAGGTAGAGCCCGAGCGCGGCCAGCAGCGCCAGCAGCACCAGCGCCACGTGTCACACGCACCTGGCAGTGCCCCAGCAGCAGGCGTAGCTAGGTGACGTACAGGTAGAGCCCGAGCGCGGCCAGCAGCGCCAGCAGCACCAGCGCCACGTGTCACACGCACCTGGCAGTGCCCCAGCAGCAGGCGTAGCTAGGTGACGTACAGGTAGAGCCCGAGCGCGGCCAGCAGCGCCAGCAGCACCAGCGCCACGTGTCACACGCACCTGGCAGTGCCCCAGCAGCAGGCGTAGCTAGGTGACGTACAGGTAGAGCCCGAGCGCGGCCAGCAGCGCCAGCAGCACCAGCGCCACGTGTCACACGCACCTGGCAGTGCCCCAGCAGCAGGCGTAGCTAGGTGACGTACAGGTAGAGCCCGAGCGCGGCCAGCAGCGCCAGCAGCACCAGCGCCACGTGTCACACGCACCTGGCAGTGCCCCAGCAGCAGGCGTAGCTAGGTGACGTACAGGTAGAGCCCGAGCGCGGCCAGCAGCGCCAGCAGCACCAGCGCCACGTGTCACACGCACCTGGCAGTGCCCCAGCAGCAGGCGTAGCTAGGTGACGTACAGGTAGAGCCCGAGCGCGGCCAGCAGCGCCAGCAGCACCAGCGCCACGTGTCACACGCACCTGGCAGTGCCCCAGCAGCAGGCGTAGCTAGGTGACGTACAGGTAGAGCCCGAGCGCGGCCAGCAGCGCCAGCAGCACCAGCGCCACGTGTCACACGCACCTGGCAGTGCCCCAGCAGCAGGCGTAGCTAGGTGACGTACAGGTAGAGCCCGAGCGCGGCCAGCAGCGCCAGCAGCACCAGCGCCACGTGTCACACGCACCTGGCAGTGCCCCAGCAGCAGGCGTAGCTAGGTGACGTACAGGTAGAGCCCGAGCGCGGCCAGCAGCGCCAGCAGCACCAGCGCCACGTGTCACACGCACCTGGCAGTGCCCCAGCAGCAGGCGTAGCTAGGTGACGTACAGGTAGAGCCCGAGCGCGGCCAGCAGCGCCAGCAGCACCAGCGCCACGTGTCACACGCACCTGGCAGTGCCCCAGCAGCAGGCGTAGCTAGGTGACGTACAGGTAGAGCCCGAGCGCGGCCAGCAGCGCCAGCAGCACCAGCGCCACGTGTCACACGCACCTGGCAGTGCCCCAGCAGCAGGCGTAGCTAGGTGACGTACAGGTAGAGCCCGAGCGCGGCCAGCAGCGCCAGCAGCACCAGCGCCACGTGTCACACGCACCTGGCAGTGCCCCAGCAGCAGGCGTAGCTAGGTGACGTACAGGTAGAGCCCGAGCGCGGCCAGCAGCGCCAGCAGCACCAGCGCCACGTGTCACACGCACCTGGCAGTGCCCCAGCAGCAGGCGTAGCTAGGTGACGTACAGGTAGAGCCCGAGCGCGGCCAGCAGCGCCAGCAGCACCAGCGCCACGTGTCACACGCACCTGGCAGTGCCCCAGCAGCAGGCGTAGCTAGGTGACGTACAGGTAGAGCCCGAGCGCGGCCAGCAGCGCCAGCAGCACCAGCGCCACGTGTCACACGCACCTGGCAGTGCCCCAGCAGCAGGCGTAGCTAGGTGACGTACAGGTAGAGCCCGAGCGCGGCCAGCAGCGCCAGCAGCACCAGCGCCACGTGTCACACGCACCTGGCAGTGCCCCAGCAGCAGGCGTAGCTAGGTGACGTACAGGTAGAGCCCGAGCGCGGCCAGCAGCGCCAGCAGCACCAGCGCCACGTGTCACACGCACCTGGCAGTGCCCCAGCAGCAGGCGTAGCTAGGTGACGTACAGGTAGAGCCCGAGCGCGGCCAGCAGCGCCAGCAGCACCAGCGCCACGTGTCACACGCACCTGGCAGTGCCCCAGCAGCAGGCGTAGCTAGGTGACGTACAGGTAGAGCCCGAGCGCGGCCAGCAGCGCCAGCAGCACCAGCGCCACGTGTCACACGCACCTGGCAGTGCCCCAGCAGCAGGCGTAGCTAGGTGACGTACAGGTAGAGCCCGAGCGCGGCCAGCAGCGCCAGCAGCACCAGCGCCACGTGTCACACGCACCTGGCAGTGCCCCAGCAGCAGGCGTAGCTAGGTGACGTACAGGTAGAGCCCGAGCGCGGCCAGCAGCGCCAGCAGCACCAGCGCCACGTGTCACACGCACCTGGCAGTGCCCCAGCAGCAGGCGTAGCTAGGTGACGTACAGGTAGAGCCCGAGCGCGGCCAGCAGCGCCAGCAGCACCAGCGCCACGTGTCACACGCACCTGGCAGTGCCCCAGCAGCAGGCGTAGCTAGGTGACGTACAGGTAGAGCCCGAGCGCGGCCAGCAGCGCCAGCAGCACCAGCGCCACGTGTCACACGCACCTGGCAGTGCCCCAGCAGCAGGCGTAGCTAGGTGACGTACAGGTAGAGCCCGAGCGCGGCCAGCAGCGCCAGCAGCACCAGCGCCACGTGTCACACGCACCTGGCAGTGCCCCAGCAGCAGGCGTAGCTAGGTGACGTACAGGTAGAGCCCGAGCGCGGCCAGCAGCGCCAGCAGCACCAGCGCCACGTGTCACACGCACCTGGCAGTGCCCCAGCAGCAGGCGTAGCTAGGTGACGTACAGGTAGAGCCCGAGCGCGGCCAGCAGCGCCAGCAGCACCAGCGCCACGTGTCACACGCACCTGGCAGTGCCCCAGCAGCAGGCGTAGCTAGGTGACGTACAGGTAGAGCCCGAGCGCGGCCAGCAGCGCCAGCAGCACCAGCGCCACGTGTCACACGCACCTGGCAGTGCCCCAGCAGCAGGCGTAGCTAGGTGACGTACAGGTAGAGCCCGAGCGCGGCCAGCAGCGCCAGCAGCACCAGCGCCACGTGTCACACGCACCTGGCAGTGCCCCAGCAGCAGGCGTAGCTAGGTGACGTACAGGTAGAGCCCGAGCGCGGCCAGCAGCGCCAGCAGCACCAGCGCCACGTGTCACACGCACCTGGCAGTGCCCCAGCAGCAGGCGTAGCTAGGTGACGTACAGGTAGAGCCCGAGCGCGGCCAGCAGCGCCAGCAGCACCAGCGCCACGTGTCACACGCACCTGGCAGTGCCCCAGCAGCAGGCGTAGCTAGGTGACGTACAGGTAGAGCCCGAGCGCGGCCAGCAGCGCCAGCAGCACCAGCGCCACGTGTCACACGCACCTGGCAGTGCCCCAGCAGCAGGCGTAGCTAGGTGACGTACAGGTAGAGCCCGAGCGCGGCCAGCAGCGCCAGCAGCACCAGCGCCACGTGTCACACGCACCTGGCAGTGCCCCAGCAGCAGGCGTAGCTAGGTGACGTACAGGTAGAGCCCGAGCGCGGCCAGCAGCGCCAGCAGCACCAGCGCCACGTGTCACACGCACCTGGCAGTGCCCCAGCAGCAGGCGTAGCTAGGTGACGTACAGGTAGAGCCCGAGCGCGGCCAGCAGCGCCAGCAGCACCAGCGCCACGTGTCACACGCACCTGGCAGTGCCCCAGCAGCAGGCGTAGCTAGGTGACGTACAGGTAGAGCCCGAGCGCGGCCAGCAGCGCCAGCAGCACCAGCGCCACGTGTCACACGCACCTGGCAGTGCCCCAGCAGCAGGCGTAGCTAGGTGACGTACAGGTAGAGCCCGAGCGCGGCCAGCAGCGCCAGCAGCACCAGCGCCACGTGTCACACGCACCTGGCAGTGCCCCAGCAGCAGGCGTAGCTAGGTGACGTACAGGTAGAGCCCGAGCGCGGCCAGCAGCGCCAGCAGCACCAGCGCCACGTGTCACACGCACCTGGCAGTGCCCCAGCAGCAGGCGTAGCTAGGTGACGTACAGGTAGAGCCCGAGCGCGGCCAGCAGCGCCAGCAGCACCAGCGCCACGTGTCACACGCACCTGGCAGTGCCCCAGCAGCAGGCGTAGCTAGGTGACGTACAGGTAGAGCCCGAGCGCGGCCAGCAGCGCCAGCAGCACCAGCGCCACGTGTCACACGCACCTGGCAGTGCCCCAGCAGCAGGCGTAGCTAGGTGACGTACAGGTAGAGCCCGAGCGCGGCCAGCAGCGCCAGCAGCACCAGCGCCACGTGTCACACGCACCTGGCAGTGCCCCAGCAGCAGGCGTAGCTAGGTGACGTACAGGTAGAGCCCGAGCGCGGCCAGCAGCGCCAGCAGCACCAGCGCCACGTGTCACACGCACCTGGCAGTGCCCCAGCAGCAGGCGTAGCTAGGTGACGTACAGGTAGAGCCCGAGCGCGGCCAGCAGCGCCAGCAGCACCAGCGCCACGTGTCACACGCACCTGGCAGTGCCCCAGCAGCAGGCGTAGCTAGGTGACGTACAGGTAGAGCCCGAGCGCGGCCAGCAGCGCCAGCAGCACCAGCGCCACGTGTCACACGCACCTGGCAGTGCCCCAGCAGCAGGCGTAGCTAGGTGACGTACAGGTAGAGCCCGAGCGCGGCCAGCAGCGCCAGCAGCACCAGCGCCACGTGTCACACGCACCTGGCAGTGCCCCAGCAGCAGGCGTAGCTAGGTGACGTACAGGTAGAGCCCGAGCGCGGCCAGCAGCGCCAGCAGCACCAGCGCCACGTGTCACACGCACCTGGCAGTGCCCCAGCAGCAGGCGTAGCTAGGTGACGTACAGGTAGAGCCCGAGCGCGGCCAGCAGCGCCAGCAGCACCAGCGCCACGTGTCACACGCACCTGGCAGTGCCCCAGCAGCAGGCGTAGCTAGGTGACGTACAGGTAGAGCCCGAGCGCGGCCAGCAGCGCCAGCAGCACCAGCGCCACGTGTCACACGCACCTGGCAGTGCCCCAGCAGCAGGCGTAGCTAGGTGACGTACAGGTAGAGCCCGAGCGCGGCCAGCAGCGCCAGCAGCACCAGCGCCACGTGTCACACGCACCTGGCAGTGCCCCAGCAGCAGGCGTAGCTAGGTGACGTACAGGTAGAGCCCGAGCGCGGCCAGCAGCGCCAGCAGCACCAGCGCCACGTGTCACACGCACCTGGCAGTGCCCCAGCAGCAGGCGTAGCTAGGTGACGTACAGGTAGAGCCCGAGCGCGGCCAGCAGCGCCAGCAGCACCAGCGCCACGTGTCACACGCACCTGGCAGTGCCCCAGCAGCAGGCGTAGCTAGGTGACGTACAGGTAGAGCCCGAGCGCGGCCAGCAGCGCCAGCA
This sequence comes from Colias behrii, assembly GCA_029959065.1. Taxonomy (NCBI): domain Eukaryota; kingdom Metazoa; phylum Arthropoda; class Insecta; order Lepidoptera; family Pieridae; genus Colias; species Colias behrii. The sequence goes on along the minus strand of JARWMC010000016.1, from coordinate 10,992,510 downwards.
GCACCAGCGCCACGTGTCACACGCACCTGGCAGTGCCCCAGCAGCAGGCGTAGCTAGGTGACGTACAGGTAGAGCCCGAGCGCGGCCAGCAGCGCCAGCAGCACCAGCGCCACGTGTCACACGCACCTGGCAGTGCCCCAGCAGCAGGCGTAGCTAGGTGACGTACAGGTAGAGCCCGAGCGCGGCCAGCAGCGCCAGCAGCACCAGCGCCACGTGTCACACGCACCTGGCAGTGCCCCAGCAGCAGGCGTAGCTAGGTGACGTACAGGTAGAGCCCGAGCGCGGCCAGCAGCGCCAGCAGCACCAGCGCCACGTGTCACACGCACCTGGCAGTGCCCCAGCAGCAGGCGTAGCTAGGTGACGTACAGGTAGAGCCCGAGCGCGGCCAGCAGCGCCAGCAGCACCAGCGCCACGTGTCACACGCACCTGGCAGTGCCCCAGCAGCAGGCGTAGCTAGGTGACGTACAGGTAGAGCCCGAGCGCGGCCAGCAGCGCCAGCAGCACCAGCGCCACGTGTCACACGCACCTGGCAGTGCCCCAGCAGCAGGCGTAGCTAGGTGACGTACAGGTAGAGCCCGAGCGCGGCCAGCAGCGCCAGCAGCACCAGCGCCACGTGTCACACGCACCTGGCAGTGCCCCAGCAGCAGGCGTAGCTAGGTGACGTACAGGTAGAGCCCGAGCGCGGCCAGCAGCGCCAGCAGCACCAGCGCCACGTGTCACACGCACCTGGCAGTGCCCCAGCAGCAGGCGTAGCTAGGTGACGTACAGGTAGAGCCCGAGCGCGGCCAGCAGCGCCAGCAGCACCAGCGCCACGTGTCACACGCACCTGGCAGTGCCCCAGCAGCAGGCGTAGCTAGGTGACGTACAGGTAGAGCCCGAGCGCGGCCAGCAGCGCCAGCAGCACCAGCGCCACGTGTCACACGCACCTGGCAGTGCCCCAGCAGCAGGCGTAGCTAGGTGACGTACAGGTAGAGCCCGAGCGCGGCCAGCAGCGCCAGCAGCACCAGCGCCACGTGTCACACGCACCTGGCAGTGCCCCAGCAGCAGGCGTAGCTAGGTGACGTACAGGTAGAGCCCGAGCGCGGCCAGCAGCGCCAGCAGCACCAGCGCCACGTGTCACACGCACCTGGCAGTGCCCCAGCAGCAGGCGTAGCTAGGTGACGTACAGGTAGAGCCCGAGCGCGGCCAGCAGCGCCAGCAGCACCAGCGCCACGTGTCACACGCACCTGGCAGTGCCCCAGCAGCAGGCGTAGCTAGGTGACGTACAGGTAGAGCCCGAGCGCGGCCAGCAGCGCCAGCAGCACCAGCGCCACGTGTCACACGCACCTGGCAGTGCCCCAGCAGCAGGCGTAGCTAGGTGACGTACAGGTAGAGCCCGAGCGCGGCCAGCAGCGCCAGCAGCACCAGCGCCACGTGTCACACGCACCTGGCAGTGCCCCAGCAGCAGGCGTAGCTAGGTGACGTACAGGTAGAGCCCGAGCGCGGCCAGCAGCGCCAGCAGCACCAGCGCCACGTGTCACACGCACCTGGCAGTGCCCCAGCAGCAGGCGTAGCTAGGTGACGTACAGGTAGAGCCCGAGCGCGGCCAGCAGCGCCAGCAGCACCAGCGCCACGTGTCACACGCACCTGGCAGTGCCCCAGCAGCAGGCGTAGCTAGGTGACGTACAGGTAGAGCCCGAGCGCGGCCAGCAGCGCCAGCAGCACCAGCGCCACGTGTCACACGCACCTGGCAGTGCCCCAGCAGCAGGCGTAGCTAGGTGACGTACAGGTAGAGCCCGAGCGCGGCCAGCAGCGCCAGCAGCACCAGCGCCACGTGTCACACGCACCTGGCAGTGCCCCAGCAGCAGGCGTAGCTAGGTGACGTACAGGTAGAGCCCGAGCGCGGCCAGCAGCGCCAGCAGCACCAGCGCCACGTGTCACACGCACCTGGCAGTGCCCCAGCAGCAGGCGTAGCTAGGTGACGTACAGGTAGAGCCCGAGCGCGGCCAGCAGCGCCAGCAGCACCAGCGCCACGTGTCACACGCACCTGGCAGTGCCCCAGCAGGCGTAGCTAGGTGACGTACAGGTAGAGCCCGAGCGCGGCCAGCAGCGCCAGCAGCACCAGCGCCACGTGTCACACGCACCTGGCAGTGCCCCAGCAGCAGGCGTAGCTAGGTGACGTACAGGTAGAGCCCGAGCGCGGCCAGCAGCGCCAGCAGCACCAGCGCCACGTGTCACACGCACCTGGCAGTGCCCCAGCAGCAGGCGTAGCTAGGTGACGTACAGGTAGAGCCCGAGCGCGGCCAGCAGCGCCAGCAGCACCAGCGCCACGTGTCACACGCACCTGGCAGTGCCCCAGCAGCAGGCGTAGCTAGGTGACGTACAGGTAGAGCCCGAGCGCGGCCAGCAGCGCCAGCAGCACCAGCGCCACGTGTCACACGCACCTGGCAGTGCCCCAGCAGCAGGCGTAGCTAGGTGACGTACAGGTAGAGCCCGAGCGCGGCCAGCAGCGCCAGCAGCACCAGCGCCACGTGTCACACGCACCTGGCAGTGCCCCAGCAGCAGGCGTAGCTAGGTGACGTACAGGTAGAGCCCGAGCGCGGCCAGCAGCGCCAGCAGCACCAGCGCCACGTGTCACACGCACCTGGCAGTGCCCCAGCAGCAGGCGTAGCTAGGTGACGTACAGGTAGAGCCCGAGCGCGGCCAGCAGCGCCAGCAGCACCAGCGCCACGTGTCACACGCACCTGGCAGTGCCCCAGCAGCAGGCGTAGCTAGGTGACGTACAGGTAGAGCCCGAGCGCGGCCAGCAGCGCCAGCAGCACCAGCGCCACGTGTCACACGCACCTGGCAGTGCCCCAGCAGCAGGCGTAGCTAGGTGACGTACAGGTAGAGCCCGAGCGCGGCCAGCAGCGCCAGCAGCACCAGCGCCACGTGTCACACGCACCTGGCAGTGCCCCAGCAGCAGGCGTAGCTAGGTGACGTACAGGTAGAGCCCGAGCGCGGCCAGCAGCGCCAGCAGCACCAGCGCCACGTGTCACACGCACCTGGCAGTGCCCCAGCAGCAGGCGTAGCTAGGTGACGTACAGGTAGAGCCCGAGCGCGGCCAGCAGCGCCAGCAGCACCAGCGCCACGTGTCACACGCACCTGGCAGTGCCCCAGCAGCAGGCGTAGCTAGGTGACGTACAGGTAGAGCCCGAGCGCGGCCAGCAGCGCCAGCAGCACCAGCGCCACGTGTCACACGCACCTGGCAGTGCCCCAGCAGCAGGCGTAGCTAGGTGACGTACAGGTAGAGCCCGAGCGCGGCCAGCAGCGCCAGCAGCACCAGCGCCACGTGTCACACGCACCTGGCAGTGCCCCAGCAGCAGGCGTAGCTAGGTGACGTACAGGTAGAGCCCGAGCGCGGCCAGCAGCGCCAGCAGCACCAGCGCCACGTGTCACACGCACCTGGCAGTGCCCCAGCAGCAGGCGTAGCTAGGTGACGTACAGGTAGAGCCCGAGCGCGGCCAGCAGCGCCAGCAGCACCAGCGCCACGTGTCACACGCACCTGGCAGTGCCCCAGCAGCAGGCGTAGCTAGGTGACGTACAGGTAGAGCCCGAGCGCGGCCAGCAGCGCCAGCAGCACCAGCGCCACGTGTCACACGCACCTGGCAGTGCCCCAGCAGCAGGCGTAGCTAGGTGACGTACAGGTAGAGCCCGAGCGCGGCCAGCAGCGCCAGCAGCACCAGCGCCACGTGTCACACGCACCTGGCAGTGCCCCAGCAGCAGGCGTAGCTAGGTGACGTACAGGTAGAGCCCGAGCGCGGCCAGCAGCGCCAGCAGCACCAGCGCCACGTGTCACACGCACCTGGCAGTGCCCCAGCAGCAGGCGTAGCTAGGTGACGTACAGGTAGAGCCCGAGCGCGGCCAGCAGCGCCAGCAGCACCAGCGCCACGTGTCACACGCACCTGGCAGTGCCCCAGCAGCAGGCGTAGCTAGGTGACGTACAGGTAGAGCCCGAGCGCGGCCAGCAGCGCCAGCAGCACCAGCGCCACGTGTCACACGCACCTGGCAGTGCCCCAGCAGCAGGCGTAGCTAGGTGACGTACAGGTAGAGCCCGAGCGCGGCCAGCAGCGCCAGCAGCACCAGCGCCACGTGTCACACGCACCTGGCAGTGCCCCAGCAGCAGGCGTAGCTAGGTGACGTACAGGTAGAGCCCGAGCGCGGCCAGCAGCGCCAGCAGCACCAGCGCCACGTGTCACACGCACCTGGCAGTGCCCCAGCAGCAGGCGTAGCTAGGTGACGTACAGGTAGAGCCCGAGCGCGGCCAGCAGCGCCAGCAGCACCAGCGCCACGTGTCACACGCACCTGGCAGTGCCCCAGCAGCAGGCGTAGCTAGGTGACGTACAGGTAGAGCCCGAGCGCGGCCAGCAGCGCCAGCAGCACCAGCGCCACGTGTCACACGCACCTGGCAGTGCCCCAGCAGCAGGCGTAGCTAGGTGACGTACAGGTAGAGCCCGAGCGCGGCCAGCAGCGCCAGCAGCACCAGCGCCACGTGTCACACGCACCTGGCAGTGCCCCAGCAGCAGGCGTAGCTAGGTGACGTACAGGTAGAGCCCGAGCGCGGCCAGCAGCGCCAGCAGCACCAGCGCCACGTGTCACACGCACCTGGCAGTGCCCCAGCAGCAGGCGTAGCTAGGTGACGTACAGGTAGAGCCCGAGCGCGGCCAGCAGCGCCAGCAGCACCAGCGCCACGTGTCACACGCACCTGGCAGTGCCCCAGCAGCAGGCGTAGCTAGGTGACGTACAGGTAGAGCCCGAGCGCGGCCAGCAGCGCCAGCAGCACCAGCGCCACGTGTCACACGCACCTGGCAGTGCCCCAGCAGCAGGCGTAGCTAGGTGACGTACAGGTAGAGCCCGAGCGCGGCCAGCAGCGCCAGCAGCACCAGCGCCACGTGTCACACGCACCTGGCAGTGCCCCAGCAGCAGGCGTAGCTAGGTGACGTACAGGTAGAGCCCGAGCGCGGCCAGCAGCGCCAGCAGCACCAGCGCCACGTGTCACACGCACCTGGCAGTGCCCCAGCAGCAGGCGTAGCTAGGTGACGTACAGGTAGAGCCCGAGCGCGGCCAGCAGCGCCAGCAGCACCAGCGCCACGTGTCACACGCACCTGGCAGTGCCCCAGCAGCAGGCGTAGCTAGGTGACGTACAGGTAGAGCCCGAGCGCGGCCAGCAGCGCCAGCAGCACCAGCGCCACGTGTCACACGCACCTGGCAGTGCCCCAGCAGCAGGCGTAGCTAGGTGACGTACAGGTAGAGCCCGAGCGCGGCCAGCAGCGCCAGCAGCACCAGCGCCACGTGTCACACGCACCTGGCAGTGCCCCAGCAGCAGGCGTAGCTAGGTGACGTACAGGTAGAGCCCGAGCGCGGCCAGCAGCGCCAGCAGCACCAGCGCCACGTGTCACACGCACCTGGCAGTGCCCCAGCAGCAGGCGTAGCTAGGTGACGTACAGGTAGAGCCCGAGCGCGGCCAGCAGCGCCAGCAGCACCAGCGCCACGTGTCACACGCACCTGGCAGTGCCCCAGCAGCAGGCGTAGCTAGGTGACGTACAGGTAGAGCCCGAGCGCGGCCAGCAGCGCCAGCAGCACCAGCGCCACGTGTCACACGCACCTGGCAGTGCCCCAGCAGCAGGCGTAGCTAGGTGACGTACAGGTAGAGCCCGAGCGCGGCCAGCAGCGCCAGCAGCACCAGCGCCACGTGTCACACGCACCTGGCAGTGCCCCAGCAGCAGGCGTAGCTAGGTGACGTACAGGTAGAGCCCGAGCGCGGCCAGCAGCGCCAGCAGCACCAGCGCCACGTGTCACACGCACCTGGCAGTGCCCCAGCAGCAGGCGTAGCTAGGTGACGTACAGGTAGAGCCCGAGCGCGGCCAGCAGCGCCAGCAGCACCAGCGCCACGTGTCACACGCACCTGGCAGTGCCCCAGCAGCAGGCGTAGCTAGGTGACGTACAGGTAGAGCCCGAGCGCGGCCAGCAGCGCCAGCAGCACCAGCGCCACGTGTCACACGCACCTGGCAGTGCCCCAGCAGCAGGCGTAGCTAGGTGACGTACAGGTAGAGCCCGAGCGCGGCCAGCAGCGCCAGCAGCACCAGCGCCACGTGTCACACGCACCTGGCAGTGCCCCAGCAGCAGGCGTAGCTAGGTGACGTACAGGTAGAGCCCGAGCGCGGCCAGCAGCGCCAGCAGCACCAGCGCCACGTGTCACACGCACCTGGCAGTGCCCCAGCAGCAGGCGTAGCTAGGTGACGTACAGGTAGAGCCCGAGCGCGGCCAGCAGCGCCAGCAGCACCAGCGCCACGTGTCACACGCACCTGGCAGTGCCCCAGCAGCAGGCGTAGCTAGGTGACGTACAGGTAGAGCCCGAGCGCGGCCAGCAGCGCCAGCAGCACCAGCGCCACGTGTCACACGCACCTGGCAGTGCCCCAGCAGCAGGCGTAGCTAGGTGACGTACAGGTAGAGCCCGAGCGCGGCCAGCAGCGCCAGCAGCACCAGCGCCACGTGTCACACGCACCTGGCAGTGCCCCAGCAGCAGGCGTAGCTAGGTGACGTACAGGTAGAGCCCGAGCGCGGCCAGCAGCGCCAGCAGCACCAGCGCCACGTGTCACACGCACCTGGCAGTGCCCCAGCAGCAGGCGTAGCTAGGTGACGTACAGGTAGAGCCCGAGCGCGGCCAGCAGCGCCAGCAGCACCAGCGCCACGTGTCACACGCACCTGGCAGTGCCCCAGCAGCAGGCGTAGCTAGGTGACGTACAGGTAGAGCCCGAGCGCGGCCAGCAGCGCCAGCAGCACCAGCGCCACGTGTCACACGCACCTGGCAGTGCCCCAGCAGCAGGCGTAGCTAGGTGACGTACAGGTAGAGCCCGAGCGCGGCCAGCAGCGCCAGCAGCACCAGCGCCACGTGTCACACGCACCTGGCAGTGCCCCAGCAGCAGGCGTAGCTAGGTGACGTACAGGTAGAGCCCGAGCGCGGCCAGCAGCGCCAGCAGCACCAGCGCCACGTGTCACACGCACCTGGCAGTGCCCCAGCAGCAGGCGTAGCTAGGTGACGTACAGGTAGAGCCCGAGCGCGGCCAGCAGCGCCAGCAGCACCAGCGCCACGTGTCACACGCACCTGGCAGTGCCCCAGCAGCAGGCGTAGCTAGGTGACGTACAGGTAGAGCCCGAGCGCGGCCAGCAGCGCCAGCAGCACCAGCGCCACGTGTCACACGCACCTGGCAGTGCCCCAGCAGCAGGCGTAGCTAGGTGACGTACAGGTAGAGCCCGAGCGCGGCCAGCAGCGCCAGCAGCACCAGCGCCACGTGTCACACGCACCTGGCAGTGCCCCAGCAGCAGGCGTAGCTAGGTGACGTACAGGTAGAGCCCGAGCGCGGCCAGCAGCGCCAGCAGCACCAGCGCCACGTGTCACACGCACCTGGCAGTGCCCCAGCAGCAGGCGTAGCTAGGTGACGTACAGGTAGAGCCCGAGCGCGGCCAGCAGCGCCAGCAGCACCAGCGCCACGTGTCACACGCACCTGGCAGTGCCCCAGCAGCAGGCGTAGCTAGGTGACGTACAGGTAGAGCCCGAGCGCGGCCAGCAGCGCCAGCAGCACCAGCGCCACGTGTCACACGCACCTGGCAGTGCCCCAGCAGCAGGCGTAGCTAGGTGACGTACAGGTAGAGCCCGAGCGCGGCCAGCAGCGCCAGCAGCACCAGCGCCACGTGTCACACGCACCTGGCAGTGCCCCAGCAGCAGGCGTAGCTAGGTGACGTACAGGTAGAGCCCGAGCGCGGCCAGCAGCGCCAGCAGCACCAGCGCCACGTGTCACACGCACCTGGCAGTGCCCCAGCAGCAGGCGTAGCTAGGTGACGTACAGGTAGAGCCCGAGCGCGGCCAGCAGCGCCAGCAGCACCAGCGCCACGTGTCACACGCACCTGGCAGTGCCCCAGCAGCAGGCGTAGCTAGGTGACGTACAGGTAGAGCCCGAGCGCGGCCAGCAGCGCCAGCAGCACCAGCGCCACGTGTCACACGCACCTGGCAGTGCCCCAGCAGCAGGCGTAGCTAGGTGACGTACAGGTAGAGCCCGAGCGCGGCCAGCAGCGCCAGCAGCACCAGCGCCACGTGTCACACGCACCTGGCAGTGCCCCAGCAGCAGGCGTAGCTAGGTGACGTACAGGTAGAGCCCGAGCGCGGCCAGCAGCGCCAGCAGCACCAGCGCCACGTGTCACACGCACCTGGCAGTGCCCCAGCAGCAGGCGTAGCTAGGTGACGTACAGGTAGAGCCCGAGCGCGGCCAGCAGCGCCAGCAGCACCAGCGCCACGTGTCACACGCACCTGGCAGTGCCCCAGCAGCAGGCGTAGCTAGGTGACGTACAGGTAGAGCCCGAGCGCGGCCAGCAGCGCCAGCAGCACCAGCGCCACGTGTCACACGCACCTGGCAGTGCCCCAGCAGCAGGCGTAGCTAGGTGACGTACAGGTAGAGCCCGAGCGCGGCCAGCAGCGCCAGCAGCACCAGCGCCACGTGTCACACGCACCTGGCAGTGCCCCAGCAGCAGGCGTAGCTAGGTGACGTACAGGTAGAGCCCGAGCGCGGCCAGCAGCGCCAGCAGCACCAGCGCCACGTGTCACACGCACCTGGCAGTGCCCCAGCAGCAGGCGTAGCTAGGTGACGTACAGGTAGAGCCCGAGCGCGGCCAGCAGCGCCAGCAGCACCAGCGCCACGTGTCACACGCACCTGGCAGTGCCCCAGCAGCAGGCGTAGCTAGGTGACGTACAGGTAGAGCCCGAGCGCGGCCAGCAGCGCCAGCAGCACCAGCGCCACGTGTCACACGCACCTGGCAGTGCCCCAGCAGCAGGCGTAGCTAGGTGACGTACAGGTAGAGCCCGAGCGCGGCCAGCAGCGCCAGCAGCACCAGCGCCACGTGTCACACGCACCTGGCAGTGCCCCAGCAGCAGGCGTAGCTAGGTGACGTACAGGTAGAGCCCGAGCGCGGCCAGCAGCGCCAGCAGCACCAGCGCCACGTGTCACACGCACCTGGCAGTGCCCCAGCAGCAGGCGTAGCTAGGTGACGTACAGGTAGAGCCCGAGCGCGGCCAGCAGCGCCAGCAGCACCAGCGCCACGTGTCACACGCACCTGGCAGTGCCCCAGCAGCAGGCGTAGCTAGGTGACGTACAGGTAGAGCCCGAGCGCGGCCAGCAGCGCCAGCAGCACCAGCGCCACGTGTCACACGCACCTGGCAGTGCCCCAGCAGCAGGCGTAGCTAGGTGACGTACAGGTAGAGCCCGAGCGCGGCCAGCAGCGCCAGCAGCACCAGCGCCACGTGTCACACGCACCTGGCAGTGCCCCAGCAGCAGGCGTAGCTAGGTGACGTACAGGTAGAGCCCGAGCGCGGCCAGCAGCGCCAGCAGCACCAGCGCCACGTGTCACACGCACCTGGCAGTGCCCCAGCAGCAGGCGTAGCTAGGTGACGTACAGGTAGAGCCCGAGCGCGGCCAGCAGCGCCAGCAGCACCAGCGCCACGTGTCACACGCACCTGGCAGTGCCCCAGCAGCAGGCGTAGCTAGGTGACGTACAGGTAGAGCCCGAGCGCGGCCAGCAGCGCCAGCAGCACCAGCGCCACGTGTCACACGCACCTGGCAGTGCCCCAGCAGCAGGCGTAGCTAGGTGACGTACAGGTAGAGCCCGAGCGCGGCCAGCAGCGCCAGCAGCACCAGCGCCACGTGTCACACGCACCTGGCAGTGCCCCAGCAGCAGGCGTAGCTAGGTGACGTACAGGTAGAGCCCGAGCGCGGCCAGCAGCGCCAGCAGCACCAGCGCCACGTGTCACACGCACCTGGCAGTGCCCCAGCAGCAGGCGTAGCTAGGTGACGTACAGGTAGAGCCCGAGCGCGGCCAGCAGCGCCAGCAGCACCAGCGCCACGTGTCACACGCACCTGGCAGTGCCCCAGCAGCAGGCGTAGCTAGGTGACGTACAGGTAGAGCCCGAGCGCGGCCAGCAGCGCCAGCAGCACCAGCGCCACGTGTCACACGCACCTGGCAGTGCCCCAGCAGCAGGCGTAGCTAGGTGACGTACAGGTAGAGCCCGAGCGCGGCCAGCAGCGCCAGCAGCACCAGCGCCACGTGTCACACGCACCTGGCAGTGCCCCAGCAGCAGGCGTAGCTAGGTGACGTACAGGTAGAGCCCGAGCGCGGCCAGCAGCGCCAGCAGCACCAGCGCCACGTGTCACACGCACCTGGCAGTGCCCCAGCAGCAGGCGTAGCTAGGTGACGTACAGGTAGAGCCCGAGCGCGGCCAGCAGCGCCAGCAGCACCAGCGCCACGTGTCACACGCACCTGGCAGTGCCCCAGCAGCAGGCGTAGCTAGGTGACGTACAGGTAGAGCCCGAGCGCGGCCAGCAGCGCCAGCAGCACCAGCGCCACGTGTCACACGCACCTGGCAGTGCCCCAGCAGCAGGCGTAGCTAGGTGACGTACAGGTAGAGCCCGAGCGCGGCCAGCAGCGCCAGCAGCACCAGCGCCACGTGTCACACGCACCTGGCAGTGCCCCAGCAGCAGGCGTAGCTAGGTGACGTACAGGTAGAGCCCGAGCGCGGCCAGCAGCGCCAGCAGCACCAGCGCCACGTGTCACACGCACCTGGCAGTGCCCCAGCAGCAGGCGTAGCTAGGTGACGTACAGGTAGAGCCCGAGCGCGGCCAGCAGCGCCAGCAGCACCAGCGCCACGTGTCACACGCACCTGGCAGTGCCCCAGCAGCAGGCGTAGCTAGGTGACGTACAGGTAGAGCCCGAGCGCGGCCAGCAGCGCCAGCAGCACCAGCGCCACGTGTCACACGCACCTGGCAGTGCCCCAGCAGCAGGCGTAGCTAGGTGACGTACAGGTAGAGCCCGAGCGCGGCCAGCAGCGCCAGCAGCACCAGCGCCACGTGTCACACGCACCTGGCAGTGCCCCAGCAGCAGGCGTAGCTAGGTGACGTACAGGTAGAGCCCGAGCGCGGCCAGCAGCGCCAGCAGCACCAGCGCCACGTGTCACACGCACCTGGCAGTGCCCCAGCAGCAGGCGTAGCTAGGTGACGTACAGGTAGAGCCCGAGCGCGGCCAGCAGCGCCAGCAGCACCAGCGCCACGTGTCACACGCACCTGGCAGTGCCCCAGCAGCAGGCGTAGCTAGGTGACGTACAGGTAGAGCCCGAGCGCGGCCAGCAGCGCCAGCAGCACCAGCGCCACGTGTCACACGCACCTGGCAGTGCCCCAGCAGCAGGCGTAGCTAGGTGACGTACAGGTAGAGCCCGAGCGCGGCCAGCAGCGCCAGCAGCACCAGCGCCACGTGTCACACGCACCTGGCAGTGCCCCAGCAGCAGGCGTAGCTAGGTGACGTACAGGTAGAGCCCGAGCGCGGCCAGCAGCGCCAGCAGCACCAGCGCCACGTGTCACACGCACCTGGCAGTGCCCCAGCAGCAGGCGTAGCTAGGTGACGTACAGGTAGAGCCCGAGCGCGGCCAGCAGCGCCAGCAGCACCAGCGCCACGTGTCACACGCACCTGGCAGTGCCCCAGCAGCAGGCGTAGCTAGGTGACGTACAGGTAGAGCCCGAGCGCGGCCAGCAGCGCCAGCAGCACCAGCGCCACGTGTCACACGCACCTGGCAGTGCCCCAGCAGCAGGCGTAGCTAGGTGACGTACAGGTAGAGCCCGAGCGCGGCCAGCAGCGCCAGCAGCACCAGCGCCACGTGTCACACGCACCTGGCAGTGCCCCAGCAGCAGGCGTAGCTAGGTGACGTACAGGTAGAGCCCGAGCGCGGCCAGCAGCGCCAGCAGCACCAGCGCCACGTGTCACACGCACCTGGCAGTGCCCCAGCAGCAGGCGTAGCTAGGTGACGTACAGGTAGAGCCCGAGCGCGGCCAGCAGCGCCAGCAGCACCAGCGCCACGTGTCACACGCACCTGGCAGTGCCCCAGCAGCAGGCGTAGCTAGGTGACGTACAGGTAGAGCCCGAGCGCGGCCAGCAGCGCCAGCAGCACCAGCGCCACGTGTCACACGCACCTGGCAGTGCCCCAGCAGCAGGCGTAGCTAGGTGACGTACAGGTAGAGCCCGAGCGCGGCCAGCAGCGCCAGCAGCACCAGCGCCACGTGTCACACGCACCTGGCAGTGCCCCAGCAGCAGGCGTAGCTAGGTGACGTACAGGTAGAGCCCGAGCGCGGCCAGCAGCGCCAGCAGCACCAGCGCCACGTGTCACACGCACCTGGCAGTGCCCCAGCAGCAGGCGTAGCTAGGTGACGTACAGGTAGAGCCCGAGCGCGGCCAGCAGCGCCAGCAGCACCAGCGCCACGTGTCACACGCACCTGGCAGTGCCCCAGCAGCAGGCGTAGCTAGGTGACGTACAGGTAGAGCCCGAGCGCGGCCAGCAGCGCCAGCAGCACCAGCGCCACGTGTCACACGCACCTGGCAGTGCCCCAGCAGCAGGCGTAGCTAGGTGACGTACAGGTAGAGCCCGAGCGCGGCCAGCAGCGCCAGCAGCACCAGCGCCACGTGTCACACGCACCTGGCAGTGCCCCAGCAGCAGGCGTAGCTAGGTGACGTACAGGTAGAGCCCGAGCGCGGCCAGCAGCGCCAGCAGCACCAGCGCCACGTGTCACACGCACCTGGCAGTGCCCCAGCAGCAGGCGTAGCTAGGTGACGTACAGGTAGAGCCCGAGCGCGGCCAGCAGCGCCAGCAGCACCAGCGCCACGTGTCACACGCACCTGGCAGTGCCCCAGCAGCAGGCGTAGCTAGGTGACGTACAGGTAGAGCCCGAGCGCGGCCAGCAGCGCCAGCAGCACCAGCGCCACGTGTCACACGCACCTGGCAGTGCCCCAGCAGCAGGCGTAGCTAGGTGACGTACAGGTAGAGCCCGAGCGCGGCCAGCAGCGCCAGCAGCACCAGCGCCACGTGTCACACGCACCTGGCAGTGCCCCAGCAGCAGGCGTAGCTAGGTGACGTACAGGTAGAGCCCGAGCGCGGCCAGCAGCGCCAGCAGCACCAGCGCCACGTGTCACACGCACCTGGCAGTGCCCCAGCAGCAGGCGTAGCTAGGTGACGTACAGGTAGAGCCCGAGCGCGGCCAGCAGCGCCAGCAGCACCAGCGCCACGTGTCACACGCACCTGGCAGTGCCCCAGCAGCAGGCGTAGCTAGGTGACGTACAGGTAGAGCCCGAGCGCGGCCAGCAGCGCCAGCAGCACCAGCGCCACGTGTCACACGCACCTGGCAGTGCCCCAGCAGCAGGCGTAGCTAGGTGACGTACAGGTAGAGCCCGAGCGCGGCCAGCAGCGCCAGCAGCACCAGCGCCACGTGTCACACGCACCTGGCAGTGCCCCAGCAGCAGGCGTAGCTAGGTGACGTACAGGTAGAGCCCGAGCGCGGCCAGCAGCGCCAGCAGCACCAGCGCCACGTGTCACACGCACCTGGCAGTGCCCCAGCAGCAGGCGTAGCTAGGTGACGTACAGGTAGAGCCCGAGCGCGGCCAGCAGCGCCAGCAGCACCAGCGCCACGTGTCACACGCACCTGGCAGTGCCCCAGCAGCAGGCGTAGCTAGGTGACGTACAGGTAGAGCCCGAGCGCGGCCAGCAGCGCCAGCAGCACCAGCGCCACGTGTCACACGCACCTGGCAGTGCCCCAGCAGCAGGCGTAGCTAGGTGACGTACAGGTAGAGCCCGAGCGCGGCCAGCAGCGCCAGCAGCACCAGCGCCACGTGTCACACGCACCTGGCAGTGCCCCAGCAGCAGGCGTAGCTAGGTGACGTACAGGTAGAGCCCGAGCGCGGCCAGCAGCGCCAGCAGCACCAGCGCCACGTGTCACACGCACCTGGCAGTGCCCCAGCAGCAGGCGTAGCTAGGTGACGTACAGGTAGAGCCCGAGCGCGGCCAGCAGCGCCAGCAGCACCAGCGCCACGTGTCACACGCACCTGGCAGTGCCCCAGCAGCAGGCGTAGCTAGGTGACGTACAGGTAGAGCCCGAGCGCGGCCAGCAGCGCCAGCAGCACCAGCGCCACGTGTCACACGCACCTGGCAGTGCCCCAGCAGCAGGCGTAGCTAGGTGACGTACAGGTAGAGCCCGAGCGCGGCCAGCAGCGCCAGCAGCACCAGCGCCACGTGTCACACGCACCTGGCAGTGCCCCAGCAGCAGGCGTAGCTAGGTGACGTACAGGTAGAGCCCGAGCGCGGCCAGCAGCGCCAGCAGCACCAGCGCCACGTGTCACACGCACCTGGCAGTGCCCCAGCAGCAGGCGTAGCTAGGTGACGTACAGGTAGAGCCCGAGCGCGGCCAGCAGCGCCAGCAGCACCAGCGCCACGTGTCACACGCACCTGGCAGTGCCCCAGCAGCAGGCGTAGCTAGGTGACGTACAGGTAGAGCCCGAGCGCGGCCAGCAGCGCCAGCAGCACCAGCGCCACGTGTCACACGCACCTGGCAGTGCCCCAGCAGCAGGCGTAGCTAGGTGACGTACAGGTAGAGCCCGAGCGCGGCCAGCAGCGCCAGCAGCACCAGCGCCACGTGTCACACGCACCTGGCAGTGCCCCAGCAGCAGGCGTAGCTAGGTGACGTACAGGTAGAGCCCGAGCGCGGCCAGCAGCGCCAGCAGCACCAGCGCCACGTGTCACACGCACCTGGCAGTGCCCCAGCAGCAGGCGTAGCTAGGTGACGTACAGGTAGAGCCCGAGCGCGGCCAGCAGCGCCAGCAGCACCAGCGCCACGTGTCACACGCACCTGGCAGTGCCCCAGCAGCAGGCGTAGCTAGGTGACGTACAGGTAGAGCCCGAGCGCGGCCAGCAGCGCCAGCAGCACCAGCGCCACGTGTCACACGCACCTGGCAGTGCCCCAGCAGCAGGCGTAGCTAGGTGACGTACAGGTAGAGCCCGAGCGCGGCCAGCAGCGCCAGCAGCACCAGCGCCACGTGTCACACGCACCTGGCAGTGCCCCAGCAGCAGGCGTAGCTAGGTGACGTACAGGTAGAGCCCGAGCGCGGCCAGCAGCGCCAGCAGCACCAGCGCCACGTGTCACACGCACCTGGCAGTGCCCCAGCAGCAGGCGTAGCTAGGTGACGTACAGGTAGAGCCCGAGCGCGGCCAGCAGCGCCAGCAGCACCAGCACGGCGCCCAGCACCAGCCGCGTTTGTAGCGCTCGAGCCAGCATGCTCTGTGCAACCCGCCCGGAGCGGGACAGCGTCGCGTCTGTCTCGCGCAACTGAAATAAAGAATTGATTTAATGCGCATACTCGTACAAATAATGAACGTTTTTGTTGGAATAAATCCGTCCAGGATTTCCAAAGTTACAAGGATGGTCATTTCCATTATGAGTGTGTAGAGTTCCTCCGTGCAGTACTTCAATGACGTCTTGGTGTGAGCGTCATGTCCGATTTCAACCACAATCGGAGTGTTGCTAGTAAAGAATAACTGAATTAAGGTTTTATTTATTTTTAATGTTCAATAATTTTGTATTGTTATATGTTCAAAAAATCTCAATACTACTGAAAATTTCTTATTAAAAGACAAACTAAATTTTTTTTAATCAAAAAATAAAGTCCATACCCTTCCCCTGGACCGCTGTATGGTCTCTCGCTGGCTGTGCAGGTCTTGCAGCACGGCGGCACCAATCTGCTCCGTCTCCAGCACCACCCGGTAGCCCTCGGTGAGGTTCTTGCCGGTTCGCTCTAGACGTTCAGTGTTGTCGAGCAGCTTGCGTCGCTGCTCGTTCACTGTCGACCAGTCTTCGTACTCATCGGGGTCTATGTTGTCTGCGAATGGATGCGTTATTGTAATAATGTCGTAGTTTCTTGTTAATATGGGCATATTTATTTCTATTTTGAGTCATATTAACATTTAACATAGTTTATTTGCCGTGGCGTAAAATGTCCATGTTCTTAAAACACCTTTTTTTTCTACAATACCTGCTGTTTTACTGTTTGTGGACATGATTGCATAAAATACAAAGATTTCCTTGAAAAAAATCATAATCATTATCACAATAATAATTTATTGCAAATACATAGTGGTAATTGCTATAAGTCTACAAATACTATTTTATCACACACAGTAGTATTATTTTCTTAAATTAATATTTACAAAAATCACACAAGAAAACTCACACGTAGCGGAGTTATTAAACACGGAGCGATACTCTTCACGCACGCGCTGCAATTCCGCCCTGTACGCAGCGACGCGGGACCCAGCGCCCGAGCCGCGGTACTCCAACTCTAGTTGCTCCAGCTTAAAAGCAAAAAAAAAACAGTTTTACAAATCTTATATATATAAATGAATCGCAAAATGTGTTGGTAAGCGCATAACTCGAGAACGGCTGAACCGATTTCGATAATTCTTTTTTTATTATATTCCTTGAAGTACGAGGATGGTTTTTATGTAGAGAAAACGTAAATATACGCTAGTTTAATATAAAAATTCATTTTTTTTAATATTATTACATTTCAGAATTAAGAAATTTTTTCAATGTCATCAAATCATTCACTATTTGATAGCATGAATAACATGAAATATAAAGTTTGAAGAAGCAAAATTCTCCCAAAACACCTAGTAAAATAAAAAATAAAGGCATAAATTAAATAAAACAAATTCGCATCAATGAGTTTTATTTTTCTTTCTTGTACTTACCAAGTCATTGGCTTCTTCAAAGTTAGACTGAATCTCTCTGGAGAGTTTATCACGGTCATCTGAAAAAAAAAATAAGTTGGAACCATTGAGATACTATTACTATGTATGGAGACGACACCGCCTACATCACTTATGCTTCGCTCAACATAGGTCAAATTAAATCTTATTATCTTAGTGTTAGGGATGGTCTCTTCTGCCTCTATTGAAAATCCAATTAAAACACAAATTGTAATTTTCACAGTTACCAATTGAGATAAAGGAAGATAGTCATACAAAGACTAGAATTTATTGTATAGTTTACAACACAATAGTAGGCTCAATTTCCCTGAATTCAAATCCTCCAATATCAACAAAAGTTTATTTGCCAAGTTGATTAAAATTTAACAATACAAATTTATTGAACGACAAGCAAAAATGTAATATATTCATCAAATAAATACGTACCGTCGTTTCCGGATTTCAGACGACCAATTTTTGCAGTAATATCAGCAGTTAAAACTGAATATTGTTGTTCATATGATTGAATTAAAGTAGCCATCTTATTTAATTGCAAACACTAACAACTGCACACATTATTCGATACACAAAGCCACAATTGTGATTAATGGAATGATATTCTTACAATCGCATCTCATAAAATTTATATTGCAATTTAATACGAAATAAGAACGATTTTTATATTTTGCTGGAGAAATTTCGAAGATTTTGATCCATCAAAATTGATCAAAATACCTCACTGACCGCTGTCAATTAGGGATGGCGATCTGAGATCGATTAATCGAAGAATCGATTTTTCGAGCAGAAAATATCGATTTTTTAAATCGATATGAAGTACTGTGTCGATTCACTGAATCGATATATCACCCTTGAAAATCGACATTCGATTTTTTCTGTTTTGGTATAAACCATACAATTATTTGCATTTAGTTGAATGTGCCTGAATTATAAGAGTGCTGCCGGTTAAAGAGTTAACTACTCATAAACTCGCGAGATGGCTGTATGTTTAGTATCCTTTACTCGCCTCTCTTTAATAAAAAAGTTACGTTTGTAGTCTTTGACTTTATGTATCTATAATCTGTGACGATTGATATTGCAATTTGCATTATTCATTTGTTGTTGTCGTTTATTGAATACTGTTATTAGCATAATATAAGTATTTTCATGATTGATAATTGATTTTCATCAGATTTTCATGTAGTGTTTGTTGCGAAATAATAACTAATTGAGAGTAGGTAAGGTAAGTAAATAAGTAAAGCGCTTCTTATTTTTTACTTTGACGCTATTATTTTCAGTTTGTTCTGTTAGTTGTGATTATCATTTAAATTTACTTTTACACAGGAATAATCAGCATTGAAATAACTAATAAGTAATATGTATACTTATTTTTTTTTATAGTTGACCTTATAGTTTGATACGGTAATAAAAATAATTGTTATTTTTGAATTCCCTGATTTTATTGATAAGATATCGTTAATTGCAATATTAATCTTGTTTTTAGTAAAATTGATACAAAACATTGTAAATGCAAACTTGAAAAAAAGATCGATTTTTTAAGAATCGATTTTGTAGGCCTCGATTTTTTCGTGAATCGATTCATTAGACTACGATTCGAATCGATTTAAAAATCGATCTTTTTCGTAAAGAATCGCCATCCCTACTGTCAATGACAATGACCGCTGTCGATACTATCGAAGCTCAATATCGAACGAACTATCGATACTATCGATAGTGTCGATACTATCGATAATATCGTCCCATCGATAGTGACCTTTTTCTCGATAGTATTGCTTTATCTATCGATAGTATCAGTACTATCGATAGTATCGATTGTAGTTGCAATATTCAGTAGCAATAGTATCGATACTATCGACAGTATCGATAGTATAGCAACTATTGGCAATCAATACTATCGATTTTATCGATACTATTGCAGTTCATCAATAGTATTCCATGATTAACGCTATCGATAGTATCGATAGTATCGATAATATCTATACTATCGATAGTGCTATCGATATTCTGACTTATTTTCAAGGTCAACTATCGATAGTCAAACTATCGATAGTTCGGCAACACTAGCTGTCATTAATTTGACAAATTATGTCAAAAGCCAAAACCAATAGTCATCGATTCTCAAAGATTGCGGATGATGAATGGATGATGATGATGTTAAGATAAGGGCGTATTCAGAAAGAAAGCTTGAAACTTATAAGCGCTTATAAGCGCTTATAAGTTTCAAGCTTTCTTTCTGAATACGCCCTATATACGTAGTATATTATTATTAGTCTGTGGCCCTATGTATTCAGTATTGCTCTTGGTATTGCTAAAAAATTACTATAGTACTTCAAATTCATTTTTTTCTAATTGATTCTGCCAATCTTCCAATCTTCTTTTGTTTAATGATCAGACTTTTATGTGCTTTTATGTAGGAAGAACTTATTTAATAATTTCTCGAAGTAATAAAATAGCATGGGATAGCGTGATAATAAATGTATTTTATCCAAAAAATTATCGTAAAAAAGAGCGTGTATGCCGAGCACATGTGTCAGAAGTGAAACTTCATTGGCAGGATTTAAATAAAGTTTAAATATACCAAAATCGTCGCTCTTAGGAGAGAGTACACATTAGGCGCATGGCACAGAACATATATTACCCTTACGGGCATTGGCGCATGGCATGGCGTTGGCGTTGGCGGTGGTTCTACTCTTTTCCACAAGTATTAATAACTTAGATTAATAATGGACAACTAGGTATTACTGGCATTAGTAATTTATTAGAAGTGTAATTAATTATATGTCGTAAGCTAATCCATATTCCATAATATATATAATAGCAATATAGAAGCGCATTTAAATATATTTTAAAAACAATTTGATTAAAACCTTATTAAAACTTATCTAGTGGCAACTCTATGAATAATTCCTCACTGCTCACTACCTACTGACTACAAGTGGATTTTTTTTATAAACTGAACAAGTGCGTCCAAACAAAGTAACAGGTGTATTTACTAGTTATAAATTTTTCTTTAAAATTATCATTTGTAATGTAAACAATGCGGAAGAGCCTTGCGGAAATGTATTTCATAGTTTCATTAGATTACATAAAACAATTGCTATTTACTTTACAACAAGATACGTTGGAAAAGTGCTTTGAAGTTTGAAAAGTTTCACGAATGTGTAAGTTCAATATTTTTAAACGTTTATTGATTTATTTCATTATAATTAGGAATTAATATAGCGATATAATTTATTACGAGAATTCTCAGTATTTACAGAGATTATAAATTTATGTAAATTTACTTATCTTTGTACTTTTACTTGCGCTATGACGAATGACTAAACTTATTAACTTGCATAATTAAATCATAGATTGTCCGTATATGGTAATTTTACGATCTCTTGTTTCTAGAGTTTCTTTGTTATGGATTTAATTATCATTAATATTGTTAAATAATTATATATTTTTTTTATTTTCAGAATTATGCCGCGAAATTATGAAGAGGATTCTGGACGCAGCTCATGTTCCGCCGCGTCTATAACCTTAAGCCCTGTTATCGATTACCATTTCGAACAGCCACTTTCATACAAATCAAATGATATACAACCTCCAGATACTAACTTGGTAGTGAGTACAAAACCTAGGAGTTATGTTAACCTCGTGAAATCGCCAGACGAAAAGGATCCATTCCCTAGTTGTAGATTACCAAACAAACAGAGAAAACCAGTGTTAAACTTTTTTGATACTCCACGCATGGGTGGGCTGAGCAATGCTCATTCAACATTGAATATTGCTTGTAGCACTCAAATAGAAACATCAAATACTCAAAATGCTGTTTCCATGAATGCCTTACACAAAGAGAAATTGGTTAAAAACAAGCAATTCTCAAACAGTAATTTTAGAAGAACCAAACCAGTGCAAAGAGCAGCATCTCGTTTATATAAAGCAGAGACGTTGAAAGGAAAGGAAGGCTGTGTGGGCCCAGAATTTATTGTTCGGGCATCACAGCCTGCAAAAAGAATAGATTTAACAATTTCCGCTTTGTGTGATAAGAAAGTAATAACAGTTGTTCTATTAAACGGGCAGAAGATAGATGTTTCATGTGACCCAATTAATGTAACAGTGGGTCAAATATTTGAAGCTCTTGTTCATAGTGAAAAATATGAGCACAATTTCATGTTAGGCATTGCTGTACTTATTGGAGGAGATTTTGTATTTTTACCCGACGATTATAAAATAAAGAAAATAGCACCTGAAAATTGGCATAAGAATAGTAATAAGAAACACAAAAATGCAGATGAAGATATTTCTTTAACAGTATTTTTAAGAATTAAATTTTTCTTGCCTAAAAATATTGCCAGTAATATTCAAGGCGGAGAATGGAGGTATCGGGTATATTTGCAGTTAAGGAGAGCAACAATTGAAGGACAAATGATCTCAACGATACAGAATCTCATTTTATTAGCTGGTTATGCATTGCATATAGAGTTTGGTGAATTTTCATATAGAGAACATGGCACTGCAGATTATTTTTTACTGGAACATTATTTACCGGAATCTCTGATCACTAATGATATGGCAGATATTAAGTTACGGATGAAGAGAGCTCATGAATCTCGAAGGGGCTTAGAAAGAAATAGAGCAATCGTAAATTATATAACACTAGCGCAAACTTTTCGTGATTATGGTGCACACTTTTATTCAGCTATTTGGTCTACGAGAGATGGGTTTTGTAGGGATGTTTGGTTGTCAATAGGACCTAGAGGAATTTCGCTATACTCAAGGACAAGCCAGATTCTCGATTCACCAAATAGCAGTACAAACCGCATTGTGTTACAAAGCTTACCATGGCATCATATACACAATTTTTACTACAATAAGAAAAGCCTCTATATTGTACCTAACGCATATTCAGGACTATCAAAAATCGGAATTAAATATAAGTTAAAAATGACCGACAATAAAAGTTATTTTATATTCTGGCTAGCGTCACTTCATCATAGATTATATTTAAAACTTTATGCTAAGGAAGACTTTATCAGTTATTTGTCCAGTGAATTAAGTTGTCCATTCACTACCGATAGCCCAAAGAAGGCAGAAGTGAGCAATTACCAGGATAGTTATAATCTCGCTGTGAGAAACCCTGTGCGGGTAAGACGACCTGTACGGCGAAGATTCAAAGTAGATCTGTTTGGTGATAAAAAAGCGCAAAATAAAGAAAATGAAAAACCTAACACTGAGGAATTGTTACGGCGAATATTGTCGCCCCAAAATAGCGATGATAGTATTTTAAATAGTCCACCTGGTCATGGTAGTTCTTCTAATGATGGCTTATCATCATCTGAAAGTAGCTTACCAAGAAGGCATGGCGTTAAAATGGGAACACGAGTTTTCAATGGAATGAAATCATCAGGATTAAATAATACTTTAAGATCGCCACAATATATGTATATGCGTTCTGAGGGTGACCTGGTCGCAACACAAAGTGATTCAGATGACTTAAGCTCAGAACAAAAACAGCATTGTAATGTAAATAGCATGAAACTGTTACCCGAAAGGGCTTATAGCCAAAACATGTCACAAGCACCTACAGCTTATGTATTGGAATCACCAAAAGTATATTCAGATGCATTTAATTATAATGAAGGAAATGAATCTTGTGTAAATACATCAATTTTTGAGAAACTAGACAATATGGAATGTGTTCAAGGTGAAAGAGTATTTGTGACAGCTGTTTTAGAAAGAGATGATAATAATGCTTTAGGTCTACAGGTTGCAGAGGGCTCTGATGGAAATGTATACATAAAATCTATCACACCTGATAGTTCTGCAGATTTAAATAAGAAATTATTGCCTGGAGACCAAATAATATCTGTTAATGGACAAACTTTATTAAACTTAAAATATGACAAAGCCTTATCTCTGTTACAATCGGCTCCCAAAGTAGTAGAATTAATAGTTCTTCAAAATACATTAAAAAGTACAACTGCAGAACACCAAGAGGACAGAAGTGATACAAGCAAAAGCAGAGAAAACAAATTTAAAGAAAGCATTGTGTCTCTAGATGCTGAGCTGACAGATGATGAACTTTTAAATGAAGAAGCTTTGAAGACAATATATGCACTTATAAAGTTAACGAAAGAGAAAGTTGTGAATAGAATAAAAGAAAAGTCTAGCAGACAAAATACACCTGTTAGAAGTAACTTGCAAAAATGTTACTCTGAGAACAGAGTATATGATGAATCTGATTTAGGTGATCAATCTTCACAAGACAATTCACCTGCTAAGAAAAATGACCAGAAATTCAATTCTTGGCGCGGGATTGTCCCTAATTCAAAGTATAAGCGGCGACCGTTAAGTTTAAGCATTCCGTCCGATGTTAATTTACCTGATAACTATTTAGATGACACCAGTGATATTTTAAAGAAGTCGTCTTTAAAATCTATACAGTCTTCACTGAATAGTGTAGATAAGACTGGCAATAGCGGTTCTATGAAGAATGTGGCTTTGCCCCGTAATTTTGGGTTGAGCAGAAGGTGGTTAGGTCCAGTAAAATACCCAGTAACTCCCTGTAAAAATACAAATACTGACAATACAGCAGTAAGCAGTGATCTCGTACGGACGAGGCATTTTGTTTACGGCACTGGTGATTCAGATGAAGATCAAATATTTTTATAGTACCTTACTATTTTTACATAAATGTACATATTATATACGTGTAGTTTTTATTGACAAATATTTAAGAAATAAATATGATTCTTATACACTACCAATGTCTTTCATTTGTCATTAAATTCTCTTGCAAGCAATTGCTTTCTTGACGAAAATATGTTATACCTAAGTTACTTACCTACCTAAAGTTTTCGGTAAATAAGAAGTCATTAGAATATTACAATCGTATGTAGGTACTATATGATGAACTAGGTATCAGATAAGAAATAAGAGATAAGTTACAAGACAATTTAATTTATATTTTAAGTAGGTATCTAACTGAGATACTTTATCGTATTACATAACGTAAATACCTACTGGAATGTAATACTTAATTCATATTGTAGGTACCTAGCTACTCTACTTTGAGAAAAACTTGTGCGTATTAATTATTATGCTAATGAGTTTTAGGCTTTATCGCAATGAGATAATGTCGAAAGCATTATCATGTAGGCATAATATTTACCCCTTGACCTACCTATTAGCACAGAATACATAATAGTAGCCAAACGCTATACTATTCGATTATAAGTTGATATCCAATTATATTTTATGTTTACCTAATCAATAATGTATGCATGTATTTATCGCCATCTCCTGGTTGATATAAGAACCTAATTGCATATAGCTGACTACTGGGTTATTGACCGCATGTGCTAAGTACAGTCTATTATTACGTTTCGCGCGAGCTTTAAGTTTATTCAAGTACCTACAACACATTGCAATTCAATTTGTATTATAACTTGGCGACTATTCAACCGACACATAAAAATATTTTTTAAATAAGAAGCTACATCTTTACCATCTTGCACTTGTAATGATTTTATTGTAGAACACGCGGTTATTACATAATAGGTATTTGAATTAGATATGCTATGTGATCAATACCTAAATATTAAGTTTTAACATAGATCTAGGTACAAAAAAATAAAGTAAAGAGATTATATGAGCAGTTAGAAAAAACTTATTTATAATGCATCATGCAGATAAAATTAATTCAACTCATTGTCATGATAATAGGTAGGTAAAATATTTTTTTGTCATGACTGAAATATGGTTAGAAGGAAGAATAAAAGACAGAAGCTTAACAACATTATGTATTTTAAAAATAACACCTTGCTCCACTGAAGCAAACATTAAACTAAATAATTCTAAGACGGATGTCTTTCTAATCTAACACAGTCAGACTCAATAAAAAATATATTCATTCACTGCACATATAAATTGCATAACTCATTCATTGCAACCTTAGGAGAAAATTGTCCTTTATTATTAAATGCAATTGCAAATGCTATAGACGGCTTACATCATACCACCCATGCCCCCCATTCCACCCATACCACCCATTCCTGCCATGGGGTTTGGTTCCTTCTCTTGTGGAATATCACAAATGACAGCCTCTGCTGTTGTCAAGAGCGAGGCAACACCGCTGGCATCCGTCAGTGCAGTCCTCACAACCTTCGTGGGGTCAATGATTCCCTTCTCAATCATGTTCACATACTCATTGTTCAGGGCATCATATCCAAACTCAGGTCCAAGTTCTTCTACTTTAGCTACAACAACGGAGCCATCGATACCAGCATTACGGGCAATGGTCATGCACGGCATTCTTAAAGCTTTCTTGATGATTTCTACACCAGTGGCCTGGTCGGTGTTACTTGTTTTCAGTTCATTAAGCATTGGGATACATCTGAGAAGGGCTGAACCACCTCCAGGAACAATACCTTCTTCAACAGCTGCTCTGGTTGCATTTAAAGCATCATTAACCCTGTCTTTCTTCTCATTTACCTCTACCTCACTGGAACCTCCAACATGTAGAACAGCAACACCAGATGCTAGCCTGGCAAGACGCTCCTGGAGCTTTTCCTTTTCATATTCAGAGGTGGTTTCTTGGATTTGATCACGGATTTGCTCTGCTCTCCTGTCAATATCAGATTTCTTACCTTTGCCCTTCAAGAACAGTGTATCGTCCTTTGTAATGACAACCTCACCTACTTGGCCAAGGTCTGATAACTGTACATCTTCAAGTTTGATCAGGTTAGCATCATCACCGAAAACAACACCGCCAGCAGCAATGGCCATGTCACTGAGTGTAGCCTTCCTGTTGTCACCGAAGCCTGGGGCTTTCACGGCAGCTACCTGTAGACCAATCTTTAATCTGTTAACAACCAATGTGGAAAGAGCCTCGCCATCAACATCTTCGGCTACAATGACCAGGGGCTTTCTCTGTTGGTTAGCCAACTCCAAAGCAGGAATGATTGTTTGTACATTGCTGATCTTCTTCTCAGAGAATAAAATGAGCGCATCTTGGAATTCAACCTTTGCACCCTTTGAAGAGTTGATGAAATATGGTGAAATGTAACCTCTATCGAATTTCATACCTTCAATTACTTCCAATTCGTCGGTGAGTGTTTTACCGTCCTTTACTGTGATAACTCCATCGCGTCCAACCTTCTTCATGGCATCGGCGATGAGCTGGCCAATGGCAATATCACCGTTAGCAGAGATGGTGGCAACCTGCGCGATCTCTTCTGGTGTCGTAACAGGCTTAGACATAGCCTTCAATTTGTCCTTAACGGCATCTACGGCCATCATTACGCCGCGGCGAATCTCGATCGGATTAGCGCCTTTCGAAATTTTCTCAAAACCTTCCTTTGCAATAGCTCTGGCAAGTACTGTAGCTGTTGTAGTTCCATCACCGGCTTCTTCGTTTGTGTTGTTTGCAACATTTTGTACTAACTTAGCTCCTATGTTCTGGAATTTGTCTTTTAATTCTACTCCCTTGGCAACTGTTACGCCGTCTTTGGTTATCTTTGGTGAGCCCCACGATTGCTCCAGAATCACGTTTCGGCCTTTAGGGCCCATTGTGACTGCAACCGCATCGGCTAAGACGTCCACACCCTGGAGCATGAGAGCTCTTACATCAGCACCGAATCTTACATCTTTGGCATAAAATCTTGAAAGTTGGTGCGATTTTTGTAAGGAGACGCTTTGACGAACAACACGAGGCAGACGCAACATTTTTTAAGTGAACTTAAACTGGAATGATAAAACAGACTTCGCAGAAGACTTCGAACTCACACTTCTCGAAGATTCTCACTGTTCTATGAAGAATCGCGAAACGTGATTTTGTGCACCGGGTTCTAGGTTATGTCACAAAGCAGAGACAATAGAGTAGAATAAACTTTTTACAATACCAATAAGAATTCTGTTAAAAAAGGTTAAATAAACTAGCTTTTTACTATATATGTTTATTATGTTCTAAAAATTGGTATGCATTTCTAACAAAACAATTAAACAGATAGTATTTTAATTAGAATGAAAGTATTTATAATATTATCCCAGAAATTTAAATTTTAAATGGCAATACCAATAGATAAACGATGTCAGCTGTCATAACATATGTCAAAGCAATAATGTCAACAATTCGTGTTCGTTTTTTTTTGCATTCTTCAGTTACGTAGACGTCTGAGAGCACGTTTTTGTTAGAAAAACATGCGGTGATTTTCATTACGCTAAAATTAATAATATTGTTTTTAATTTAGTGTATTTCTTACTAGCGACGCTTTCGGTCGTTTGATTACTGTTTATTTCTTCGGGATCAATTATTACATAATGGATAATAGGTGACTTTTTGCATATTTATTAGACATCCTTTTGCGATGGCCATAATTAATTCGCTTAAATTGAACTATAATTAAATGATAATTTTTTATCACTACAAAGCAAATTTAAGTGCACGCTAGGAACTTTAACGTCATCTGTATTGAAAACTAGAATATGTTTATGTTATACATATATTATTTCACAGCTTTTACATATTATTTCCTAATTAATTGTCGCTTATATTTTAAATAAGATTAAATATTATTAAATCTTGCGCAATCGGCGGATTTATTAAACAGAGACTTAGAAAGTCAATAATATTTTACTATATGCATCATTTACAGCTGCATTTGTGTTCGGGACGGAGTCCTCGTAGGCATTGGTAATCCCTTGTTGGATATATCTGCTATTGTTGATGAAGCGTTACTCAAGAAATATGGCCTCCAAGCTGATGATGCTATCATGGCTGAGGACAAACACATGCCGCTGTATAAGGAACTTATGGAGAAGTAGGTTTTATTTCTATTATTATTTTTTAATTGACGGAAATACTTTTTCGTACTTGTTTTACTATAGATGTTCGTTTTAGTTTTGTTATATATGCATTAGGATAATTCCGGATGACGGTGTAAATGCAATAACATTAAATGAATACGTAACTATTGATTGATTAAACAAATATGAATAATATTGTTATCATACCGGTTTATTTTCATGCGATGCCTGAAGTGGTATTCACATTTTCCAAATTACCTGACATCTGGAATTCCTCAAATGCACTATAACTCAATCAGAATTTTTATATTTTAACACCCAGTAAAACTGTTTTTTTTTTTTTGGAATTAATTGTACTGTTATGTGCACGGTTAGTAATGATGGTTATTCGTGTTTGTATGCATCCATTAAACTTTATCGCTTAAAACCATTATTGCTTAAAAATAGTTGATAACAAATTTTTATATTTGAAAAATATGCCGATAATTATTTTATGCCAGGAACATATAAAAATTATAATTTGAATATATCACTAGTAAATAGAAACAAACACTTAATTTCTTGGCCCAACGCCCAGTATTCTTACTGCTACATCAGTTGTACGTTGATTGTCAGAAGTATCAATCTAAATGGCAATAAATCATTTATATATAATTTTAGAGAATTTCTATATCTCATATGCACTTTGATGCATGACGTAGTGGCTTCATCTGAAGTATGTAGTATGTACTTTATATGTACAGCATAGCCAAAAAATTATGATATTAGTGTTGTACAAGCTGTTCCCGCGCCTTTGCTCGCGTGTATTTTACGTTATTGCTTGGTAGCCGAATATATTTTCTATCCATTTTTCTTTGGCATCAGGTCAAGATTTAGTGGCAGAATGCAGTAATATTATGTCTATCACTGTTCCAAAATTTGACTGAAGTTGGATTAGCGGTTTAGGGATTTATGTCCAATATTATTAATATTAATTCAAAATTTTCTGTTCTTCTTAAGTACCACAATGTCTTAAATCAGTAACAATTCCAGTATGGAAAAATTACAGAGCTGATGTCTTCTAATGCTATCACTTTCCCACACCTGGAATAATACTGTTTTAAGACATGTTAACTTCCCTGCTTCTGATTCGGATTTCATTCTGATTCTAATCCCATCTATGATGTATATTCTGTTCACTTTATATAGTGTAATTTTCTGTCTCTATTAAATTAGTCTACAAAAGTTTGCTATATTTTTTACAGATATAACGCCGAGTTTATAGCTGGAGGCAGTGTACAGAACTCTCTACGAGTCGCTCAGTGGATTCTAAAAAAGCCTAAGCTATGTGTATACTTTGGTTGTGTTGGAAATGATGACTATGCCAAAATATTAAAGGAGAGAGCCGAGTAAGTAGTTTTATAAAAATGATGTATCTTTAGGGTGTCCATGATGCGATATTATATTTTATGCGCTATTTATAAAGTAGAACATGGTATTGCCATATATCAAAGAAATTAGTGTTGAAATCAGGGTGTACTTAATAGTGACCCTGATTTTCTGACAGAGAAGGTGCATTTGATCCCACTTCTGAAGCAATGACAGAATTTTATAGATACAGATTATTTAGTCATCTTTATTTGTATCTTCTAGTTTTCACAGGACAGGATTTGCTTAGCCTAGGATTAGTTGAGATTAGATAAATATAGATAGTGTAAACTTACGTTCGATTCAGCGAAACGTTCTTAATATAGTTCATACTACAATTACTTTACAATACATTATTCATTAATGTTAGACGCACATCAATCAAGATAATCGAACACTCGACGACTCGTCCATTGATAGACACGATTGATAAGGCATTGATGGCGTTATATTTGATTATCGGCCTAGTATTTGTGGGCATATTTTGTTAATTCGTGAGGATTACGATAGGTGTTAATTACCGCAAACAAAAGATAAACAATAAAAAAGGTAAACTGAGTAGTTTAAATATCAAATTTAATGTGAGGGAAAAAAAGTCACGACATGACAGAGACTATTATTTCAACGACTTCTAGAATATGTTTTTTTTTTTAGTAAATTTAAATGTTTACGTTAACATAATTAAAATGGAGATTAAAAAATATGATGATCTTCTAATTTTTAACGCAAAAGTCTGTCATTAAAACTATGCAGTTTTTAGAGGTAGACTTCCCAATATACTGCGTGGAACTATTCCTCTGCAATATTATTACTATCTCTTTTTACATTACGCTTCTGTGAAAAACAAATAAGTTATTTCCACGTATACCGCTTGCTTAACAAGCGTCTCTCTAAAGGAGTTGTTTATCATCCCATCGAGATAACATTTGGCCGTCTTATCTTGTTCGTGACAAGATATCACTCGCATTGTCGTGACGAATTACATCATTCCTTTGGTTTTGGTTAACTTAAACGATGTATTGTATGAAATTTTATAAATGTACGGCAACTTTTCCAAGTAAATGATTACGAAATACATTGTTTCGTTGCTTTTCCAAGCAAGTCATTTTTACGTGTCTCAAAAACTAGGTATCTGAGAATTGTAAATATGTCTTCTATCGGAATGAATTCTCGTATTATCAAAGACATTTTTGGTCTGAAAATAATTGACAAAAATTTTATTTCTTCTCGAACCCTAGATATAAGAGAAATTATCTACTTGCATGCCTCTGGCTCCTGAGACACAGTTTTAAACTAGTTCGGGAGCCAAAGGATTCATTTCATTCATTCATCTAGACCTGTATTATTACTATGTCAATAAAGATTTTTTTTATTATTTTTATTTATAAACGGCATTTAAGAGAAAGTTTGGTTAATCCATAAAATAAAATGTGTCATCATAATCCACACTATAGTAACTAAGTTACGTTGATAATGAAGTAGTTATCGTCCGACCTTTCCGAAAATTTTCACGGTGATAAGAATAATACTTGAAGTAAAACAACAAAAGGAAATTGTTCGTGGATTGGACGTGGTAATATATTCACCACAGTTAATACCAATAGTAATATTAATTAGATACGGTAGACACTGTTCTACTGGATGTTTATTAAGATAGCGTTTATACTAATTTATTCTATCTGTACATTCCAGAGTAATTTACTAATGCCACTTTATGTTTGGAATTGTAATCATGCTACTTCCACATACTTATTCACAATATAATTTAAATAAATATACATAATGATACCGATTTGCTATTTACTATGGTCGAAGCGTTTGGTCCTTCGAGATGGCTAATAATAAAATCATACTAAAATCCTACTTCTATTTAAATATCTCATCATATTTCCAGCACTGGTTATATTTAGCCGATATAATATTAGATGTGTGATAAACTGATGACATTTTATGATTTCATAGATCATATTTATTTTATTATTTATTTAACCCTTTAATAATTGTACAGATAGGAAACCTTAGAACTACTTACACATAGAACAGAGTACAATTATTTTGGCGGCCTGATCACTTAATAGTGATCTCTTCCAGGCAACCACGGTAAAAGGTAAACAAGCAAAATGATCACTAATTGGCGGGACGAGAACAGAAAAAAGAATAATTAATAGCAAGAAAACAAAAAATAATAATATATATACACCTTAACTAATACATGTCCATATACAATATATAAATATATATATATATATATATAAATAAAATAAACATACTATTTCAGTTGTGCAAATATTATAGTATATTATTTGTCTGAGCATTTTCAGTCGCATAGATACTCATGTTATTTGAACAACTAACATACTTATCTGTTTGTGTAATGTTATTAATATGATAGGAACGGAAAATGGGTGTTTAGACTTTATCCGTTTGAATAACAACAATATCGCATGGTTATTATTCGTGTATTTTAACGGACTTTTGTTAGGATTATTCTATTATTTTCCATTTTTTCTTTATTTTATAATGTCAACATCACCTTCAGAGATATAACAAAAAAAGTAATCAAACAGGTCATCAAAAAATACCGTGATCCAGTAATTTTTCAGTCATTTTAACATAATTTTAATTTAGAAAGGTACCTGATATACATACTCAAGTCCCATCGTTTCAGAGCGGACGGTGTATCGGTCCAATACCAGATATGCGATACCACGCCGACGGGCACGTGCGCGGTGCTCGTCACGGGCACGCACCGCTCGCTGTGCGCGAACCTGGCCGCGGCGCAGAAGTTCACAGTTGACCATCTTGCGAAGGACGAGTGCAAGAAGAGTATAGAGGGCGCGCGGTTCTTTTATGCGTCTGTAAGTTTTGAATACTGGAAACGATTTTTTTTTTATTTCAGAGCAAACTATATGAGATATATTTAATTGTTGATGAATTTAAAATGATCCTTTATATTGTAAATAACCAACTATAGCACTTAAATTCTGAAAAATAAATTATTTAATTTGAAAAAAAAAGCAAAGGGGCAGGTGATGTAAAGTGGTCACCACCGCCGCGCCCCATAAACACTTGTATCACTGGTGGTTTTACAGGTATTATGCCGGCCTTTTAAGGACAAATAAGCTTTTATTGAAGGCCCCAATGTCATAGATTTTATGTATTTTTACATGGTTACTAGAGTTTAACAGGGAAAATAAAAAAATATGACTTAAATGTTAGTAAAAATGTAGATGTCTCTAGGTGCAAGTCAAATATATAAAAATGCTTTTTGAAAGACAGAATAGACTATAGACTATCAGTACATGACCTTTTCAAAAACTGTAATAAAATACAAATGAAAATAAATTCACACTATTTGACATCAGAGACAGCGAACAACCCTATTTTCACAAGATTCATTCAAAATCTATGTTAAAATAACAATAATTAACAAAATTACAGGGTTTCTTCATAGCAGTATCCCCAGAGTCCATAATGCAGCTCGCCAAACACGCAAACGCGAACAACCACACGTTCATAATGAATTTGAGTGCGCCGTTCGTGTCGCAGTTCTATAAGGAGCCGTTGGCGGAAATAATGCCCTATGTGGATGTACTGTTTGGTAATGAATCGGTGAGTTGTTTTTTAATCTGTGAACGTATTTTTACGGGGGAATGGGTATTAAAAAAAATGTATATATCAAGAAATGAATAATAAATAAAAAAAAATGTTGTCTTTTCCATCCATTCTTGATATTTTATCGTTTTCGTGTCTTATATTGGAAATTAAAAATGCCAAGAATCAACCTGTCTTATAAAAAAATAGAAATATGTTTTAAATTTTTATTTCTTAAATTCCAATAAAAGTTACATGTACCTTAATTTTCTTGTTTTATCTACATTTTTACAGGAAGCCGACGCGTTCGCCAAAGCGTTCGACATATCGGAAACGAATTTGAAAGACATTGCATTGAAAATAGCAGCGCTACCGAAACAAAATGAAGCGCGGCCACGTGTCGTAGTAATCACACAAGGCAAAGAGCCCGTTATATTAGTCGAGGGTACTAAAGTAACGTTCATTCCAGTGATTTGCCTCGCTAGAGAACAAATTGTCGACACAAATGGCGCGGGAGACGCGTTCGCGGGCGGTTTTCTCAGCCAAATGGTTCTAAACAAATCGTATGAAACGTGCGTCAAATGTGGTATCTACAGCGCAACGCATATCATACAACACTCCGGTTGTACGTTTAGCGGCGACAGCGACTTTCAAGAAAGTTAATGAATGTTTTTTTTAATAATCAATTTTTTTTCTTTATTGTTTTTCATGTTTTGTTGTAACTGGTAAGTGGATTTTGTGACCATAGACAATGGGATGGTTGTATTTGAATTTAGAATTTTGAACTGGAAATATTGAGTGTGGTTTTGAAAAAAGCTATTCGAGCTTCCATATTTGAAAAATATGTTTGAGATTTTCACTAAATTTGTCCATTGAGCAATATTTAAAGCAATATTATGGGATAAGTTTTAGACTTTTTATTGAAATTAAATATGTTACCAATATAATTATTGAAAAATGCATGAATATAGACAATAGATTTAGATATAGTTTGATATCATTGTTACTGGCTGGTTTCAGAAATATGCAATGATACAGCAATACTTGTTTTGTTTGGACAAGATTAAGTACCTATATATAAAGAGGATAAAATCTTAAAGTCATAGACTCGAATAAAAAGTGAATATTAATTTTAAACTATACATAGTGATAGAAATAAAATAACCATGTTATGTTTTATTTTTTAATGTAAGATAGAAAATTTAAAAAATTAACATTTATGTCAAAAGTAAATGTATTTGAGAAAAAATAAACAAGATATTTATAACTTTGTCACATTATAAACTTAACAGTCAGTTAAAGTTGTTTTTTTATATTTAACAAAAGTATGTCATAAAATACAGCTACAAAAATCAAACACTTAAAAATTACCAACTTTAGTCATTCATTTTAAACTAATAGAATATGAAGGCACAACAATGACTTAAAGTATGGTTTTGCTTAAGAACTAACAAAGTTTTGATAAGGAATACTGATTGAAAACTACAACTAGCTTACAACTACATTAACAAGAATATATATGAAAAATATGGCGAATTTTACCTTGTATGGTAATTCTTAGTATAAAAATTGGATAAAAACAGGAACGCTTATGTCAAAATACTACAGAAAATAAGACTAATGACCAAAAACAACAGAGTAACGCACAGCATGGACATCCCAATATGGAATGTTATACTCGTCTCCCAAAAGGGGCATACATCTATACACTTCTATTAAAGAAAAATTGTTTATAGCTCGGAGAATCTTACTTATCTGTCTTGTTACTCTCCTGTCTGGATTTATTGTGTAATAGTAATGTGGTACTTGTTCGACTGCTTCCTGCTTGTCTTTCTTCTTGGCGTTTTTGGTTTTATTTCTGAAAATGTATTGTATAAATTACTACTGAGAATCATTGTTATTGTTTATGCAATATTTGGCAATATGTTATTCTTTATGAATTGTATATTAAGTTTAATATTCAAAAGATATCAGAAAGATGTGGTTGTACTTATAATGGCTGATGTGAATAAAACAATTTTCCTAGTGAACATTTTATTTTTATTTTCCTTTTCTCTTAAGTAGTTTAAAAATTAAATATGTTGCGCTCTGGTAAACATAGACATTTAAATAGAATATTATTAAGTACGTACATAATTTTTTTCGAAAAGAAAGGAGGTTCTATGGCCCACTGTATTTTTAGACATTTAAAAGATAGTAAATTAGGTACATACTGGTTGTGGCGTAAATTAAATAAAATTTTCACCGAGCTTAATACCATTCTACATCTCAGGGCTAATTCAAACTACGAAATTAGAACTTTAAAGAGGTACCAATTGAATAATTTATAAAATGTACAAATCACTCACCCAATTCTTTGTTGTTTCATATTGCGTCTAGATTTTCGAGGCATTTTGGCGAATAAAAACCTTTCAATTTATAGAATAACTTTTTATGAAGTTACAACTTAAAATATATGTTATATTATTTGCTTAAAAGTACTTTTTTCGTATCCTTTCCTTTATATCATTGATAATCCATGTTGATATTTTTAAATTTGTGTTAATACCCACAAATAGTTGAGACAAAATTTACCAAAAGAAATATTGCAACTCTGCATTCTGCGATGTGCGGAATTTTTTAAATAATTTCGCCGCCAACGTTCTGTCAAGTGTCATTTAATGATACTTGTCAGTTGTTAATTTGCCTATTGAAGAGCGGCTAACAAAATTTCGATCTACCTTCATAATGTTAATAAATCTACGAAATAAATGCATTGTTCAATAAAGGTTCAATACAACTTGTGCATTTAAGAGCTACGACTTTTTTTTACAGTTCATGCATGTATTTTAAAACTCAAACCAATTCAGCTTATGGCCAAACCAATGGGTTCAACGCGAACTGATTTTTTAAGGAACCAGCTGCCTCCGCACGACGCTGTTCCTACCTACCCATTTATTGCCCCCTTTTTGTGTTTTTCTCCGTAAGAACCTTCCTTGTGCATTAACAAAAATGTTAAAATAAAATTAGCCGAATTGGTCGAGCCATTCTCGCTTTTCAACACATTTAGCATTTTAGTTAGTAAAATAAACGATTTTTTTTCTCTCAATCTATACTTGTCTTATTATCTAATTAAACTCTAAATTATATGTATATAGAGTGAGGTAAACTTTTTAACATTGTTTTCATGTTTGTTTGTACTTTGTACTGGGAGTAATCTTCAAAAGAACTGATGTGGTTGTGAAAATTTTATTTTGTATAAAGGAATAAATTTTATAAGTAACAGTAGAAGTAAATTTTAGTGGGATGAGTATTATATTCAGCGTAGGAGGCGTTAGCTACTATTAAGTATTCTGTGGTAGGAGTTCACATCATTGTATTTCTTATTTTCCATCTTCTTAATTTACTTAAATTTGAATTATATGTGTTTATTTTTAATTTAATAAGAATAGTCTGAAGAACATAAATAGTTATTTTATTAATATATAAAAATATAGAGGACAAGAATTACGATTACACGATCGTCTTTGTATACAATATTCACAGATATTCTATAAATCTTTTTAATCTTTAATAACCATAGACAAACCTAACAAATGATTAGACCATAAACAAAATACGAGTACAAAGTGTGTAGATAATGGTAAATTATAATTAAAATGGCAATACAATATTACCGACAGGATATCAAAATTGTTTTTTCATGTAGCAAGAAATCTGATTGATGGTTTGATACTGATAGCCATTTTGAAGAGCCTTTTGTTGGTGTTTTGTGAATGTTTTTATGATAAATTAGCAGAAATTTAAATACATGACAACTGATTAAGCACAAAAAATAAAATAAATTTAAATACGAGCAATCATTAGCCAACAATAACAGTGTTATTTGTTTTGTGAAGACGCATTGTGAGAAAAAAAAACCGGAACAACTACTAAGTGTATTTCAATATTGTAATGACGTATTATTTTTAGTGATTTAAATATAAAGTGTTTTGGATGTAAAACGAACTGGAAAAGGACGATTGTGCATTTATGAATAAAGACTTTTATTTACGTTGTGTGTAGATTTATTCAAGACGTAAATTGTAATTGCCACAAGATGGCCGCCATTGGATACTCGCTCCGCCAAAACCCGCTTGTGAGGCCCGATGTGTCATCCGTGAGTGAGCACCTTGCGCGCATGTTGTAAGCTGGCGTCTCGTATCGCGGCCGAATTTTCCGGCCGCTTCCAGCGAGGTTCCATTTTATAAAATGGAATTTCGCTCGGGGCGCCAAAATACAATGGGTGTTGACATATCTCTAGTGACTATACCGTACCGTTACTCAGACGGCCGTAACAAATAATCTAAAACAAAAATGATTGAACCAGACGACGTCGGAAAAGAAGTGTGGAAGCGATGGATTCTTGAAGCGATACATAAAATACGATCGCAAAAGCAGAGGCCGAGCGTTGAACGCATCTGTCATGCGATAAGACAGCATCACAACTACCACGAAGATGTTGTTTCGGAGCGTTTAGAGAGAGCCGTACGCGATGGTGCCGTGTTAAAAGTGTACAATAAGGGTCAGAGCACGTACAAGGATCCATGTGGAGTGCAAAATAAAATTCTGCGGATAGCTGCAGACGCGGATATCACCCGTGTTGTGGCTAAAGCGGTCCGAGAGTTGGGCGAACGAGATGGTTCCAACTTGAAAACAATT
This sequence comes from Colias behrii, assembly GCA_029959065.1. Taxonomy (NCBI): domain Eukaryota; kingdom Metazoa; phylum Arthropoda; class Insecta; order Lepidoptera; family Pieridae; genus Colias; species Colias behrii. The sequence goes on along the minus strand of JARWMC010000016.1, from coordinate 10,955,399 downwards.
GAAAAACATTTGCGGCAAGCATACCAAGTGTCAGTGGAGGAAAACACGGATGTGCGTGCTTTGTTACGAGCTGCCGCGAAGCGTGCGGTGGCTCGGGGGCTGTTGACCAACGTATCTGGTAACTACCAGGTCACAGACCGTCCAGCTGGCGTGGAGCGTCAGAAACTGAAGAAAAGCTCGGAGTCACCCGAAAAGGTAAGTACCTAATACAATGTAAACAAATGTTTTGTAAACAGTATCTGATTAGAAAAACTATGTTAAAAATCATTGTCTACTTTCGTTAGCATTGGTTGTTTGGCAATGTGAATTTTGTGTAAAGTTCTAAATGTTTTTATTTAAGTTTTTGTTTAATTATACCATTATAGGTAATTTTTGATTTCATAATTTTTTGTTAAGTTACATTTGGTTTTTACTTTAATAAACAAACAATCCACATGGATTTGTTTCAAAAAGATTCCCAAGTTACTTTTATTTTATTTGTTCACTGTAACTTCCATTTCATAACAATCAATATCCACTTTGTCTTGTATGGAGTTAATAATTTGATAAAAGAGTATACAATATTAAAACAAGAACTATATAATATTGTAGCATTAAAAAGAACACTACAATATTTCAGAAGCAAATCGGAGGAGTGCCTGTGTGTGCGGAGTGTCTAGGGACCGATGCTAGGAATCGCCTGGGTTCTGCGGAGGCGTTGATCTGCTGCACCCAGTGCAAGTCTTATGCGCACCCTACTTGCTTGAATTTATTGGAATATGTCAACCTAAATACTATTAAGGTATGTTTTAATTTTACTGCACTATTAAGATTTAAACATTTGTTTACAAATTCATATTTGAATGTCATATATCTCATAGCTACATTGAATTAAATAACAAAAATATATATTGCACCATTTATTAAAAGTATTTTGAAACATTTTTATAACAATAAAACAGCGATAAAAAGAATCAGAAAATGAAAAACATAAATGCTAATTAAATAGAACAGGTTTTTAGATTATACTTATGTTCAATATAATATGCTTTAAAATAAATAATTGAATGGATTATTTTAGTATAAAAAATTAAATGTTGGTTTTTAACAACAAATATTTTGTTAAATTCTATAAAAAGTTTAATTATTATTATTGCCATTAATGAAGATGAGCATGATTTACAAAAGTAAAGTAGGTGTTATGTTTATTATTAACGACAATTAAAATCTATGTAATCAAACAATTTATATATACAATTTCTGATACACAGTGCAGGAAAATGTAATGCAATTATTTACATAATTGTTTTCTTAGATTACATACATATTAAAACAATGCTGCAGTAATCATGAAATAAAATCACTACATAAAACAAAGTCTCTTCCTGCTATAATATAATATGCTTAGATTTTTAAAACTGCTAAGGACATGCATTTCTTTAGATAGATAGAGTTTTCAAGTAAGGTTTTATATTATTTGTTGATAAAGAGGGTAGATAGGATAGTTAGTTTTATATAAATAGTTTAATTTGTTTCTAAACATTATGTATATGTAATTTTGATGAAGATGTAGTCATCTGCCCTCAAAATTGAAATGACAACTATATCATCTAGTAAAACATCATTGTCTTGGGGCGCATTGGCCCTCTTCACGATGGGCAGCGATGAGCGAGCAGAGGCAATCACGATAGTGTAGCCTAAATGTCTATAATCGGCCATCATTTTAGATTTTATTCATAATCGCTGTAATGGCAAACATCAACGATCATTTGTTGGGCCAACGCTGCCCATTGTGATATATAATAGGGTCTATATATGACATGATCCGCTGTGATCTGCCATGTGGCGTACAATTTTTAAAAATGTTTTACATAGATAATTAATTTTGCAACTCAAAGTTGCGTAATTCAACTATGTCTGACCGGTTGGCTTGGTTGGTAGTGGCCCTGCCTTCCAAGCCAGAGGTCGTGGGTTCGATTCCCACCCGGGGCAAATATTTGTGTGATGAACATAGATGTTTGCTCTATGTCTGGGTGTTAATTATCTATATAAGTATTTATTGAAGATTATATATGTATGTTTATCAGCCATCTGGTTTCCATAACACAAGCGAAAGCTTAGTATGGGAACAGATCGTGCCGTGTGTGAAATTTGTCCTGAAATTTATATTATACTAGCGGTCCGCCCCGGCTTCGCCCGTGGTACCTACATGTTTAAACTATCCTATCTCTCAAGTTGGATCGAACTGCACATGGTGTGCGAATTTTATTATAATCGGTTAAGTGGTTTAGGAGTCCATTGAGGACAAACATTGTGACACGAGATTTATATATATTAACCCATTGAGCCCCGAACGGCCCGATAGGTCCACGTCACAATAGATTTTCTATTGTGTCTGTGATTCCGGGGCCTGAGTTATTAGGATTATATAATATTATTATGTAGTAAAAAGTAATATGTGTGTAGAGCGGCCGGTGGTGCTGCGGCGAGTGCGCGCGGTGCGCATTGTGCGGCGCGCGCGGCGAGTGGGCGGCGCGCTGCTCGGCGTGCAGCAGCGTCGCGCACCCGCGCTGCGCGCCGCCGCCCTTCACCTGCGAGACCTGCGCGACTAGGCCTAGGTATGGATATTGTGTACAGTACTCCAAAATTAATAATGCACATGCAAATCTTCGCTAATTGTCGTATTTCCGAAAACACTCGAATCATTGAATCGTAAGAGCCCTAAACAATGCACTTGCATTTTACACTTTGTTCAAAAGAAATAGAAGTCAATTCACGGTCATACATAATCAAAAACAATTCGGGCGGTAGGTGACGGTAGCCTGTCAGTCAAAAAACTCGAAAATCCGTCAGTCGTCTTTAAATATTGGTGGTGACTGCACGTGTTCTCTCTGTGTGGAATTATATAGAGCTGCTATAACATACCTTTCTTGGTTTTGTTTTTAAAGGTGAATTGAATTAATCGATGAAATGATTTATACAGGTGATGGCAATAGGGAAAGTGAAAATGAAGAAGAGCATAATGAAAGTTCCGATGTATCTAAAATGTCAGAAATAAAGATAATCCCTGTTTTTGATTGTTTTTATTTTTATTTTTTTTTGTAATTGTCATAATATTGAAGAATGATCTGTACTGTAAATACTTTTGAACTGAGATTTTAATGATTAGATTTATATGGTTTAAATGTAAACTTGTATTTGAAAACCATATTATATACTATTATATACAATATAAATTTTGTGTTATTTTAACCTTCTTCTCTTCCATCATTACACCAGCTTCAGTAAGACACTTTAAAAGTACTACAAAATTTTCCAAGTAAATCAATCCAACAAAGATATATTCGCAATCGTGGGGTTATCCTCGCTATTTACTTACAAGGAATTATCGAAACAAAATCGTTACTTACAAATAAATATTAATCTCTTTTAGCACAAAACACATAATTTGACTAAATTATGCATGAAGAAAATGCATTTAACCACTCTATATACATATCATCTTCGGACGCTCTGGGAATATGACAGTTGCCGAACAGTGACGAAGATTTCTATGCGCATTATTACTTTTGGAGTACTGTAATGATTTAAAAACGCTTAAAATTAATTACCGCCACCTATGATTATCTTAATGAACTAATTTAATTTACAATCGAATGATCTGTCATGAACACTTATGGATGAGTTTGATGTTTTTTTTCTATACTAATATTATAAAGAGGAAAGGTTTGTATGTATGTATGTATGTATGGTTTTCACGCATAAACTACTGGACCGATTTTGATGAAATTTGGCACAGATAATCTTTAGACCCTGAGGAAGAACATAGGCTACCTTTTATTGCGAAATATGTACCACGGGCGAAGCCGGGGCGGACCGCTAGTTAATGATAAATAAAGTAAATTTTACTAGGTTTGTTATGTATCAGTTTGATTTTTTTTTATATGATAAATAATGAAGTAAATTGTTTTAACTGTAAAGACAGATTTGTTATTGTTCTTGTACTATTGGGTTTAGATTTCTAAATTATTAAAAAGTGAAGTAAATTATTGTAACAATTTGAATTGTTATATATATAATGTTGATTGTTTGTGTAAATAAAATTTTAAAGAATAAATCTTGTCATGATATTTCTTAAATTAAATAAGCATGCAACAATCATTTGAATTAAATCAATAAACATTTTAAGTTCCAAATTGTAAATATCTAGTTTCAGGAGAGTCAGTTGTAAACACTTTTTTTCTGATTCATACTATTTCTTAAGTTTAACTGCACAGTACTCAAGAAATCTCACAATACTCATTGTTACTCAAGAAATTATATATTATGTTTTAATAAAAATAATTTGGCTAATTTTATAGCTACTTAGATTTCTTTACACTTTTGTGAATAACATTTTTTTACTTGTTAAACTTGTCGCTATCACAGTATGGATTACTTTATCATTTTCAGGATGACAATGAGTGGGACGCCCAAGAAACGGAAACCAAAAGCGGCGGCGCGGCGGGCCGACTCCGACGACGAGCCGTCCGACGGTAATGCCTCCCCATACCGCGTCCCGTCCGAACAGAGAATGTCCAAGGAGAAACAAAAGTTCTTCAGATTCTCCGCGTTCAACCTCGTCAAGCGGCGCCGGCGCGAGTCGTCCAGCGAGTGGGAGAGCTGGGAGGACAACCAGTGGGGCGGCGTGCGCGTCACCCGCGTGCAGCGCCTCGAGCTGCGCCTGCGCCGCTCGCCGGAGCCCGAGCCGCCCCCGCCCGCGCCCACCCTGTTCGAGCGGCTCGCCACCGAGCCCGCCGCCGTCTGGGGCTTCGCGGCCGAAGCGCAGAAGCAGCCGCTCCTGCGAGAGAAGGAGGAGCCGCCGCGACCGAGCCCTCCCCGACCGAGCTCCCCCCGCCCGAGCTCGCGGGCCTCGAGACCCAATCTAGCCGAGATACGGCAAAGGAGACGCAGCAGATGCAGCGATAGACTGCTCTCGACGCTATTCGACGGCCTGTCTGAATTCTATTCGGTGCGGACGGCGTCTAGATCGCAATCGCGACACCGGTCCTGGCCTCCGAAACGCGAAGACAGCCCGGAGGCGGAGGACAGGCAGGTGTTGAAGGAGACGCGGAGTACGTTTCGGAGGTACCAAGCGTCGCTAAAGAAAGAGAAATGCGAGGTGGAGGGCGAGAGGGAGATGGAGGGCGAGAGGGAGAGGGAGAGGGAGCGGGGCGCGGTGCGGCTGAGCGCGAGCGCGCTGGTGCGCAGCCTGGCGGCGGGCAAGCGCGCGGGCGGCGGGCGCGCGGCGGAGGACGCCAAACTATCGCGCGGCCTAGCGCTGGCGGCCACCAATCAGACGGGTAAGATCGGTTCGCGGCGCGGTGAAAGTGTTCGGTGGATCTGACCGTCTCGCTCTGATTGTTGGCCGCCGGCGCGACGCGATTGCGAGATCTCGATCCCTCCATTGATATACGCCCCTTTAGCGGCGAACGCGCGGCGCTCTGATTCTGTTTCGATATGTTGTCGCGGTCGCTATATCAATGGACCCGTCTCGGTTCTGGTATGGGTGTCTCGCAGTCGGCCGCGTGCGAGTCGGGCTTCAGTCGCGATACGATCAAATGCGACGGTGTTTTACGTTAAATTGCGCTTTTATTTATATTCCCTGTTCGGACGGTGAGTTATACGTTTTCTCTGTTCGGACGTGTCACTTCGGCAGTATCCACACATGCACTTTCGCTCGCGCGTCTTTATATTGTTACTGTGTGTGTTTTATTATTAATTTTATGTTTTTTTTTTTATTGTGTGTGGAAATAACTGCATGTATATTTTATGTTCAGTTTGGTTGCCACAATATATTCAATTTATTTTCAGACCTTTATATTGTCAGGCTTTTTCATGTTCTCCTCCTCTAAGAATTTGTTATCTTAAATATTTGCATATACATCTCATCATTCATATTCACAACCTATTATGTAACAAAATATCCTCATTAAAAATCATTAGCCACATAGTTATGTATATTTAAAAGATGTTATGATATCAATAACTACTTTGTACTTGAACATATAAAAATAAAGTAATATTTTTCTTATGTAACTTTTCCTGTCTTTGATCTTTAAAAACAACTAGATGTAGATATACAATCCTATACAAAAACGAAATTAAAACTGTCCTAAAATATGTACCTATATCCAAAGAATCAAACTTTAAAGCAAATAAAGCTTATTAACATTATTGTATATTGACAAAATGAACCAAAACGATAATTTTAACGCTAGTTTGGCGTAAAAATGCTGGTATACAAAAAATAAATTCAACTTAAGTCAGATGAAATAATGTCGTATTTACAATGCACCCAAAACTTCACTATTTTTTTTGTGATGACGTAGTCGGTGCTTGTGTATCTAGTTGTTATTAACGATCGAAGCTTTTTGTACCAAAACTTGTACTTTTAAAGGCCGACCATAAAAAAGTAAAATAATTTTACAGAAGGGAAGCGTCTCCCTCCCGGCGTAACAGAAGCGGATGCAGAATTATTTGCAGCTGCTAGAACAGCGGGGGGCGGGGAGGAGACTTCGGGGGCAGGGTTGGGGGCAAGTTCAGGGGCAGGGGCAAGTTCAGGGGCAGGGGCAAGTACGGGGGCAAGGTGCCCCTCGGCTATCGAGTTTGGCCAGTGGGAGATCGAGACGTGGTACTCGAGTCCGTTCCCGCAGGAGTATGCGAGGTGGGTCATGTGTATATTACTAGCTTACCGCCCGCGGCTTCGCCCGCTTTGTCTAAAACCTAATAAATTATATACTAAAACCTTCCTCTTGAATCACTCTATCTATTAAAAAAAAACCGCATCAAAATCCGTTGCGTAGTTTTAAAGATTTAAGCATACAAAGGGACATAGGGACAGAGAAAGCGACTTTGTTTTATACTATGTAGTGATAGTGATGTAGTAGGTAAATAATATTTTGAAATGTGAAGTCAAAGTGAATTGGATAAAATATTATGTTTGTGATTTTTTTGTTAGACTAGACATTAATTGTGTAAAGATTTAAATTGTAACACAACAAGACAATATACAGTTAACACAATGCAGGAGAAATAACTTAGGTTTAATTGTGTAACATTTTTTCTTAATGTATAACAAAAAAATCCTCTTGCAGATTACCGAAGCTGTTCCTTTGCGAGTTTTGCCTTAAATACGCGAAAAGCCGCGCAGTGTTAGTGCGGCACCTTGACAAGTGCCTCTGGAGACACCCTCCGGCCACGGAGATATACCGACGTGGAGATATTTCCGTCTTCGAAGTAGACGGCAATGCCAATAAGAGCTATTGTCAGAACCTGTGTCTCTTGGCGAAGTTGTTCCTTGACCATAAAACGCTGTACTACGATGTCGAACCCTTCCTTTTCTATGTGTTGACGAAAAATGACAGCAAAGGATGTCATCTAGTTGGATACTTTTCTAAGGAGAAACATTGCCAGCAAAAGTATAACGTGTCGTGCATCATGACGATGCCGCAGTATCAAAGACAGGGCTTTGGACGATTCTTGATACATTTTAGTGAGTGGTGAAATTATTTTCTTTTTTAATTCTGGAATGTTATTTGTTTTTGGGTATAATTGTATGGGAGTTGTATTAATTTCGGTATTTCTTTCACAGGTTATTTACTCTCGAAGGAAGAAGGTCAGCCAGGAACTCCAGAAAAACCTTTATCTGATTTAGGCAGAGTTTCGTATCACGCCTATTGGAAATCTGTTATTCTGGAATTCCTTGATGAATATAGAGATAAGCCATTCACATTTGAAGATATTGCCTTGACCACGGGAATGCATATGAATGACATAGCTATCACATTTCAGCTGCTTGGTTTTGTAAGATATGTTCCAAGTGATGATACTGTCAAATTGGGTATCTGCGTCGATTGGAATAGGGTCGATAATCACATGAAAAAGCTAAGGGCTAAACCACGGCTGGAAATTGATCCAGAATGTTTAAGGTGGACTCCACTATTAGCACCAACAGTGAATCCATTCAGATCACCGGAAGAGAACTCAGGTGACCAAGAAACAGAAAACGATGAAGGCGATTTGAAAACAGAGAGTGAACACACTGAAACAGAGCCAGAAATGCCATCTAAAGCGGATAGTGCAGTTAATAACACGGAAAAGGCACCCGACAGCCAAGTAGAAGTTACATCTTCAGGTAGAAGAAGAACGAGGCCGCTCAAGTACAGCGAAAGTACGTATCAAACTACGCCAACAATTAGTGACGGTACAAGAAAACGGAAACGTGACAGTAACAGAAAAATATCGGAAACAATTGAAGAAGAAAAGAAAGACGAAGTTGTCAGAAGGCCGAGAAGTAAAAGTGTGGCGCGTCGATCATCGCGAGTCTTACAGAATGAAGCTAATGAAATTGTTGAAAATAATGTACAGAGTGGTAAGGATGCGTATGCTTCAGACAGTCAAGATAGTCAGGAGAGTTTGGAAACGCGAGTAACTCCGGCTAGCAAAGTAAAGAGTAAGCGAAAACTCGTGTGGCGTGGAAGACAAACTAAGCGGCAACGAATGAACAAGGCCAAAAAACGGAGCGATTCGCCCGTCGCAAAGAAAACAAAATTCGATGAAGATACTTGTAAATCGAATGATATTGATCATAAGGATGAACCAGTGCCTGAAAAAGAAACTGCAGTTCAGGTCAATGATGAAAAAGTTGAAGAGAAAGCTAAGAATTCGGAAGACAGTTCGGAAGACTCTTCAGGTGAGGCGGACGATGAAATGGATGTTGAGGAAGGAGAGGATAGGAAGAGCGTCGCAAGTAAACCCGCTACGCCAAGACCCATCGAGGAAAACAGTACGGATAACCACACCAGTGATATGGAACTTGATAGCATTCACATGGATTCACCAAAATCGATCGCGGAAAAAGATCAAGTTATCAATGAAACAACAGATAATAAATGCGACCGTGAACCTCCTCTACAAAATCTGGAAAACCTTAATGTGAATGCTGATGAAAGCGAAAACAAAGCCAGTGAACCTGAACCAAAAGAGAAAGAATTGACCAGGAATGGAGAAATTAAATCACCAGCGAAAACAGTTCTAGATGATAAGGACACAATCATCATTTCAGAATCGGACGATAATAATAGCCAAAGTTGTCCACTTCCATCTCCTAAAGCAAATGATATAATACCAGTTCAAAATAGTGAGTCAAAACCAAAGGAAATACAAGAAAATGAAAGTCCTTCCAAAGTTATGCCTGTAGTGACCACAGAAAATGCGCACATAGTCTTAGATGCAAAAGGACCTGAAGATATCAGCAGGAATAAATCATCAATAGACCTTATTGTACCGAATGTTGCTAAAATACATCAAATAGAAACTATAGTTGTGGAAGGAGAGTCAGATAATCCTAATTCACCTCTAACAGGCATTTCTCCTAAGAAAAACGATAAAACCGTCATAAGTGAATCGCCAAAAGCAAAGAAATCACCTGAAAAAATGAATGCTGATATTATTTCTGAACAGAAAAGGTTTGAAATGCGAAAAGAGACTGTAATACATCAGAATATGGATGACACAAAAAACACAGAGAAAAAGTCACCCAACAAAATTGAGTCTATCATTCAAAGTTTGGATCCACACAGAGATGTTATAAGTATGAAACGGCCTGATCCACCAAAAACAGATTCATTCATAGACATTACAAGTAAATTACATAATCCGATTACCAGTCAAGAAAGTGAGATAACGTTTCGAAATGATACATTAAACACTCGTAAAGATGAGATTGTCGTATCCAGGAGTATAATTGAGACCAACATGCAAAATTATCAAACATCTATGAGCAATTCTATGACAATTCAACCTATTAACTCGATGCAGCATTCTTATATGAATCATAGGCCGCCAGTCACTAAAGAATCGCAAGGTGTTCAAACTGACAAAGTTCTTATTAAAACTAGTGAACAAAATAGAGTCATGACAAGTATGCCGGACTCAACACCCGTCATAAGTAAAACTACGACGAAACTCGAAGTTCCACATCCTATATCATCTCCTGTAGTCAATCCTGTATCAATACCAAAAGTCCCAAACGTGACTGATATAAATTTTTTACCGCGATGTCAAAGCGCTAACGCCGCTGTCAATATGGGCTTGGAAAGAACTGATTTGGATCATACGTTTGCAAACAACTCGCTACAAACTGCGTTAAGTGGCTCTATGAACATAATACAAACAAGTTCTCAAGATAAGAACGATCCCAACCAAAGGCCAAGAGAGAAAAGTAAACTTCGGGACGTTAGGGTTAACTCTGCGCACAGTAAATTAGAGAAAACTGATAAAAAGCCTTCTAAAAATGATACGCCAAGAAGCACTCCGGAGCCGAAGATGTTTTTTCCAGACCAAAGTGCAAACGCAAGGAAACCAGAGACGTCTGTGCCAATAAACGTGATAAACTCCGTCACGGTCACGAGCAAATCGGATACTAAATCCAGTGAGGCGCCGAAGAAGCAAGATTTTTTTAAGAAGGAAAAATCTAACACCACAAAATGCGAGACAAAAAACGTTTCTGCTAAACATGACAAGACTTGCAGCTCGCAGCTATTAAAAGCGGATCAAAATGATTTAAACAAAATGTTGCCAAAATTTAAATATGACAATGAACTCGTTCCAAAGGCGGACTATACGATGAATCAAATCCCCAACTACCATACAACACACGCTCAATATCCACAATGGCCGCCGTGGGATCCGACGAGGTTGCAGAGCACGTGGGATCACAACAGGTTTCTCGATATGAAGAACAACGACAAAACATACCTCGACAAATTCCAAGGTTTCAACTTGCCGCATTTAGATCAAATGCAAAAGTCGCCGCAAAAGTTCAACCAGAAAGATTTTCACAATATCGCGTACAGTGCGCTCTCTAGCAGCATTTACACGACGCAGCTGTCGCACTATAAGGAGGCTAAAGCTCCGACAAGCAAAGCGTCTGAATGCAGTCAAAAGAACGAATGCAAGCCAACTAAACAGTCGAAAATCACGACCGGTTGTCAGACGCAATGCGAGCCGAAGAAGTCGCAGTCGCACAACGAAGCTCAAATGAAGCAAATGATGCAGCGGCAAGTGAACAAGCAGCCCGAAGTGGCGACGAGTTGCGCGGAGTACCGGCAACAGAGCCCGCAAGTTCTCACCTCGCCGGGCTGCAAGTCCTACCAGAACGGACCTTGCGTACAGGAGAAGGAAATCGAGAAGAAGTCTCGCCAGCATTCGAAGAAAGAAGAGTCTCCGAAAGAGAACAGTAAAGAAGAGATGTGCGAGTCTGTTAGTCCAGCTCTACAGTCTATGGGGGTGTATACACCAGACTCTACGAGTAACTCGGTGCATTCAGTGCAGTACCCGGCTTGTGAGCTGGATGTTAGTCAGCTTGGACTGGAGTCTCCGACCAGTATAGGCTCAGACCTGGCGTCGCCTTGCTCCATGATGCACATGCACCCGGCGCCGAGCCCGCAGTACCCGCACTCGTCGATACACATACCGTCGATCATGAGCCAGCCCAACCAGCCGCCGAAACAACAGAAGATCAATAATCGGAATAGGTAAGTTGATTTTTATTTATTTTTATTGGTACAGTTGTGATAGAGTTGTATTTTTGCATGGACACAATTCTAATTTGTATTTGTTTCTTTATAGCCAAACTCAAAATAACCAAAGTTTTATTTAAATAATTCAATAGATACGTGTATAAATTCGTAAATTTCTTGCTTTATATTTATTTCAAAATCAGTTTCCTATAATTACAATTATATTTTCGTGAGTGTCGTGATATTTATGACTTGTTTATTTTAATAGAAACAGCTCAGCCAGCGGCAACGCGGAGAGCAAAGCGATGCGCAGCGCGGCAACGCCGCCCGCGAGACATCGTGCAACGCCGCCCGCACACCAGCCGCATGGTAAGATTCTTAGTTACTATTTGTTTGGGAAAATAATAAAAAAAATTAAAAATAAATTTGCAGTTTGTTGAAAAGTTTATTCATGCTCTGTTAAATTTTTTCTTATCACATCCTTCGGTCTGCATATTGCAATTCTCCACTTAACTGTACCTAATTCCATAATTGTGATGAAACGGGCTGCGGTTTAATTTAAGTATATCACAATTTTCCATCTACATATATTGTACAATGTTCAACATTTCATTTTTCCACTTAATTGTACCTTTTTTCGTATCGTAATTTTCCACATAATTTTACCGTTTTCCACAGTTGTGTGTTTTTCATATCCTTGAGTCTGTATGTTGGAATTCACTACTTGTCTGTACCATTTACATGGTGTACTTTAAGTAATTACGTCACACTAATTACGAACTTTAGTACACCATGTATGATTTTTTTTTATGTCAGAGCAAGCAAAGGGGCAGGTGGGCCACCTGATGTTAGTGGTCACCACCGCCCATAAACACTTGTAACACTAGAAGTGTTGCAGGTGCTTTGCCGGCCTTTTATGGATAAATAAGCTCTTTTCTGATTGATGATTCGAAAGTGCTTCAAGAAGTTGACTAATGAATGAAATAAATGTTTGTTTTTAAGCTATTGCATAGCTTCTATCGCGGGCCTTGAGCGCGGGGACCGAATCCAGAAATTCCGTAACGAAAAAACCTCACGCTCCCCACTCCGACGGGCGCGGAGGTGTGGCTTGAAGGCATAGCATGCAATAGCTTTACCGCGGCAGTCCCCGAGTGCCACACGTCTTTTTTTTTACACGTCTTTTTGATTTTGACCCACTTTAAACGGCCAGATTTCGTTCAAACTTTGTAGATTTATTGAGGACCGATGACAATACACTACTTAATTTGATAAAATTATTCCATTTTTCAATTTGCAAAATATTTTTTTTTTTTTAGTTCGGTTTTCTATAAAAAGCGTGTTTTTTAGTTTTTTGAAGTGAAAACTTCTTTAGCGGCGTTGGGTATAAAATCTTAAACTCGCGTCAGGACACGTGGCCTGATCGAAAAAGCGTAAGACGGATTTTTTGACGTGACAACGTCTTAAATTAGGTTGCGACTGGGAGTCACTTATGAAAAAGTGTAACGCTCGGTAACGTTACGATGAGTCACCGAACGAGAGAGAGGCCCGCGGTCTGCCGCGCGCGCAGCACATAAATATTCTACCGAGAAAAAGACGTTGTCACGTAAAATCTTCGCCCGTAAAACCGACTTTACAGGCAACCATTTTTTTTTTTTTTAGCCCTTATATTCCATGCGTAAGACGGATACCATTCCAAAATATCAAACATGCTGAACGTTAATAATCAAGTTTTCACTTCTGCCGGCACTCCCGGAGTGCAACCCGTCTTTTTTTAAACTATTATTTATTATGATGTCCCGCAGGCGTGATGCAGTCCACCACGAGTGGTGGGGGCGGGTACCAGGGCGGCTACCTGGGGTTCCAGCAGCAGCAGCAGTACCACGCGGGCTGGGCGCCGTCGTGCTCGCTCGCCAAGCTGCAGCAGATGGCCGACGCGCCGCAGCACCCGCCGCACACGCCGCCCGCGCAGGTTACATTCAACTATCTATTTATCAAACACATCTATTTATCAAACACATCTATTTATCGACAATTCACCTACTTTGCGTACAGCGAGAAAAAACTGTTTATGATGTAGAAAATAGTTCGGATTTGTGTCACCCTTGAACAAGAATTTTGTATACATTAGTTTACTATTGCGTGAATAATGATAACTTTATACTAATAATATATAAGCTGAAGAGTTTGTTTGTTTGTTTGTTTGAACGCGCTAATCTCGGGAACTACTGGTCCGATTTGAAAAATTATTTCGGTGTTAGATAGCCCATTTATCGAGGAAGGTTATAGGCTATACAGAGTGTAATCGTTAAGTGTGCACAGGCGATTTTTCCGTAAGTATTACAGATAACAAAAAACTTTAAACTGATATTAAAGTACTTAACCTAATGAGTAAAATGGCCGTAATAAATTTTTAAAAATAAATCGAGAAATATAAAAAAAATTATCTTTAAACCCTCCTATACATTAAGTATGAAATATGAATATCCCATATACATTTAATATGAAAGATTTTAGCTTTCTTTTTCTTTTTTTTGTTTTCTGCTTTAATTACTTCGCAAATTTGAAGTGGCATTTTCCACGCTTTTTCCGGACATTTTCACGCATTTTCCGGATATTTTCCGGGCATTTTCCAGGCATTTTCCACGCTTTTTCCGGACATTTTCACGCATTTTCCGGATATTTTCCAGATATTTTCCAGGCATTTCACAGACATTTTCCAGGCATTTTCCGGACATTTCCCTGACATTTTCCGGGGATTTTCCAGGCATTTTCCACGCTTTTTCCGGGGATTTTCCAGACATTTTCCACGCTTTTTCCGGACATTTTCACACATTTTCCGGACATTTTCACGCATTTTCCGGGAATTTTCCGGGCATTTCCCAGGCATTTTCCGGGAATTTCCCAGGCATTTTCCGGGGATTTTCCAAGCATTTCCCAGGCATTTTCCGGATATTTTCCGGGATTTTCCCGGGCATTTCCCAAGCATTTCCCAGGCATTTCCCAGGCATTTTCCCGATATTTTCCAGGCATTTCCCAGACATTTTCCGGACATTTCCCTGGCATTTTCCACGCTTGTCCCGGACATTTTCACGCATTTTCCGGATATTTTCCGGGAAATTTCCGGGCATTTCCCGGGCAATCCCAGGCATTTCCGGGGATTTTCTGAATATTTTACAGGTGTACAATTCTCTAACCAAGGTGAATGGAAATAAAACAAATTATTGTGCACAAAGATCGTTTTAATGAAGACAACAAAACACTTATACAATTTGCAGAAAGAATTTCAATAGCGCCATTCAATGAGCGCGTGGCGCCATCTAATGTTAAACTTAGTACTATAACATATTAACAACTTAAACATACCGCCCCCCATGGACCTAGTCCATAAAACAAAACTTAATGTTGATTGACAATTAAAATACATGTGTTGTAATACATTAAACCCTTTACCAGTAACACAATATTATTATACATCTATAAAGAAACATAAATTTATTTTTTAGCATTGCTATAGCATCACTTAGTAAGCCAATTTTAATTTAAACCATAATACATACTAGTATTTCATAAATGCCTAAAATATTTCAATACTTTGTTGTTGCTATAATTTATTACGTTTAATTATTTAATATGATTTTGTTACAGTTAATTTGTCTTTTAGATTTAAATTTGTTAATGCAAAAAAAAATGTGCAGCGTTTATTTTCACTTAGTACTTAAGGCAAATCACGAATATGAAAGGTAAGTTACAATTGTATATAATCACTCTGAATTTGGAATAAATATTAGTTTGGACAGAGGACGTTTGATAATGTGGCCCTTACATTTGAGGCTGCAAACGCGTGTAACCCCATCATGCCCAGGATGCTTCTCTACGATCACTCCATACAGCCATCGAGCGGGAGGTAATCCGTCTTCCTTTATTAGAACTAAATCTCCCACATTCGGTTCCGGAATACGACATCTCCATTTGTAGCGTTGTTGCAGTTGGGTGAGGTATTCCTCAGTCCATCTGCGCCAGAAGGTTTGTGTCATTCTTTGTGTGAGATGCCATCGCTTCAAATTAGTGACATTTGCCTTCTCATAATTGTCGTCTGGAACCAACACAAGAGGCTCACCTACTAAAAAGTGACCTGGCGTCAGCGGACAGGGATCTTGTGGGTCACTTGTGAGCTGCGAAATAGGCCTTGAATTGAGGCATGCCTCAATTTGAGCGAGAGTGGTGGACATCTCTTCGAATGTAAGTGTGGCATTTCCCACAATTCTGGCCAAATGGAATTTAATTGACTTTACAGCCGCCTCCCACAATCCTCCGAAATTTGGTGAATGAGGCGGAATGAAATGCCAATCCGTTCCATTTGACGCTAACCAGTCGGCGATTTCGGTGGCAACAATCGAGCTCTCGATGTCGAATAACTCAGTGAGTTGTCGAGCTGCACCCACAAATGTTGTGCCATTGTCGCTCCACATTTCTGTGACATGCCCGCGCCTAGCAACTAGTCTTTTAAAGGCTGCTATGAAAGCCTCTGCCGTCATGTCACTGACCACTTCTAAGTGTACCGCCTTTGTTGACATGCAAACGAACACACAAATGTAACCCTTTGTTGCATGATGACCCCTTCCCTTTGTAGCTCTTATGGCTATTGGACCGGCATAATCCACTCCCGTTTTGCTGAATGGGCGATGTGATGTTACTCTGACTGTCGGTAATTGACCCATCATTGGCTGATTATTTTGATTTGAATATCGCGTGCAAGTTACACATCTTCTTACAAACTGGCGAACCAATCCCTTGGCACCAATAATCCAATACATGGACCGCAAATAATTAAGCATTATCTGCGGACCTCCGTGCAATGTGCTTACATGAGCTTCGTCAATAAGTAATTTTGTGAAATGCGATTTATGGGGAATTATGATTGGATGTTTCATATCCTCATTGAAAACAGAATTATTGAGACGACCACCAACTCTCAAAATTTGATGATCATCGAGATACGGATCCAGCGAAATGAGCGTGCTCTTCCGATGGACCATCTGCGAAGACGACAAACTCCGAATTTCCTCGGTAAAATATTTTCTTTGGCACATTTTTATGCAGGTACGTAATGACTCCTTTATTTCACTCGCTGATAACCTATTTACTAGATGTGTATTCTTCTTCTCAGATTTTCTCCAACGCAGTGTTCTTCGACAGAATGCAATCACCCGGGTAAGTTTTTTCAGTGAAGAAAACTTTGAAAGCAATTCTTCAGCATCATCATCGTCAGCAACAACTAGGTTGCACTTCCGGTTTGATGGTTTTTCTTCAAGGTGAGTATCCTTTAAAATGGTTTTATTGTATTTTATCTCAAACTTGTGTAAATAATCGGGTCCCTTTTTCCAGAGATCATTACAAACCAATTCACTAGACAGAAGACCCCGCGACGCGCTATCTGCAGGATTGTCTTCGCTGGAAACATGAGACCATTGATTGCCGTCCATTGAAGTTAAAATATCAGAAACCCTATTTGCAACAAATGTTTTCCATCTACTTGGATGGCTACTAAGCCATGCGAGTACAATGGTTGAGTCTGTCCAAGCATGAATGTTATTCTTTGAAACATTCAATACATTGCTTACTTCGTGTAGCAATTTTGATAGTAAGACTGCCCCACACAATTCCAGGCGGGGTATTGAAATCTGCTTTATCGGTGCTACACGAGTTTTAGACGTAACGAGATGAACATGAATATTTCTATTTTTATCAACAACTCTAGCATAAACGACGGCTGCATACGCCAAGTTGGAAGCATCTGAAAAGCCATGGAGTTCCAAAACCAAGTCACCCTTATTGAGTTGCATCCAACGAGGAATTACGAAAGACTCCAGATTGATTAAGTCCTCTCTAAAACTTAACCATTCCTCTAGTAACTGGGGACTCAATTGAGTATCCCAATCTATACCTGACAGCCATAGCCTTTGAATAAAGATTTTAGCCTTCGTTACAACCGGTGCTATCCAGCCTAAAGGATCGAATAATTTAGCAATATCGGATATAACTCGTCGTTTCGTCACCAAATTATTACCCAGGGTTGGTAACTTCACCTTAAAATGAAAATTATCCATTTCTCTGTTCCATGCTATTCCTAAAATCTTAGTAATTTCGTCAATCTTGATCTCGAGGTTTGGAGCGTCACTCTTCCCGATATTCTTTAAAAGTTCCTTACTATTACTGGACCATTTTTGAAGAGGAAATCCTGCACACTTGAGCAATTTAGTCATTTGCGTATAAATTTGCATTCCCTCCTCCACTGTGTGACAACCAGTCATTAAATCGTCGACAAAAAAATCAGTAAAAACTCGTTCCGCCGCCGCCGGGAAATTGGACCCTTCATCTCGGGCTACCTGTTGTAGTGCACGAACGGCTAAGTAAGGCGCCGATGAAGTTCCAAAGGTGACCCGTAGCAACCGGAAATGTTGAATCGGATCATCAGGGTTCACGCGCCAGAGAATACGCTGGTAATCAGCGTCTTCGTCCGTCACCTTAACCTGGCGATACATTTTAACTATGTCTGCAACTAATGATATGGGGAAGCAGCGCCATCTCATTACTAAATGTCTCAATTCCGGTTGTAAATTAGGACCTACCATAAGATCACTATTAAGGGATGCCCCATTTGATCCCTTGCATGAGGCGTCAAATACAACCCTGACCTTTGAAGTGTCTTTATCTTCTCGAATTACCGCGTGATGGGGTAAGTATATGGCACCCTGTTTCTCCCCCTTTTTACATAACTCCATGTGACCCATATCCAAGTATTCCTTTATTACCTTGCAATACTCCTCCTTTAAGCCAGGGTTATTAGACAATCGTTTCTCAAGCATTAAAAAACGCCTATATGCAATGATTTCACTTTCACCATACTTAGAAGCAGGGTCATGATCCTTAAATGGAAGTTTGACTATATACCTTCCTGTTTCATCTCGGTTTGTGGTAGCTGCAAATAGCTCTTCACATGCCTTTTCTTCTTCAGTCATCATCTTAATGTGTTGTGTGGGTTCAGATTCTAGTTCCCAAAACAACTTGAGTAAAGCATCATCATTATGCTCACTAGTTGTTATGGTATGACAATTAACCCCCTTCTCAGTTTGCTGGTTTGTATTGGAATTATCAATAAATCCAGATAAAATCCAGCCAAATTTAGTGTTTTGTGCTATAAAATTACCACCTACACCATGATGTAAACCTTGCATTAAGATTTTGCAATAAACCTCTGCACCTAGAAGTAAATCAATGCCACCTGGAATATTAAATGAAGGGTCAGCTAGCTCTAATTTAGGCAAATTTAGTTGAGAAATATCCATTACCTCAATTTTATTGTTTGGCAACAAGGTTGTCAACTTATCCAAAACATGGGCCTTAACATTCAATGTAAATTTGGAATCATAACATGATGTAAGACATATATTCACTGATGCCTTAGATATAATTGATTTGCTGTTACCTACACCAGAGATTTTTATTGTTTCCTTAAGCTTCTTAATGCCCAACAACTGAACAGCCGATTCAGTGATAAATGTTGCCTGTGAACCTTGATCTAACAAAGATCTCAAAATGGTAGCTGAACCATCTGAATTTTGTGATCTGACATTCACCAAAGCAGTAGCCAGTAACACGGTATTGCTAAAGGTGGCAACACAACTTGTGACTATATCAGAAGATTCGTTGCAATCTGAATCTATTTCTGATGATGGTGATGCAGCTTCAGTCACGACAGCTACAACCTTACCTGTCTCCATATGTGAATTCATCTTACTGCCCTGTGTTAATTTAGGGTGTAACAATGAATGATGACGTTTCTTACATACACGGCATGTAGTGGACACTGTACATGCATAAGCAGAGTGTTCAGAACTGAAACAGTTGAAGCATAATCGTTGAGTCTGCACAAACTGCCGTCTCACATCAACAGTTTCGTTTGCAAACGCCTTACAATGAGCCAACTTATGTTTTTCAGAACAGAACAAGCATACACTAGTCGCTATAGTTGTTCCCATAGAGAATTTTGAAGCATTCTGTACGACATTTTGGCCTTTGTCAGGCACTTTATACTCCAGTGACCTAAATCTAGTTTCAAGAAAATCCTCCAACTGCTTGTACTTAGGCAACCCTTCACAAGTTTCACTAACCTTAGACTCCCATTTACTTCTAGATTCCGGATCGAGTTTCTGGCAAATTACATAAATGAGAATTAAATCCCATGAACTGCAGTCAACTCCTATGTTTTGTAAAGATTGTAAGCACTCTCTAGTAGTGTCCAACAACTGTCGAATAGCCATGGCAGATTCCTGCGACAAAGATTTTTGATTCATTAATTTTCTGATAATAGAATTTGCCATAAGCCTTTTGTTGTCATACCTAAGCATCAACCTATCCCAACAAGTTTTATAATTGTCTGCTGTGACACAGATAGATTTTACAAGGTTTGCAGCCTCGCCAGTAAGTGAACCCTTCAAGTAATGTAGTCGCTGAACATCATCGAGCGATGAATTATTATGTATAAGAGATAAAAATAGATCTTTATAATTAGTCCAATCAGAATATTGCCCTGAAAATGAAGGCAAGGCAATTTCAGGCAATTTTACAAACACCTTCCTTGGTTCCTGACAATTTGAACTAACACTTAAATTATTACATTTTACCTTAAACTCGCTTATTTGTTCTTTTAATAATGTTTTATAATTTAAATATTCCTCCTCAACTGTATCATACACTTCACTTTTATTGTACTCTGTTCGTTGGTAGTCTTCTCTTTTCATTTCATATACAATTTTTCTATGAGTATTATGAAATTCATTCCATTGAGATTCTAAATTTTCTAAGCGTGTTTCTAAATAGGACAGAGTCAGACGTTCTTTCGGAGATTTCTTTAAATTAGTTTTACCCTTAACAATTTTAGATGCAAGATCGTCTTGCAATTTAAAATAGTTTTCAGCCATTTTAATAACACTGCAACAATAATATTAAATATAACAATTAAATACGTAAACAACAATACGTGCGGATAACCTTAAATTTACCTACTCACGTGTTTCTAACAATATTTTCTTACAATCCAAAATTATTGCTTCACACATATAACCTTTGTGATAAATTGGGCATAGGTTTCCCGTCACTCCACTTTTTTACGACTATTCTAAGTTTATGCAAACACGTAAACGAATATAAGTTTTCAAATGATTCACTTTTTCTAAGTTAAATTGACCAACAATATAGAGTTCAAAGTTCAAGTTCAAGTTTTTTTTGTTCCTTTTTTTTTTTTTACTGACACTTAAAACGTCACAATCGTGTTCCAGATGACATTTGACAGCAAATGTCAATAATCTTCAATGACAGCAAATGTCAATGATCTTCAATGACAGACTCCAGTCTGCCAAACTTCATACGTCACCTAGGCTGGCTTCTTGTCATATATGAGTGATGACAGATGACAACTGACACCGATCCTGTGCGAAGAGGTGATCCGCTCTGATGTACTGTTCCCTCACGTAGGCAGCTCGATGACTCGGGGGGTGCTCCTCCCGCTCAGTTAAAGCCTCCCGTGCCTTGGATCTTCCAGGTTACCAGGGGTCGCTCTTCGCTCCAGATTGTGTGCTCCACTTAGCAAACGAGGTGTACTAGTGCACTGTCAACTCTTTGCTTATATCCAGCAAGAAAGGACCATGTACAATTCTCTAACCAAGGTGAATGGAAATAAAACAAATTATTGTGCACAAAGATCGTTTTAATGAAGACAACAAAACACTTATACAATTTGCAGAAAGAATTTCAATAGCGCCATTCAATGAGCGCGTGGCGCCATCTAATGTTAAACTTAGTACTATAACATATTAACAACTTAAACAACAGGCATTTTCCGGATATCCCCGGAAAATGCCCCGGATTTCCGGAAAATAGCCGGGAAATGCGTGAAAATGTCCGGGAAAAGCGTGGGAAATGCCCGTAAAATGCCCGGAAAATTCCCGGAAAATATCCGGAAAATGCCTGGGAAATGCCTGGGAAATGCTTGGGAAATGCCCGGGAGAAAACCCGGAAAATATCCGGAAAATGTCTGGAAAACACCTGGAAAATTCCCGGAAAATCCCCGAATAATGCCAGGAAAATGCAAGGGAAATGTCCGGAAAATGTCTGGGAATTGCCTGGAAAATCCCCGGAAAATGCCTGGGAAATTCCCGGAAAATAATCGGAAAATGCCTGGGAAATGTCTGGAAAATATCCGGAAAATGCGTGGAACTGTCCGGAAAAAGCGTGGAAAATGCCTGGAAGATCCCCGGAAAATGTCAGGGAAATGTCCGGAAAATGCCTGGAAAATGCCTGGAAAATATCTGGAAAATGCGTGAAAATGTCCGGAAAAAGCGTGGAAAATGCCTGGAAAATCCCCGGAAAATGCCCGGGAAATGCCCGGAAAATTCCCGGAAAATATCCGTTAGATATAGTTATGTTATGATAGCTTGTTAAAGTTAATGTTTACGCGTAGAATAAACGAGTTTTGACGAAAGTTAGTGCTGACTGCAGAAGTAATGATAGGAGTATATTTACGAGATAAAATATGTTGGTATTAAGGCGGCAAGCAGTCGGTCTCAACTGCTTGAAGCACTCCGTATGCGGCTTCCTCGCTGAATGGACTATCTAACACCGAAATAATTTTTCAAATAGGACCAGTATTTTCTGAGATTAGCGCGTACAAACAAACAAACTCTTCAGCTTTATCATATTAGTATAGATATACAGTAAAACAATAGAATAAATACTCTAACACGACAAGAAGCGACACTTAAGCATGTGTGCTCGTAAAATTGCTGTGTAAATGTACTTATGAAGTTGTTAACAAAAATGTTTTTATTCTTATCTTCCAGTACGGACAGCAAGCCGGCACCCCGCCAAGTGGTCACTACCACGCGCCGAAGTACTATGCGCCGGCGCATAACCAACTCGACTCGCCACGGAACACAAGAAACGCTACCAGTTAGTATGCATGTTTTATATATCTTGTTTTGTTTAAAATTGTTATGTTATATAACTTATTACATACTAGCGATCTGTCCCCGGCTTCGCCCGCTTTGTCATAACGTAATAAATTATATGCTAAAACCTTCCTCTTGAATCACATTCATCTATTCAAAAAAACTGCATCAAAATCCGTTGTGTGTGAAGGAACTTTACTTTATACTATGTAGTGATTATTATAATTATGTTATTAGTACATAGTATATAACAAAGTCGCTTTCTCTGTCCCTATATCCCTAATCCCTATGTATGCTTAAATTTTTAAAACTACGTAACGGCTTTTGATGCGGTTTTTTTTTATAGATAGAGTGGTTCTCAAGGAAGGTTTTAGTATATAATTTATTAGCTTTAGGACAAAGCGGGCGAAGCCGCGGGCAGAAAGCTAGTTATGTATAAGTGAGTTAAAAATTTGAAGCAAAAAAATTGTTGTGTATGAATTGTCTTTTCGTTAATTTAATCCTTAAATAGACAGAATGCAGATGGGAAATTTCTAGTTTTAGTATTTTTCATTTGTGTGTGATAAAAGTTTATGTGAATTTGTTTTAAATATAATTATCTACATTTATGTGATGAATCACTTTTGCATATTTGTTATTATTTATTTTTATTCTAACGAAAAGGCAGATGTTTGACCTCTGTCCAAACTGATGAGAAATGTTGTGTGGTCTACTTGAGAGAATGTCTGGCTAGAAGGAGTCTATTCTTCATTCTTTGCAATAATAATATGTTTCAATACTTGCAGGTAACCTCAGTCAAATCCAACACGTGCCGATGGGCCCCGGTTCGCGCATGTCGCCGAACCTGAACACGCACCTCCTCAACCAATACAGTTTGAACGGCTACCGAGTGCCCCCGCAGCAGCAGTTCAACAACCTGCCTGTTCAGATGATGAACGTACAACCGACTGTACAGTACCCTGCCCCGGATCCAAGGGCACAACAACCTAATGTGTATGCCTATGCGGGGTACATCAACCCCCCACCACCTCTGACCATGCAAACTTTAAATTCCACAATGCGTCGGTAGCCTCGACCGAAGACACAGTGCCGCAAGTGATAGTGCAGTGAAAGTGCAGAAATAGTGATTAAACTGTGTACCAGTGCTAAGAATTGTATCGGACGTTTGTTTTGGACGGTGTCGCGAAATTTAACTGCGTTGTGAATACTTATGCGGGAACTGATTGACCACGAGTGTTAAGTTATAGTACAAATAATGTTAGTGTAAATATGGAAACGTAACACCACTTGAGTTGCCTTGTCAGTGTTTCAGTTGGGGCAGCTTTTTGTTTAAGGGCGTATGTGTAAGGGGTGGGGCAAATTGCTGTTAACATAGCATAATTCTGTCATGAAATGCTTCCGAATTTCGTCCAAATGTTTTTAAATGGTAATTGTAACTATGTTTTCTGTTTATTTATTATTTTTAATAATTTTATCAATTTATATAGAGTGTAATGTTTTATTAATTTTTGGGCAATTTGCTTAGGTTTTTGTTATGAATTGATCACTACAATTATTTGGCCCCACCCCAACTCACACCAATGTTTGTAAAAATAATGTGTATGTAGATTCTCTCTGAGGAAACTGACGAAATGCTGAGAAAAGTACAAAATTACTGAATAAAAATGTATTTAAAGACTTATTTTGTATTTGTACCGTCAATGAAATATAGCATAATAATTGTATAGTGCAATAAAGTGTGGATACAATTGCAATTTTTATCCGTTTACAGTTTAGATATCGGCACATGAACTGTGATAATCTTTTGATCGGACAGTAATATATCGGGGCGTGTTTAAATCATGTAATTAATATTTTATAACTCCCAAAGAAATCATAAGTATTAAGTGTTTTGATGAGAGTTGCGTGCAATCGATTCGGAAATTGTACTGTTTATGTAAAAATTTGTTTAAAATGCTTATGTTTTATGTGTATATGCTGTTTTGTTTTTCCATTGAGATGTAATATACATACATAATCTGTACAGTCCGTGAATAGTAATAATATTATCATAGGTCCGTCTGATCTGTTCATAAAAGTGCCTCTTTTTCGTCCCAAACTATGCTTAATTCCAGTGTAAGATATTGTAAATGGACCGCTTTACTTAACACAAGGCTGTATTCATAGGATCAATGACGCTAGTGTATTTGTATAATAATTTTAATTTTATCCATGTGATAGGATTAGTTCACGTTAGCGAGTATGATTGGTGAGCCATTTCATATGAAACGGGCCTAAAGATTAATTTTATATTTTTTTAATATAAGTTTTAACAAGCTAATTTCTTTTACGCTTTACGTTTAAGGGTTATTTTTCGTGTTATCCTAGTTATTTATTGCCAAATGTTATTAACAATCGCGGTAATTAAATTTTAAGTTACGATTAGTTGAGCGTCGTCGCGAGACGAGGCCTCCCTACAGTAAATTATTTGTAAGATCTGCTCCTTACGTTATAAATGTTATTTGTTACTAATGTGTAGAATAAAGAATATTGTAAATACAATAACAATAAGACCTTGTAGCAGGTGTTATCACACAAAATATAATTTTGTGAAAATTTGTGCAGTTTTATTTAATACCTGGTACAATATCACCACGTCAATGGACGTCCCACGGCTGAAACGAACGAACGAACGAACGAACAAACAATATCACCAAAACTCATGCCCTTAGTGTTTCAATGTTACATGTCGGGACTGCAGACGCGACTACTTTTACAAGACTTTTACACGCCGTGATGGTTCAAAAGCTTGAAACATTTTTTTCATAGCATGTTTTGAAATTTGAAATGTAAAGTAATCGAAACTAGAGACTTAGTAGCCTAACTTCGCAAGTTCAGCGGCAACTTATATATTAGTACACACACATAGTACAGAACTGAAATTAGGTTTGATAGGTACTCACTATTCCAGGATCGTGACCGAGACATTGAATAAACCCAGAAAATTGCGCTTCTGAATTCCTGCCACAGTTAGACGAAAATGTTGGAACGTAAAAATAAAATCTGCCGCGGAACTACAGCCGCGTACATTCGGTATAGTGTATAGAATTTAGACACATTTACACACAGCCTTTATACTTGTTTCATGTTTGTTATACATAAAAATGGCATAGAATAATCTATACTTAATATTATTAAGCTGAAGAGTTTGTTTGAACGCGCTAATCTCAA
The DNA here is from genome assembly GCA_029959065.1 of Colias behrii. Lineage (NCBI taxonomy): Eukaryota > Metazoa > Arthropoda > Insecta > Lepidoptera > Pieridae > Colias > Colias behrii. The sequence continues at coordinate 10,929,640 of JARWMC010000016.1, read as the reverse complement.
CGATTTGAAAAATCTTTCGGTGTTAGATATATCATATAGTGCGTTTCACGAGAGAGTTCCCCTGCCGTTATGTTGGCATACCTGACTGTCAAAAACGTCAAAGAGCTTAGAAGCGTTACAGAGCCATTTCTCTTTCACCACTTCTAAGCGTATGCGGCATGATGCCAATCTCTAAAACATTTATAAATTTCGGAAAACCTCGACAACTCTGTAACGCTTCTTAGCTCTTTGACGTTTTTGACAGTCAGGTATGCCAACATAACGGCAGGGGAACTCTCTCGTGAAACGCACAATAGCCCATTTATCGACGAAGGCTATACAGATATCATCACGCTAAGACCAATAGGAGCGGAGCAATGCGGGTAAAACCCCGGGGCACAGCTACTATATGTATTATTTATTTTATTTGGTCAACCAACTAAAATCATAACTAAATACATATACCTAGCTTTTCCTCCGCCTAGTCAAAAGAAATGCATGCCCATGACAATGAGATATTTCACTTTCACAAAGCTAAACGATGATTAAATAAAACAAAAGAGTCTATTGTATATATTTTTTTTCCTATATAATAAAAATATTGTCATCATAATAATTATACTATGTACATATACAAAGTTGAGATCTCAAGCCTAAATCGTTATAAAAACTAACAGGCGGAAAAGCTACTTGAAACTAAATGAATACAAAACAACATATTATTCAATAAAATCAACACTTATTACACAAAACAAAGATAAATATTTTTTTATGGGTAAGGTCAACATTCTATGATATTTGGTGTATGTACTCAAATAAATAACAACAAAAAACAGTTTCAAAATAAAATAAACCATTTCATTTACTAGTAACATTCTCCGGTATTCAATTACTTTTTTATGGCAAGATGATTAATTTCTTGCAAATTATAAAAACAAAACACATAGAGCAGAAACATATATTTCCATGTTTAAGAGAAACTTAATACATCTATTATAATCTGCCTAAAATGTACCTACATTAAACATAAAAAAATCTTACAAAGTTGTAATGCAAAATATCTTACAAGACATAGATTGGATCTTTTTTCACTTTACAAACAAAAATCACAATTTAGACCATTGAGTTACAATGTAATAATGTACTACGTACTAGAGTGGCTATTCCAAATAATTTAACATAGCGCGGCCGGTGTGGTGGGGTACGTGCGGGACGAGCGGGGCGAGGTTCAGAGTTCAAAGATTAAGCAATGCGCGCAGATGCGACACGTTGTGCAATCTGTTAACTCGGTACTACCTGGTGGTACTGATACTAGGGAATTAATTAAAAGAGGATTTTATATTAAACTATGTAATATATATTCTTCCTGTCTTTGTGATGTATTTGTCATCTTCTATAAAATGAATAGAACAAATGCTAATGCTAATATTCTGATGATAACCAAATGTGTCCTCACTACGATTTTTTTGAACAAATTTAATCCACGCCTCTCTTTTTTCGTGGCCGTGCTGCGGAAACCTATAAACAATTTGAATTAAAACTAAACAGTATGGAAATATTAATTAATATAACCTTTTTTTTTTTTTAAAGTGGGGAAATCTTGCATAGATACCCACGGCCTCCGGGGAAGGGGCCGTGGGTTATGTCGGATTCCTACCGACCAAAACCCCACTGTGTTCCGTCAAGCCGCATCAACGACGGGGCCACGGGTATGGTAGAATTCTTCCGTGACAATTAATATAACCTACCGTTTCACTTTGCGTAGTCGGGTAAAAGTATAAATATTTAGGTACTAGACCACGGTAATATTTCCTAGTAAGTATATATTATATTATATATATTCATAGTTAAAAAATCCAGTTACATTTTTTTAACAGACTCGTCACGTCACGTCTGTGCGTAAATGTGTTAGTCTATGAAAATGGCGCGAAACGCAGAACGCGTGGTGATTTATCGCAAAATGATAACAATATTAGTAAAATGCATGAATTACTGATAATAAGGAAACTTACTGGTGAAAAGTCACTCCTCGGGCTTTGTTTGTATTAAAGGAACTGTTAAAACCTGCCTTCATGTCTCAGCACACATGAAGGCATTTTGAACAGAGCAATAACACGTGTTGACGCGGCAAGCGGGGGGCACAGTCCGGCACAGACAAATGAGTTTGTGACTTTTGCCTCTAACTCGTGTTACAAAGAGTGTAGTAGCGATGTCCTCTCTAGTACGTAGTACATAGTAACTCAATGATTTAGACATTTAAAAAATAAAAATATTATTTTTAACTTCCCAAAGTTGATGAAAAAAAAATGGAAAAAAAAAATTACAGAAACTTTATCCACAATACTATTATATATCATCTCACATTGCAAGGGTTCCTTATATACATTATTTATAGTAAAGAAATAAGACTATATAGTTATTTCTTATACAAAATACGAATAAATAATAGTTTAAAAAAACTAAAAAACACGCTTTTTATAGAAAACCGAACTAAAAAATAGAAAATTTTTTCAAATTAGTGTATTGTCATCGGTCCTCAATAAATCTACAAAGTTTGAACGAAATCTGGCCGTTTAAAGTGGGTCAAAATCGCGCCCAAAGAAGTCGGTTACAAACAAACATACAGGTGAAGCTAATATAAAGTGTGTAATAAAAAGTAGAATACGCAATTACAATGCTAATTACAATAATAAAATCTTAGTTGACACAACTCATCAATCATTTCAACAAATAAGAATAATTTTGAGAAAACAACATCATAACTGGGAAAAATAAACATTATTTAACTATGTTTCAAAGCAATTAAATATAATATGCAGAGAATTTGAACCTATTTGCAAAGTTCATATTCATTATAGAAATGTTCCACTAAACATTTTCATAATATTAATAGGCAATTACCTACATAGACGACCATGTTGGCCAAAATAATATCAAATGATTACAAGGAACCCTGCACACTAAGCATAAACGCTAGAATAAGCACAACCATTCAAATTTGCACATAAACAGGTAACGGCACAGCCTGAGCTGGTCTCCGATCCAGGTGGACCCTGTCTCTCATTAATCGGAGACTATTCTCGGTAACTTTGGTGCAGCCGCGCACTAGTAGGCCCTCTAGTTGTGGCAAGTGGAGCGCTAGTGCTCTGGAAAATGAATAAGTGAATAATTATATAATTGTTTCAACTTTTACTATTACTTCCAACAAATATCAACAAACTAACTTCTATGTTATTTAATTAATAGGTTATAAGAACTTGCAATATCATCTTGCAATGTAAAAGAGAGAATATGAGTACTTAAAAATACTAAATGTAATATTTCTCACCTCACTCCCTTGTCTGTTATGTCACAACATCCACCCAAATTGAGGAGTTTTAACGATTTACTATATTTGGACATTGTATATAGACACTTATCAGTTACTTGCTTATTACCCTCTAAGTTTAAAGTCTTTATTTGCCTAAACTTCTTAATGAATATCAGAATACAACTCTCAGAAATTGAAACACAATATGCTAAATCTACATCCTCCAATTTACTCTGGTGAAGGGCCAAAGCTTCCACTGCACCAGTCGTAAGCCAAGCGCATCGTGCGAGCTTTAATATTTGCAAATTATCACAATATAGGATCACTGGCTGTAGACTTTTAGCGCTCAGGTTATTGCACTGACTAAGATTCAAGTTGATAAGCCCAGTATTACGTCGTAACATCGGTATCAACTCAGCATCTGTAATCGTCGCACATCTGCTTAAATTCAGCAGTTTTAACTTCGTACAAGTGGTACCGAAAACCTGTAAATATTACATTGTTATTATTTATCCAACAGATTTACATTTCATTCAAAATTTACTTACATTGAACGTGTGAGGCGAGAAGCCTTTGTTCATCAATTTTAGAGACTTCAATTTCGAGAAATACATATCCACAATTTGAAGACAAGTCCGTGAAACACATCGAAATATGAAACATTCTTGTATTGAAAGAAAGGGCATAATTTTGGCCACTATGATATCTTCCCAATATAAATCAAATAAATGCGTTTTCCTCTTCCTGTTCATGTTGTCTTATTTTCAATTCGGCTTGCACAGAAATAGGACAATAAATATTTATAATGTTCGGTCAATTTCCAGATTTATCGATCATTTTGTGTTTTTGTTCAAATGTCTTCTTCTTCTTCTTCTTCTTTTTAGCAAATGGCAACTCCCGATCCCAGTGAGGACGGATTCTGCCAATGTCAAGTTTTGAACGGATGGTCAGTTTAAGTTAATGCTCATGTTGAGCATACTCTGTGCTAAGGAAAAATCACGATTGAGATGGTTCAGTTTTGTTTACTCATAGATTTCTTACATGGAGCTGTATAACCTGACAAAGAACAAATATTAGTTATAGACAACACAACACATCACAAAAGCATAACATAAAATAGATATAGGTACTTGGATGGGGTTCAAAATTTTAGATTGTTAAAATTGATAAATTTTGATAGGATATTGACAAATGAGGTAGGGACAAGACAAAGTAAACACTTAAAATTAGTAGGGAGGGGAACATCTGGGGGGAGGATATCCAGAAGTGAGATACGAAGCTTTGGGCAAACAAAGAATAAATGATCGTAACTTCCCTCGTCTATACCACACTCACAGATAGAATGATCACGGACATGAATTTTAAATAAATGGGTAGGAGTGGTATTGTGACCTAAACGGAGGCGGCAAATGGTGGAAACAGTAGGCTTGTCTATATTAGGAAAACGGAAGAACCAGGGCTTACATGGAATTGAGGGTTGAATATCTCTATAAAATTTCCCTTTAGTAGAATTTTTCCACTGACTGTTCCATGTATAATCCAAACGATCCTTAGAAAGAGAAGAGAGATCATGGGCATAATTGTAGTAATGTTCGAGAGTACCATGTTGGATGGCTGATTTAGCCAAAACGTCAGCTTTCTCATTGCCTATAATACCAGAATGGCTAGGAATGTGTACTAGATCTACTTGAAGTCCTTTCCTGAAACAGTCATAAAGTGTGGATTTAATAAGAAAGATAATAGGAAATTTAGACTTAGAACGGAAAGGGTTGGAAGTAATAGTCTGAAGGCAGCTGAGAGAGTCTGAAAAGATTACAGAATTTTGGAGATTATGAGAGTTGATAAAATTCAGAGCCTCCAGGATAGCCGTGGCTTCACCTGTGAAAACAGAGGATTGAGGGGGACATTTAAATTGTAAAATAGTGTTAGAATTATGGTGCCATACAGCAACCCCTACAGCAAGATGTTTTGCCACTTTTGATGCATCCGTGAAAAAAAGATTATAACCACGCCAGTGAGAGGCAACCATAAAATTAAAAGCAACATTAGAATCGGGAGCATATTTTTGAATACCACAACTCAAACTAAGGTTGGGGTTAAAAACTAAAGCATGAAACGGAGTTGAATATAAAGGATGGATACTAAATTGGCATGTTGGATCCGGGAGGCGTTTAAATTTAATAAGGCTTTTAAGTAGGCATGGAAAATCAGATGGACGACGGAGATTATTTAAGGTGAGCATGTGAAGGAGATTACGGATTTTAGGGAGAAGGGGATGGGAAGATAATTGAATTAGCCGAAAGAAATATTTGTCTGCCAAATATTGCCGGCGGAGAGGTAAGGGAGGGTCAACACATTCCACCTGGAGGGCATTGACTGGGGTAGACTTCATAGCCCCTATAATGATTCGCAGACATTTGTATTGAATTCTATCCAATTTTACTATAGCTGTCTTATTACAAGGTTCTAATATGAACGACGCATAATCCAAATGACTCCGAATGATAGCATTATATACTAGTTTTTGACAATACGGATGTGATCCCCACCAAACACCAGATAAGGAGCGTAAAACATTGATACCCTTCTCGCACTTTTGAGAAATGTAGTTAGTGTGAGCCATACCATTCAACTTTTGGTCAAGCACCACCCCTAGAAATTTAATCTTGTTGACTACCGGGATTGAGGAGTTTTCAAGTAGTATAACTGGCTGTGGTATCAAACGTTTTTTTGTGAACACAACTACATTGCTTTTGCCGGGCGATAGTGACAAGCCGTGATCGTTCATCCAATTCTCCAGATAAGCTAAAGCACTGTTAAGTCTGAAGGTAATCACATCCATATTCTCTGACGAAGCATATAGCGCTATATCATCTGCGTATTGCAAAACACTACAATAAGATGGGATAGCTTTATCCAAATCCCAGGTGTAGATAGAATATAGTAATGGACTCAAAACGGAACCCTGAGGGAGTCCCTTGAATATAAGTCTAGTAGATGTATCTTTAGAAGAGCGTACCTGTATTGTCCTCAACATTAATAAGTTGAAGATGAAATGTATCATCCTCTCAGGCAAACTCAGCTGTAACATTTTCTGTCTGAGCACTGGAAGAAGAACATTATCGTACGCTGAAACTACATCCAAAAATACACCCACTAGGTACTGTTTGTTGTGAAAAGAGGAGCGTATGTCAGTGGTTAAAATACTAAGACTATCCAGCACACTTAAGCCTTTTCTAAAGCCAAATTGAGAACTAGATAGGAGGCCCCTATTTTCGACAAGCCACTCCAGGCGATTTTTAATAAGGTGTTCAGAGATTTTGGCTAAGGTAGAAGACAGTGCGATTGGTCTATAGGCTATATATATTGGGGCTAAGAGGATCCTTGCCGGGTTTAGGAATAGGGATAATAAGCTGTGTTTTCCAAGAATCGGGAATGATAGCGTGTAAAAAGAAGATATTTATTAAATTTAGAAAATAAGATTTAGTCTGATCGCCAGATTTGCAAAGAAAAGAATATGGTATACCATCAACCCCAGGGGATGAGTCTTTTAAGCCGTCAAGAACCGTAATAAGTTCTTGCAAGGTGAAAGGGCAATCCATACTGTCGTGCGATACTATATTATGGGGAGGACAAGGAAAATGGTCAAAAGAGGGAACAAATGGTGGGGATAGTTTGTCAATAAAATCATCAATCCAAATATCTGAATTGTTGGATATTCTATTTTTATCATTTAAAGCTCCACGGAAACGCCGAATACTATTCCACATCAGTGATGGTGGTGTTTTGGGAGATAAGTTCTCACAGAATCGAATCCAGCCCTCTTTCTTCTTTTTAGATAGCAGCCGTTTAGCGCGTGCTGCAACTTTCTTATAATGAATAAAGTTCTCATTCGACATAATGGAATTATAATTTAATTCGGCTTCTTTACGCTCTTTAACCACGTTAGTACACTCATGATCCCACCAGGGAGGAGATAGCTTCTTAATAGACGATGTGGAATAGGATTTCAACGGAAAGGATTCGGAAGCAGTGGCATCGAGACAGTTGACGAAAAGGGAATAACATTCCAGACAATTCTCAAGAGATGCATTTGGGAGGTTACTTATTTTGGACTCAAGGGAGTTAGTAAATTTCTCCCAGTCAGCATTACCTAATTTAAATTTGAGCAAAGGTGGAAATGTTCTAGTGGGAACATGGACTATGCGGGAGCAGGAGATGAGAATTGGAAAATGATCACTGCCATGGGTAGAGGAAAGTGTAGAACATGAAAAGGAAGGAGCTAAAATGGAAGAACAAATAGTTAAGTCCACTACAGTGTTAGGGTTTTGTACTGGGGAGACTCTCCGTGTAGGTAGGCAATCGTTAATAATACACATATTCAGATCTTCAAAGAGGTCAACCAAAAGGTATCCAAAGGAGTCGCACATGTACGAACCCCAAGAAGTATGGTGCCCGTTAAAGTCACCCATAATAAGGATCGGAGGAGGGAGAGAGGAGATGATTAGGGAAAGCTCAGGAATAAAACTAGAATGGGGATGAGGGATATAAACACATAAGACGGAAATATTAGCAACTCTAGCTGCAACTGCATTAAAGTTACAGCCATGGTGGGGAAGTGAAATGTGTGAGAAGGAAATACTGTTATTCAAGATCAGAGCGCAGCCAGCATAACCATCAGCTCTGTCATCTCTAAGACAGGAATACCCTGGAACCCTAAAGCGAGAACCGGGCAATAACCATGTCTCTGAGATAGCAAGAACCAGAGGTTTATGATTGGTTATCAAATCGAAAATCTCATGCTTCTTGGGACGGATACTCTGAGCGTTCCATTGTAGAAACACTAGGTCCATAATTAAGAATTGATGTGAAGCGGGATAGTCTTTGGGCAACGTTGGACGGTAACTGGTGGGGGTAAGAAAGTAAAGTTTCTATAAATGACAAACACATATTAAGAAGATGTTCATCAAAAGGAGGAGAAGAGCCTGTATTAGGGAAAGCACAACCATTGGTAAGGGAGGAGGAGGGTTCACGGATGATGGATTGATGTACAGCCTTATCATAAGACTTACCAAGAGGGGCGCGGGAACGTGGGGTCTGAGTGACAGTTTTTCTATATGAAATATTAGGAGTTGATTGGATAGGAGGGTTAAATTGGGAAGAGGGGAGGCTTTGGGAGTTCACAGATAGTGTATTCTGAATCTGGGTATTCTCAGCGTAGGACCTACGTGTTGATGGGATGACTTTAGAAGCCTCCTCAAATGATATCCCTTCGGATGCCATTAATTGCTTAATGGCCTTTTGTCTGGATTGCTCAGGGCATTTCTTATCGGTTGCATAATGCTTACCAGTACAGTGAAGGCATGTTGCATTAGATTCTAGAGTTGGACAAGAGTCACCCAAGTGGGCCTGTGAACATTTGAAACAGCGTTCCTTGGAGCGGCATTGATCGCGTACATGTCCAAACCGACAGGAATTAAAAAGGCAGTAAATTCTGTCTGGGCGAACTTGGCCCTGAAAGGTCAAAACAACGGTTTGAGATGGTGACCATGAAGTAACACCATCTATTCTAATTTTTTTATTAAGCCGTCTGGCTTTCAATATTTTGCCTCTTCCACCTGGGAAATCCACATGGCTGATAAATTCTTCCATAGACCACTCCGTAGGGACACCTTTGACAATGCCCATACGAGTGATGTGAAAAGTTGGAATGGAGGCTTGGTAATTTGAATCTTTAAGAGGGGGGAAATTTATAAAATTATTTGCGTCACAAGCGGTATTGAATTGTACAGAAATTTTATTTCGCCCAATAGCTTTAACTCCATCTTTAGCTATATTAGCTACACGATTATTGTATAAGAATGAACCAAATTTGATCGGCCTAATAGTTAAACCCGCCGCAGGATCGGCCTCTGTACGGGACACGTAAACAATAAACGGACCACTGTCATTGTCGGAATATGTAATGGGATTAGATAAAATGGGATCCACATATAAACTTTGAGAGGATGCGATCGCGTAGTTAGTAGCTGTTACGTGTCTTTTAGACGGGATAATATCTGTATCAGCAACGGATGGCTCTGACCGCTGTCTTTTATTACTTGTGTGCTCCGCTTCCATCACCTCACCCTGGATGTCAGGAGGTTTACCAGGGTCGGGAGGATCAGGATTCATGTTGGGTGAGGAAAGTTAGTAAATAAACGCTTACCCCAATATATATATAGAGACAATCACAGATTTGGTTATCACTACCAGTTTACACTAAAAAAGAGTGTTCTCAACAATTTAATTAACAAAAATCTCAATGGCACGTGTTTTCTCCGACACAACAAAGATCGAAAAAAACTTTGTTCGTTCAAATGTCTATTTGACTATTTACATGTCACATTGACAAAGCATGACATAATAAGCATAAGTCCATAACAGGGTGCGTTCATTGTTTCAAGTTTCTTTCACTACGAGCTTTATTCCACCTTTAATCGAATACATATTTTTAAAAGATCTTTGGAGTGTCATTTTATTTTAATTATTATTTTTAATTAATTGAAAACAAAAGTAATATGCTACATTTTTAAAATGCAATATATTTTTATGTTGTTGGTTTTATTTCGAAGTGCTAACTACAAAAATTTATTTGTCCTAGACTTCATGTTTTAGTTACTTCTTAGAACCACCAAAACTTGTAGGCCTCTACGTCGATTCATACGTTTTTCACATATTGTGAAAGGATTTTTTTATTATAAATCATCCTCGATAATCAAGAAAAACATGATTAAATTAAATATATTTTATTCCTAAAACTGTTAGGTACACCAGTTAGATCGTATTTCATGCATGAGTGCACTTATTTGTGGTAGAGTAAGTTCAAATTGAACTCATAATGTACGGTTGTCATATATAAAGACTTAAATACCGTATCAGATGGGTAATAAATGACTAGGTTATGATTATACGGGTATTTATCTGTATTGTCCAGTTGCCCAGACTGTTCACGTAACCGGTAACGTTAATGTTTTTCTTCACATAGTAACATATAATTACTAGCTGACCAAACATTGTTCTACTAGTTCGTTGGATCTACTGAATTTACATTTAAAATTGAAAATTTCTTAAAAATCGGTCAAGCCGTTTCCGAAGAGTAAAGCAACGACACACAGAAGTAAAGAAAAGGACAGTTACTGCCAGCATCCGTTCCTATTGTATCGCTGTTTCTTTCTCTTCAAAAACTTATTTTACAATCGGAAGCCCTAGTTAAGTTTATTTTCAACCTGGTTTATGTACACAAACAATTTATCATTTGTTTTGGCGTAAAAACACAATGCAATTAATAAAATAATTTGTTTGATTGTACTTATTGACCTACAATTTTAGTTTATTTATTTTAGTTTATGTATGTACATACAGTGGTGGTCACATAATTAAAGACACCCCCTAATTGACCATAAAAGATTTACATTAGGAACTACAATTATCTGAAAAAGGTTTTTAATCTAGTATTATTTTTATTAAACCATACAAGACAATGTGTTCTTTAAAATGAGGGACAAAAAATAGTTATATTCCTTGTTAGTTTCGACACTTGCTCTCTGTGGGAATGTAACACAAACTTTGTTTACGTACGTGTAGCTGGCCACTTAATTAAAGACAACAAGAAATGAGTTATAATTTTTTATAAATAAAAAGAAACAGCATTGTGCTTTTCTTCGTTTTGCCGCGTAATTTCATAAATCGTTGACACTCCATAATTTTTTTGAGTATTTTTAACTTTTAAAATTAAAATTCATACGTTTAATTGTTTTAATATCAATTATTATGGTTAAAAACAAGAGTTGCGACTCGTCCACAAGAAAAATTATTTTTAACTTCCATGATAATTAAAATGTTCAAAGGATATGGTTATGAATGCTATAAAACATGTCAAGATGTTCGACACGACCGAAAACGTACTCAGAAAAGCAAAACCAAGTGAAACTACTCGGCCGAAAGATTCAAAAATGGTGTTGTTGGCTAAAAAAGATCCATTTAAAGGGTCGGAACTGATACAGTTCAGAGTTGTATGGTGCAGCAGGCTTGAAGGAAGTGTCTGCAAGGACAATTAGACGGAGACTGTGTGAGGAAAACTTGCACTGAAGAGTATCTCGGAAAGTACCACTTTTGAAAAATGTGAAGGCAAGATTTGACTTTGCTACAAAATACGAACACTGGACTGAACGAGAATGGAAACATGTGCTGTTTTTGCATGAAACTAAGATTAATATGATTAATTCTGTCAGAAAACAATATGTAAGACGCCATCTCAATAAGGAAATGGATCCAAGATACACTAATAAGTAGTCATACATGGGGGTGGAAATATCAATGTGTGGCGCTGTTTTTCTGGACTTGGTGTTGGACCTGTCAAAAAGACAGAAGGCAACATGGATAAATTCCAGTACAAGTATATTTTAGAGCAATCCATGCTGCCCTATGCGGAGGAAAATTTACCTTTTGTTTGGACTTTTCAACACGATAATGATCCTAAGCACACAGCAAAAGTAGTGAAGTGCTTGTTAAGGAACCAATCTGTAACTGTTTTTGATTGGCCCCCCTACAGTCCGGATTTAAATCCGATCGAAAACTTATGGAATCAAGAAAGAAAGAAGTCGCGGCAAAGCGGTCATCAAACGTCGACTAACTTTGCAAAGCATTTTCGAAGAATGGAACCAAATTAGTGATGCAACTTGTACAAAATTAGTTGCTTCAATGCCCAAGAGATGTAAACCGTCATTACTGCCAAAGGACATGCAACCAAATATTGAAAAGTGTAAAAATGTTTTGTAAATACGTCAGGCATTTTGTGTTGGAAAAATAATCTCATTAAAATAAAAAAAAAATTATATTTCTCATAAGCGAGTCTAATGTCTTTAATTATATGGCCAGACGTTTGCTAGGTTAAAACTGCTAGTAGTAAGGATGAATCGATTATAATCTAACAAACCGACAAGTTCTGTAGATAAAATTTAGTTTAGCATTAGACAACACATACCTGAATATTTTAAAATTATTTAACAAGCTCCAATGGTAGTTTAAAAAAAAATGTTGAGAGAAGTGTCTTGGGTAGTATAAAATGCTCTTAGTGTCTTTAACCCATTGACCACCGAGCGCCCCGATCGGGCCACGACACAATAGATTTTCTATTGTGTCTGTGATTCCGGGGACTGATGGATTAATTATGTGACCACCACTGTATATGTAGGTACAGGGTTACTTGTAAAACACCAGCAACCTCGCAGGACAATATAGATAACATCATACGTAACAACATTTGTTCTACGAATTTTGATAATTTGTTAGATTTTATTTTCATACAAAAATAATTATTCATTTATTAATTTTCCGTCATCCCAAAAATTACGTAAACAAGAAGCGAACGAGAGGGGTAAGGGGGCGTCGCCGTCGCGTCGTCCTTTCGATAATGAATAGAACATAGACTTACAAATGTTAGTATAGTACAATAAATGCTTAAAAAATCATTTAAAAATAATTTATTGCGTTATGCCAATAGTCGTAGAACAAATGTTGTTACTTATGATGTCTTGTCCTGCGAGGTTTCTGGTGTTTTACAAATGACCCTGTATATCTATGAGGGTGCATTTAATACAAGAGTAACATTAGTAACATATTAAAATTCAATTGAGAGGTTGTTTTTTCTTAAAAATTCAGCCTTCAAATTCAAATTCATGTATTCGCATGAAAATATAAATTTGGATTTTTTTTTGTTCTTTTGACATACTGGCTGCATAACTACCAGTAGTTAATAAGAAAATTCTTAAATTATTATTTCATATATTATATTTAAATAAATCCATAAGAAATTAGTGATGTTAAAGATAGTTTCTAAGTAGATAAGATTGTTAGAGATATTTTTTTTTCAAATTAAACAGGTAGCCCTGTTTGGCTGTGTAGGTGCTGTTCCAGGGTATGCCCGATTTAGCCCGGGATAAAAGCAAAATACAAATTAATAGTCTATGAAATTTACAGATAACGGAGCTTTCTTTCCGTAATATAGGTAAAAATTAAAAGTCTTGCAACGTTACATATTCACTAACTTTACCTAGTAATATTGTATTTGTACATATTATTTAGTAATTAAATACATAACATATAGATTAACAAAACTTGGTGTAGTTAATTTAAACAGTAAAAAGGTGTCATCTCCAAATAATAAATAAGCATAGATACCTACCTACCCTTACCTACCATATTATTTAACAACAATAACTTGACAATCATCAATGTTTTCACTCACAATTGCTCACAATAAACACGCTCTCACAAAAACAATAGAGCAACATTGTATTTGATTATTGTCATTATGGATTATTTTTTTATATCATGAGAACATGAGAATAAAAATTAGCAAAACGCGAATAGGTAACTTGTAATTTTGTAATTACATACTTTTTAAAAATAACAAGCAACACAAAAATGTACCTAATTTCGCAGTAATTTGTTAGATTTTCAGGATCTATCCCTTTTTGTGTTTTAATATTCAAATAAATGTAATGAGCTATATTATTCGCCAACAATTTAGATTTCTAATGTTGTTAGAATTTATGGAATCGGTCAAGTAGTTTTTGATTTAAATCGTAGGTCTAATGAACAAATAAAAAAATCAATCATATTTGTTCTTCAATTATAAGTTATAATTGTAGTTGAACCAAATTTCTATAACCAAACGGTTGAAAATTTGAGCATCGAAATTTGTAAATATGGCCATAGTATAGGAATTATTCCGTAGCGTATTGAAAAATAATAATCTGGATAAAACATTTTTTTAGTTATATCTAATACAAAGGTACATTTAAAAAGGTTCTTTTGAGTTCGTGGCTTTTACTATGTGCACATAGGAACAACTAGAATTGCCACTGAAATACTAGAATGAAGGACCTTCACTAGCCACAGGCCAAAGCTCATAGCTAAAATATTACAAGGCTGAAATATACGACAATTATTAATTAATCATCAATATATTATGTGAATAAAATTTCCCCACAATTTTATTGCGTATCATAACTCATATTTATGCGTTACAACTGTGCCACATTAACCGCATTTTAGAATAAAAATAACTGCGTTAAAAACAACCGACTTCAAAAACGGAAAAGTAAAAAATAAAAAAGATTTGATATTATTAATTACTACATATTATTTAGATGTGCTATTTATTAAATAGGTTTGAAGTCGGTGCCAAACACTAAGCACTTAGTATTAAGCCCGTGCACCGACATCAAACCTTTTAACGCAGTTATTTTTATTTAATAATTTTTAGTGTATTTTTCAACACGAATCAAACGAGTCCAAACTCGATAAAGTTGAGTCAATATATTACTGAGTTCCTATGGCCACCTTCCGATTCCATCATCAAATCAGCTCTATGTCATGATAATGTTTCATCGCTATCCAATTTACATACGTACACAAAATTTCAGCTCAATCGGTCACCGGGAAGTGAATCAAAATTACTTGCTACATTTCAATTAAGGCTTATACATGCGCTAATAACCTTGACCATACTTAACGGATCTCAAACCTCTCCCGCTGCACCTTCTTTTTTCCTCGCATTTTGTATTTAAAAAGATACCAATCAGTGAAACAAAAAATCCTCGTCAGGGACTGTTGTGTAACTGATAATTTATTAAACATAAAATTTTCAGAGCTCTAAGTCAGCAGGTTACGAAGTTTATAGAGTATTTGCGGAAAAATCGATGACCACGGCACATTTTTTTTCTAGAAATCTATTAACTTTGGAAAAAAGTCCTCGCGAGCAATTAAAGATCAAAGACCATCCTATTTTATATATTTTTTTCGGTATTGTGCTTTATGTTGTACCAGACTTTATAGAGGTTGAACATAGTCGAAATTGCCGGGTAACGCCTTAAGTCATCGAGTACAGACAAAAATGCTCATAAAATAAAATGGGACCAATTCGACACCATCCCGCATCGAACAAAAAAAGAATCACGTAAATCGGTTCAAAAACCTCGGAGTAATCGGTGTACATACATAAAAAAAAAACAGTTTAAAAAAGTTCTGTCTTGGACGTCCGTGTGTCTGTATGTGCGGAGGATTTTCTTGTTAACACGATAGCGACCGAAATACTTTATTAATCGAGTCTTTTTTTTTCTCTTACGCTTGAGTATGCTCAGGAATAGAACCCTTTCATTTTTCAGGGTCTGATTCGATGTCGTTTAATTGTTATTAAATAAACAAAAATAATAATTAATAAATAATTATTTAAAAAAATTATGAGGCGTGCACTTTTGGATTTTCCAATTTATTTGAATATTTACGCCGGCCACTGCCGCGACTCGCTCGCTTCGCTCGCTCAGCTCGTGCGGTAGTTCAAAAGACCAAGGGAGACGCCAAAAAATTCGAGTTATATAGAGTTTTCAACTTATAAAGGATTTCGACTAGGCGGATTTTGATTGGACATAAAGAGTTTGAGGTTTATTCTTATATAAATATTGAATTCACAAAATCATAATTGAACATCAATCAAGCAAACACGTGTTAACGTGAGTCATAGATTTATTATCGTATACTCCTAAAATGTTTTCTAAGAAACAATACTGTACTTACATTGTCGGCAAGTTCTTAAAGGCGGTAACTTATTTTTGTTCGAACAATAGAGGTAATAAATATAAATTCCTAATGTCGAAATCTTGAAACAGTCAGAAATTAATGACGCACATAGTATATACATATTATGACAGAGGTTAAGCTTAAATAACTTGAAAAATAAATAACATGATCTCGCCCACGTGTTGGTGTTTTAAAAAATTCAATCAAAAACTGAGGTTAACTTTAAATACAATTTTAGAAAAATAAATACCACAATCAACATTCAAGTATTAGAAAAAATTGATACCATAATTCCACCCACGTGTTAGTGTATTGAAAAATACAATCAAAAAGTGAGGTTAATCATAAATAACTTAGAAAAATAAATACCATTATTACACCTAAGTATTAGAAAAATAGATATAATTACTTATTTACTTTTTTTAGAAATTCACTGGAATTAGAATTAAAACAAACCCTTTGATTTTGCTGATCACTTTAATATAACATGTATATAGTCACGAGTACGGCGTAACGCAAAAATGTCACGCGCGCGGCGTAACGTAACGCAAAAATGTTACACAAAATTTTTGTCCACCCCCGATAAAGAAGTTTCACTTCAAAAAAATATATACCGGCCGAATTGATAACCTCCTCCTTTTTTTGAAGTCGGTTAAAAATATTGCAAAAACGTCTTTATTTATATGCGTAGGTCAATACAGTTGAGATTTTGACCCGCGATTTTCGACTATGCACAAAAACTATACGAAAATACGTTACGTTACGAAAAAAAGCGTTTTCTACTGAAAAACTATTGAATAGAACAGAGCCCTTGCTAAATCTTGTTACAACATTTAGGGCCGATTTTTCAATCCTTGGTTAAAACTTATTCGTCGAATAATGTATAAAACTACCATTTTAAAAACGTATTCTAATTGCCCGTATTTGACAGTTTACGTGACATTTTAATATTATCGTGTAATACTTTATTGGACGGGTAAGTTTTATCCAAAGATTGAAAAATCGGCCCTAAAATAAACTACAAGACAATTCTGAACAATTTATTGAGAGGTTACCAGATAGATTTGAATTTGTTTCTAATTATTACGAGTGGCATAGTGAGTTCTTAGGTTTAGAGCAGTAGGTATTAAAGTATGTGCAGCAATCAGCTATAGGTTTTTTTGAAGTGAAACTTCTTTATCGGGGGTGGACAAAAATTTTGTGTAACATTTTTGCGTTACGTTACGCCGCGCGCGTGACATTTTTGCGTTACGCCGTACTCGTGACTATATACATGTTATATTAAAGTGATCAGCAAAATCAAAGGGTTTGTTTTAATTCTAATTCCAGTGAATTTCTAAAAAAAGTAAATAAGTAATTATATCTATTTTTCTAATACTTAGGTGTAATAATGGTATTTATTTTTCTAAGTTATTTATGATTAACCTCACTTTTTGATTGTATTTTTCAATACACTAACACGTGGGTGGAATTATGGTATCAATTTTTTCTAATACTTGAATGTTGATTGTGGTATTTATTTTTCTAAAATTGTATTTAAAGTTAACCTCAGTTTTTGATTGAATTTTTTAAAACACCAACACGTGGGCGAGATCATGTTATTTATTTTTCAAGTTATTTAAGCTTAACCTCTGTCATAATATGTATATACTATGTGCGTCATTAATTTCTGACTGTTTCAAGATTTCGACATTAGGAATTTATATTTATTACCTCTATTGTTCGAACAAAAATAAGTTACCGCCTTTAAGAACTTGCCGACAATGTAAGTACAGTATTGTTTCTTAGAAAACATTTTAGGAGTATACGATAATAAATCTATGACTCACGTTAACACGTGTTTGCTTGATTGGTGTTCAATTATGATTTTGTGAATTCAATATTTATATAAGAATAAACCTCAAACTCTTTATGTCCAATCAAAATCCGCCTAGTCGAAATCCTTTATAAGTTGAAAACTCTATATAACTCGAATTTTTTGGCGTCTCCCTTGGTCTTTTGAACTACCGCACGAGCTGAGCGAGCGAAGCGAGCGAGTTGCGGCAGTGGCCGGCGTAAATATTCAAATAAATTGGAAAATCCAAAAGTGCACGCCTCATAATTTTTTTAAATAATTATTTATTAATTATTATTTTTGTTTATTTAATAACAATTAAACGACATCGAATCAGACCCTGAAAAATGAAAGGGTTCTATTCCTGAGCATACTCAAGCGTAAGAGAAAAAAAAAGACTCGATTAGTAAAGTATTTCGGTCGCTATCGTGTTAACAAGAAAATCCTCCGCACATACAGACACACGGACGTCCAAGACAGAACTTTTTTAAACTGTTTTTTAACTAGTTTAAATAACAAAAATGACATCAAAAATATCATGAATGTTAAAAATAGTGTTTTTTCTTAATATGTGTGTGTATGTATTATCTTACAAGTGCAATGTATGATACATAAAGACATTTTAAGTTTGAAAAATCAGATGTTTTGCGCGAAGTGACAGTAGTACCCACCTCAACGCTTCGCTTATGAGGCGTGCAATAGGTAGCGAGGAGCGAAGCGACGAGCGTGTTAGACTAACGTATTTCTGTAATATTGTATACAAGCTGTGCCGCGCGGTTTCACCCGCGTGGCTATGCTCCTGTTGGTCTTAGCGTAATAATATATAGCCTATATTACTCGTGGATAATGTAGCTTTCGAATGGTGAAAGAATTTTTAAAATCGGTCCAGTAGTTTATGAGCCTATTCATTACAATCAATCAAACAAACAAACAAACAAAGTTTTCCTCTTTATAATATTAGTGTAGATAGTAAATTATTTTTTGAAAAATAAGGTCATAAAGAAGTTTCACTTCTTACGTGTGTACTCTAGTACACGCACACATTTTTTTTGTATCTATTTATTATTTGTAGATTGATAAATACCTATGCATAGTAATTTAAGTAAACACATTCCTATCAGTCTGTAAGAAATAACTTATTTAACACAATGTTATTTATAAAAGAATTTTTCAATTTTGTTTATATGCGTAATGCGAAATATAGGCATATGCGCATATTATGATGATATGCCGTAGTCAACTGGATTATTTCAAGTCGTTTTATCAAGAGCCTGGGCTCTTTATTAAATGGCGATGACCATTTAATTAACTGCACCAATAATACCCAACTATTTAATGAAACAGCCAGCCAAAAAATTGCATCAACTTGGAATTCGGATTCAGAAACTCAAACTGGAAATCGGATGCGAAGGAGTTTGTCGACATACGTCGGACGTCGACAGACGTAGTGTCATTCATATAGCACCCCACAGAAAACGCGTGATATGACATCACGTTCTAAGGCGGTCACGTCGAGGAACGAACTGTCGTATCACACAATGTAAAAACTATCAACGTATATCCAACGTCCCGTCCGATTAGGGCCCTTCTGGCCTCCTCCACTCAAGCGACAGCCCAAGCCGAGGTTCGTGGTCCCCGTCAAGGGGGGACGCCCTTGTGCATGTCGCTACCAGGGTGAACCTTCAGTTCACCCCCGCGTCCGCGTTAAAATGTAGAAGCCCTTCTGGCTAACATTGAGAGACACCTCACAAAAAAAAAAAAAAAAAAAAGTATATCCAACGTCGTCAGGCGGGAGGCGAAATTGTATGGGAAATTCTTGTGTCATTTTGCATAGGAATTTGCGGCCCGCCTCTCGACGTACTGTCCCGGAACGTGTTAAAATTTACGAACAGCATTTATTTCTTACATTTTGAATTTTTAATAGGTACCTACCCTGTCTTATTGATAGCCTATGCTTCGGCATTCTATTTCGTATTTCATATAAACATTTTCAAAGAACATGTTTGTCAAATCTTGACATGATGTCCTAGTTTTGTTGTTATTGTATAGGAAACCATTATTTTAATTGTCTTTCTTTTATATCTAATGTTAAATTTAATGTAATACGCTTTAGATATAATATTTAATTTATTGTAATACGCTCTATATAACTAACTGTACCTAAGCTGTATCCCATTGTAGTAGTAATTGTACACATTTTGTTTGGTTGCGATCTGCTCGTGAAATTGATGTGGCGCCTATGGACCCGGCAAGATCGTGACCTGTTATGTGTATTTAATTTTAAATAAATAAATAAATAAATTTATTAAATGTTATATTAAACGATTCGGCTGGATACGATTTATGTAATTTATGATGTCTATGAAAAGCTCCTATAATAAATAAGATAATACTAGAATATGATTTACTGGAATATATTTTTAGCAAGTTAACATTATAAAAATTAAGTAGACAAACAAGTTAATTATACTTTTTATCATAAAGCGTTTAATTACAAGTACTAACTTTTCCATATTCAATCACGGCCGATGCCATATTCGTAGGTATCATTTCTTGGAATTCATTAATTTAGATACTTACTCGGTTTTGTTATTTAGGTTAGTATTGAGATCTTTATGTTCAAGTACACAAAGATACAATGTAATATCATTATCGGCCCACCACGCTGGTCAAGTGCGTGTTGGCGGATGTCACATCACACACGTCGTCGAACTTTTGATTCTTCGACATGTCTGTTTCCTCACGATGTTTTTCTGTTTCCTGTACGCTCGCCTGGTTTCGAACCCCTGACTTAGCGATTTGAAGTCCGAGGTCCTCACCACTGAGCCACAGCACTATTATAACTAGGAATAATTAATAATAATATAATGTATGGTCAAGTGGACAGTCGTTACTGTTGCACATGGCTTGCAAATTGTAACTTGCACGGGCTTAATATAACTTCAAGATAGACAGGTATAATTTTTAAATAATAAGCATTAAGCATGTACACATAATAATTAATAACACATATATCATAAATCATAGGTTATTATTATTGATGACATATTTGTATGAATAGTAGTTACCGACTGCATATCAAAAGCGCCGGTCATGCCTTAATAACCTATTGTAAATACAAATTTGAGAAGTACATAATTTTGTTTCTTAACCAGCTAACCCGTTTTACGCGAAGTTTAAAAAGCTGTAAATTTTATAAATTATAAAATAATATTCCTTTTATTTTATAAGATCCTTCTCCTGATAAGAATAAATACAACAAGAAAATAAATAAGCGAAATCAGTCGAGCCTACATAGATACGTACTAGCGAGCGTATATAGATATAGTTAGGCTGTGGCCGCACGGCGATATTTTTGTTTTTATTCTCGCGTATTAAATTCCGCAACCAGAGTAGTACCACACTGTGAATAATATTTTTCGCTATTATTATAAGTTGAATTCAGTTCTTAGGTGAGTAACACGTGTAAGATGGACGGATCTTGTAGCACGTCTGAGCGATCAGCGAAGCGCGAATACCAGTGTCCAGTATTAAGATTTAAGGCCTATTAAAACTATAGGTATCCGCTACACACGGCGCGGAGCGGGCAGGGCGCGGGCGATAGCGGATTCCGCTCTAGTTTGAATAGGCCTTTATATTATCTATGGCCATACTTACTGTGGCCTTACTGCACGAAATATTCGCGCGGAAATAAATAGTTCGCACCGCTTCGCGTTCACTTTGCATCACATCAAAGAATTATTTTCTGCGTGAATTTTTTGCCACCAATGCGGATACGTCCTTTAGATTCAATTTATTACAAAATTGCAAAAAAAATCCACACGGTGAAATAACGCAGTGCGGAAAAGCCCTTAGAGTCTTCGATATGACGATCTTTATAAAAACCCAGGGGGAAATTGTTAAAATAGTTTTAAACATTAATAACTGTCAACCAGAGTATGTTTCCATCAAAGAAATATATTATAGGCTGGTTAATTTATGTACATTGAATGATAATTGCACTAATTATTATAATTATTTGTCAGTTTTATCCTTATTGCAGTTCCTTATCTAAAGATTATAAAATCTTTAGCATTTACAACGTAATTAGAGCTTAAAGAATTCATAGATCCTGGAATCATTATTATTTACATGTAGAATTCTGAGTTGGGAATAATTTCGTCAATTTAAATAAGATCTTTATCTAGTTAGTGTTTTCCGCTTTATGGGAAATTTCAAATATGTAAAAATATTGTTAAATATTATTGAGTTTAGCCTACTTGATCTATTATCAACATATTTGTTAATACTAGCGGTCCGCCTCGGCTTCGCCCGTGGTATATATTTACGTTTTCTCTACATAAGAACCATCCTCGTACTTCAAGGAATATAATAAAAAAAGAATTATCGAAATCGGTACACCCGTTCACGCGTGATGCCGTGACCAAGGAAAACGGGTTTCATTTTTATATATTATACAGATATAGCTATATAGGTAGACTAGTTATTATTCTGTGATATAGATTATATAGCTGCTCGTTCCGACTCCAACCGGTTACATTTTATTTGGAAGTTTATATACTTTTACAGTTATTATTTTGACAAATCCAACAAACCAAAAATCATAAAAATCCCGTCTTCCGTTCTAGAGTTATACTAGACTTTGTTTTTTTATTAATTTACCTAATAAATAACTAAATAATGTGATATTTCATGACATTAATGCATTACACAAGGGTATGAATGACGTCACTCTTAAGTGATTGATGACGTTTATTAAAATTCGCCTAAAGAAAAACTTCACACGAACAACACAGTAGGTACAAAAACTTAATACGTATTATTATCAACGTCATCATCGCATTTGATTATTTTTTTTAAACTTATGACCCTGCGAATTACGCATCTCAAAATAAATATATTATGTACAGTTACAGTTTAAGCTAGATAATCTACTTTAAAAAATATTATATTAAACCAGAAAAGTAAAGGTGATATGTATTCAAGAATGTGAATATGGTAAAAAAAAAATGATCATTAAATCATCAAGGATTAACAAGATTGTGACCGAAAACTTATGGTCACGTCCTGATGGTTGGTTTATATATGTTAAACTAACGAACTTTAAACCTATGGGCAAAATGTGTAGACACGTCTACAAATACAACGATATCTTAGTTATTTCTTCGCAAATTCAACTTCAACAATGTTTTTTTTTATTTTATTTTAACTATTTTTGACAACGACTACTTAGTTTCTTGAAATCCTTATTGTATTTGCAACCATGAAGACTTGCAAGAAATCTCTTGAACTACATTTGTTCCTTTTTAATCGAATATTGTAATTCATTTCTCAAGCAACTTACCAAACACCTCTTATCAAATAAAATTCACGCAGCATCCATTTTTTCCTAAACCTTGTTCATAATATCGCTACAATACACCGTTTTGCGTTTGTGACGCGTCCGAGCCAACACCGATGATTGATCCTCCATTTATCATAGTTACCGAACTTATAGTCCAAGAGCCCGAGGGGAACCTACCTTCACCGATCTGATAACCACGTATTTTTCAGTGAAACTTCTTTAGACGCTTTGAAAGTGAAATTTGAAGGTCATGTCATAGCAAAACCGTCACGTCATGGAGGAAGGTGATGATTTTGGTATCTTCGAATCTTACCAAAGAAGTTTCACTTCTGACACGAGTGCTCAGCACACACGAATTTTTTTATCAAAACAATTTACATATTAACAAATATGCCTATAATAACTTGCCTATCAAAAATGTATGGTTATTGTTAATTTACGTAATTAACTTTAGTGGATTTCCTCTCATTCTTTTGATAACCTATTAGTGAAGATCGATCTTAATTCGGATCTCGTACTATAACCAGCTCAGCATTATTGAATAGCATTAGATTATATTATGATAAATAGGCTCAGAATGTCTATGGATAGTGACTTGCACTGTTTGAAGACCACCTGAGACGCTAATGTATGAAATAAAGTGTTGAAAAAACATGGGTATAAAATATGTACGTTCTGTTGGTGATATTTTGCTGATCTTACATTACTAATCGTCATAAGATATTGACTAAAAAAGTACTATTTAGAAATTAATATTAACAACATAATTAAATGCGATTCATAAAAAGACAATTTGTATGTCGGAGAATTTAAATAACTCTCCATAATTAATTATAATTAGGTAGATATGTGAAATAATATTAAATAATGACTCAGTGCGCACACCTTGCGCGGTCGATGGTAGTACCGAGACTATATCCTCGAGCTACTGACTCAAGGAATATAAACCATAGCATGGCCCGTAAGCCCATGCATTTCATATCAATTCAATATCGACATTATGTTGTACATCATAGAGTACATTATTATAGGAAGGTATAGCCACATAACAACTACTCTGTTATGATTCTCTCACACGGCCATTCTGACAACGAGCGCGTTCTCGCGCGAACAATTCGACAAGTAATTTTGCGAGATTACTTCTGCATCACTATTCCATTTGTTGTATTCAAACTCTTTTCCCTTCACAGTTTGTAACTTTTCACGCCGACTCACAAATGATTACTCATCATCGTCATCATCGGCGATATCAACAACTGCTACTGTCGCCTAAAGGCGAAGCTTTGAATGTATTGTGTGTGTTTATTATATTGTAAGTGAGGAGCTCTGAACAAATACTGGAACTACATGCAGCGCGGAGCCTGACATGTACTGTAGTCACATGAAGCGCAATGCTTCACACAAAATCTGGAACTACATACAGCGCGGAGCCTGTCATGTACTGTGACTACAAGGAGCTTAAAGCTACCCACAATAACTGGAACTACACGAAGCGCGGAGCTTCCAATGTACTGTGATCACAAGGAGCGCAATGCTACCCATAACATCTGGAACTACATGCAGCGCGGAGCCTGCCATGTACTGTGATCACAAGGAGCGCAAGCGCTACCCACAACTACACGAAGCGCGGAGCTTCTAATGTACAATATGACATACACGCCTTACTATGTCAAACACAGAACTATTATATATAGTGTGGTGTGAATAATAAAATAATAAATAAATGTGTGTGTGTATTATATTGTAAGTGTAGAGCTCTGAACAAATACTGGAACTACATGCAGCGCGGAGCCTGACATGTACTGTAGTCACATGAAGCGCAATGCTCCGCACAAAATCTGGAACTACATACAGCGCGGAGCCTCATATGTACTGTGACTACAAGGAGCTTAAAGCTACCCACAACAACTGGAACTACACGAAGCGCGGAGCTTCCAATGTACTGTGATCACAAGGAGCGCAATGCTACCCATAACATCTGGAACTACATGCAGCGCGGAGCCTGCCATGTACTGTGATCACAAGGAGCGCAAGCGCTACCCACATCTACACGAAGCGCGGAGCTTCTAATGTACAATATGACATACACGCCTTGCTATGTCAAACACAGAGCTATTATATATAGTATAGTGTGCATGTGTGTTACGAAACTTTTGTGTAATACGTAAATTATAGGAAATAATATGGAGTTTCTTGCCGGTTTTTCTCCATAAATACTGCTTTCCGAATTGGTGGTAAATGTTAAAAATATGAAAAATATGACGTTTCAAAAGTGCTTCTCGAAGAAGTCTAATTGAATAAATAAATGTTTGAGTTTGAATAACCGAGGAAATAAATAGGTAAAAAAAATAATAAAATAAAACAAAAATAAAATTATACGGAATATTTATTTATTTACAATACTTTATTATACAAAACAATGTAAGGAAATCTAGTACAAACTTATAAGGTAAAAATATTTTACGCAATATGCGGCCTTATTGCTCACACACAGCAATCTCTGCCAGGCAACCTGGAAGTTACTGGAAGTAAGGGGTAACTTTTGTGGACTTCATTTTTTTTTATTCATTGGCTCACTTTCCAACTGCTTAGATAAATTTGGAAGTTGAGACAAACATATACTGAACACGGCCTCCAGTTTGTGGCTCGATTCCATACCTCTCGTTATCGCAAATTTTAGATTATTTTGCATGGACTGGAGAACTTCTCTCCTAACTTAGTAATTAACAACGTATAACACGCCATCAATTCGTCGTCCAGTGACACTATTTACAGGAAAACACAAAACCACCTTGCACTTATAACTTGATGTATACTAGGTATAATAACAACACTTTACAATTGGGGCAGAGTAACAGCTAATAATTAATTTACGAAGACTGAACCCGGTTCTAAAGTCGCACCGACTTCCATATCATTTACCACTACCGACGATATCACATTGTCATAGTCTACCTTCAGACAATTCAATAATCAGAAATGACTGTCAAAACAAGTAAAATAACATTGATGTTACAATCGGCTTTTCTTTCTTACTAACACAAAATCATCAACATTAAACAGAATGCTTTTTTTTTTTCAATACGAGCCTTATAGACGTGCAATTGCTCGTCCATCCTGACTTTTGTGTTATTTCTAATTTCAAATAGGTTAACTACTAAAGTGTTGACACTCGTACTAAAACATTATTACACGGTGTTCTTGCAGCCTATAGACAATTGCAATGTCGCCTGTGCTGTGCGTTTCTTTCATACAATACAATTCAAAGTAAGTTGAATTTCGCCAATAACTGTAGAATACCAATATCTACGTTCAGCGATAATGAAACAATGAACTTAAGAACAGACATAAACCTTTAAAATAACCCGTTAGCGCAACTTATCCCGCTTGTAATTTTGTAAAACTCAAAAGAACACTGTCAGCACAAGTCTATGAGTTCGCTACCTGCAAATGACAGAGCTTGATCGGCTACTATTCTTTTTCAGCGCCTTAAATAAGACAACAAAAACACAGCGCTTAACATGCTCTTTTTTTTTGAAGACATATTTTTAACAGGAGCTAGGTGACAATATTTACCAGTAAATGCGTCAACAATTACCAATGCGCATTCCTTAAACTCGTAAGTGCCATTCGTATCGATTGTAATGTATGAAGTGGCTCTGACACATTTTCGTTCAGATGTTAAGTCGACTGTCCAGCTCTAGAGGGCCTTTTATTAACTTTGCGATGTAAAAACGTCCAATGTACGTTCTAACGAACTGCACTAAATTTTGCAGGATTTCCAAACTTTAATGTTTCAAATAATCATGAAATGATTGTATCAATAAATGAATGATAACACTTCATTTGCACCTAACAAAACAAGAAGTTTATATAGCAGGCATTTTTTTTATCGTATGTGACACCTTAAACTTAAATCAATAATGTCATTTCATCGCACATGTCGCGAATCTTTACTATTTTTGCCCAAATTGAACATTATGTGGAGACAACTAGTTTCTACTAATAAAATCTACATGCGATATTCTTGCACCCTTGCGTAGGTACCGACATCGAAATCAAAAGCTTGTATGTAAGCCCATCATCTATGAACACGAGGAGAAAATCTTTTTCTTATGACATGATGCTTTGAGACTATTTTAGTCTGTTAATATTTTAAAATGTTAACGCAATTGATTATGCTTGAGGTCTTCTTAAACCTTTTAACTCTATTCAATAACTATGATAACAACTTTCTGTGTCAGTGATTCTTTGATTACAATATTCGATTTTTAAGTTGATCATTGCTTTCTTGTAGGAAAACTGAACCATAATAATCTATTGAACAGGAATCTGTGTGTACTTCAACAACGAGATTTGTCCGAAAATCGTTAATAAAGAAGCAGACGTCATTATTTTTTTATCTTTCTAAAATATTTCGCAACAGCTGTTGTATTGTTGCAACAGCAACTTGCATTTATTCCAATTAAATGAAAACTCTGCGCAAGTGAGACTTTCAATACTCTTCTTAAACAAAAGAATGTAACCTCTTATGATTTTGAAAACTCGAGAACATCGTTGAATATAAAAAGTAGCTATGAAGTCACATAATTTATCTAGTCCTGGTTAACAACAAGGGCATTACAAAGCCTTATAAACGTTGAAAGAACTATAGATTGTGTTAGTGTTGTATTCACAAGTCTTATTTCCATTTCACAAAATTCGTGCTTTACTTTCAATAATGGATCTCACACGATGAACATAATTAAAATCATTCGAATCCGCGTCTATTAATTCAAAATTATTGTCCGCAAAAACAAATATGTTTTATTTTAAATTCACGAATAATTTGAGTCCCATTGTTATCCATAATCAAACTACGTCCGGCTCTAGTAAAAACATCTCAACCTGTTACTTCATCCCCGGAAGTACTCGAGAGTCTACAATAACCAAAGCTCATAATATTTACATCATTAACAGTTATGGGTAATGTTGTATGGGCGAATGAATAGGTTAATACAGCGCCAATTCCCGCTACACGAGTGTATACAAACTCTAGAGACCTGGTCATGCCATCGGCTATCCTTTTACAAAGAAAAAAAAAAAAAACAATCAGATCCGCTGTCAATAAGGCACTTGAACTTAACGCCGGCAACATCTGTGACTGTAAGCAGGGTATCGTGCTGTAAACACACATTAACAGGGTATTGTTTCTTTAAGAGCGTGCCGCCCGTTGCTTAGAAAAACAAACCTCTTCTATGTGACCAAATTTATGACTATAAGTGCGTTGTTGTACTATTTCTTAAATATTCAACGGACCTTTGTTATTCTTATTGATTAAACTAACTGATTTTGTTTCATAGGCGAGATTTACCGTCACGTTTGTAATGACCTGTGAACACACAGTTATAGCAAACAATTTGCAACATGCGACGCTTTAAATGATTTGTGCCAAAATGTCTATCAAGACCCACAAAATCAATCGGCGTGTATCATAATAAATGAGATCATACCTGGTCATCCGCAATACCTTCTACCACGAATTTACTATATTCGCGTAGTTCCAGCCCGTACCCAGCTCGTTCGCAGCCGGTCGATTAGCGCCAACTTTGTAGTGGAGCACTCGATGTATGTTGAATCTCGATCACTTTTTTTTTTACCATACCATATTATGAAAAAGGTATTCCCTCTCGCTTCTTAGCTTCTTTCCACGTTAAAAAAATAATATCCTCACAGGTAGATGAAGGCTGGCTTCGTAGTCGATCTAGGAATCCGATGATAGTCTATTTCGTCACACCATTGTGCTGGCGTAAACTCGCTGTCGTTCAGGTCTTACATCGGTATGTAAACATCATTATAGTTTACCTTCCTTACTTATGCGTTAGGCCCGGAAACAAAATGTTTCGTTTCGGGAAAGTGTATCTGCCATTTCTTTTAACAGGGATGCGCATGACATGATGCTTTATTGGGAAACCCACACACAACATTGTCGTTGTCGTGCTAACATTATCATGATTTATTGGTGGAAACTGTGGTTCTTCTCGAACCTCATTAACCTAGCTATATCTTCTTGAATCTCACTAACACTATCACTCGTTTCACTCACTTGCAGATTTGCACCGTTTAACAAAGTCTTATTCGTATTGGAATCGGGGGTAATAAGTGCCGATCCCACCGCTGCTGTCGGAGAATTTAAATAACTCTCCATAATTAATTATAATTAGGTAGATATGTGAAATAATATTAAATAATGACTCAGTGCGCACACCTTGCGCGGTCGATGGTAGTACCGAGACTATATCATCGAGCTACTGACTCAAGGAATATAAACCATAGCATGGCCCGTAAGCCCATGCATTTCATATCAATTCAATATCGACATTATGTTGTACATCATAGAGTACATTATTATAGGAAGGTATAGCCACATAACAACTACTCTGTTATGATTCTCTCACATGTACATTTTAATTACTAAAAGCACGGTAATACTACCAACCTTTAAAAACTTAATTGAGCTGATTACCTGCCCTGATTGCCTGGAAGAGATCGCTACTAAGTGTTAAGGCCGCCAAATACTATACTATACAAATACAATACATTGCTTCTTGCTTTAATTTTTGGATATTTTAGTATCGGAGACTGTTTAGTTGTATTGTAAAGTAAAATAAATAAATAATTAAAAGTCTACTCAGTACAATGAATACAACAACGAATATTTTTTCTTCATAAGCCTTAAAACCTAACCATAAAGCAAAAAACGAGTATTGATTAATTATAATAAAGAACAAATGCAAAGAGACTTAACAATTAATTCACAGAAACAATAATGACGCCAATATTGTTTTAACAAATATTTGTTTCAATTGATCGTTTTGATATCTCACTATCTGGTACGGTCAGCAAAAATGATTAATAATATAAAAAAGTAATTATAGTTAACGTTGAAAATGCTACTCGATTTTCGCCAACCGAAAAAAAAATATCAAAATATCATCGAGATA
This sequence comes from Colias behrii, assembly GCA_029959065.1. NCBI lineage: Eukaryota > Metazoa > Arthropoda > Insecta > Lepidoptera > Pieridae > Colias > Colias behrii. The sequence goes on along the minus strand of JARWMC010000016.1, from coordinate 10,899,566 downwards.
TATGTACTACTAGAGGGGTTATTCCAAACAAAAACATTGCGCGCGGCCGATGTGGTGGGGTACGTGTGGAACGAGCGGGGCGTGGCTTCAAGTTCAAAGATTAAGCAATGCGTGCAGATGCGACACATTGTGCAATCTGTTTACTCGGTACTATCTGGTGGTACTGATACTAGGGAATTAATAAAAAGAGGATTTTATATTAAACTATGTATTTTAATTTCCTTTAAATAATATCAATTTAGTAAACTTTTGTCGTTTTGTGTAGTATCAGATTTTGCTTCATGATGTAATCGAATTTTGGAGTATTGGTTTATAATAGCCCTAATTAAATGGATACGATGATTCAATGTTGATGGCGTTTACGTATAAGAAACTCACATTTTGAAAAATCTCACGTGAGATTCGGGGATGGGGGAGGGGGTTGAATAAAATCTCACGACATCTCACCAGGGGGGGAGGGAGTTGCAGAAAATTTAAAAAAACACCTCACGTAATTTATGGACGCCCCCTTACTCAATCACAATTTTTGTAACGAATGTGAAAGACGAAACAATAAATACGCAAAGCGGCTTTTACTATAAACGGAACTACATTTAAAAATATACTTTATTTATTGAGTTATAAGGTTGCTTCCATTCTGTTTATTTACATTCTCAAAAACATCAATCGCTGCAGAGGCGGCTTGCGACAAAGGCGGCTTGTGTCAAAGGCCTCGGCGATATCATTTAAGAACATAATATTATGTACTTTAGGCAAACTTGTAATAAGATCTATTTTACTTTCTTATTAGTCCATTTGACAAGGATATTGGGTAAGATACCTATTGGAATAATTTTATTATTATGTATGTACTTATTAAATCCGCGAATAAAAAAAATTTTTAGTCGCGAATATAGAAATTGGGTCGCATTTTTTTAATCCGCGAATAGTGAAAACGCGAATAAAGGAAGCGCGATTAAGGAACTTTTACTGTATTAGTTTCTGTGAATGTTGTGTTTATTTGTAATTGTTGTGCATAATAATTTATAAATCCTATTGGAACAACTGTTGATGAACCTTTTTTTAATAAATAAAAATAGGTAAATAAATAAATATTACTTAATATAACCTACCGTTTTACTTTGCGTAGTCGGGTAAAAGTATAAATATTTAGGTAGGTACTACACCACGGTAATCTTTCCTAGTATATATTGTATATTCATAGTTAAAAAATCCAGTTACATTTTTTTAACAGACTCATCGATAATGTCACGTCTGTGCTGTTAGTCTATGAAAAATGGCGCGAAACGCAGAACGCGTGGTGATTTTTCGAAAAATGATAACAATATTAGTAAAATGCATGACTTACTCATAATAAGGAAACTTACTGGTGAAAAGTCACTCCTCGGGCTTTGTTTGTATTATAGGAACTGTTAAAACAATATCTTAGCACACACGAAGGCATTTTGAACAGAGCAATAACACGTGTTGACGCGGCAAGCGGGGGGCACAGTCCGGCACAGACTGAAGAGACTTGTGATTCTTGCCTCTAGCTCGTGTTAAAGAGAGTGTAGTAGCGATCGCCTCTCTAGTACGTAGTACATACTATCTCGATGCAAAATATAGATTTTATTCTGGTTTTAAATATTTCAAAACATGAGAGCGTGTGTGCTGATCACACGTGTCAGAAGTAAAACTTCTTTGCCAAGATTAAAAGATACCAATATCGTCACCTTACTCTGACCTTGAAATTTTACTCTCAACACGCATAAAGAAGTTTCACGTCAAAAATAAACGGTAAACCATGTAACGGAAGTATTATAATATTATACTCAAAAGGAAAATATGTTGCAATGTAGATATATGGATGAATAAATGGATATTTTAACTTTGACGAATAAAATAGTTACGAATTAATAGAATGAAATAAAATTGAGACTGACTATAAATGTAATTAGCTATAAATATTTTATCCCAGCCTTTTCCCAATCTAAATTAGAACAAGCGACTCGAAATTAATAATTCATTTAGACCTAACCTAATTAGGTCTGTCCCGTTTGTTTACAAAGAATCTTACAACTTATCTCTAAGGATAAAATAGTGTCTATTTTTAACACGCTTATAATAATATTAGCTTCACCTGTATTTTAGTAATCTTTTGACTCGACTTTCCACTTTTAACGGACAGATTTAATTCTAATTTTATACACATCGAGAATCGGTGACAATACATTAATTTTATCAGTTTATCTCAGTAAAACTTCTATGTTTTACTAGCTGTGAACCGCGGTTTTACCCGCATTGCTCCGCTCCTGTTGCTCTAAGCGTGATGATATATAGCCCATAGCCTTCCTCGATAAATGAACTATCTAATAGTGAAATAATTTTTCAAATCGGATCCGTGGTTCCTGGAATAAGCGCGTTCAAACAACAACAACAAACAAACTCTTTAGCTTTATAATATTAGTATAGATTTTAGGCAATCTTGACTTCATCAGTTTCATAATACAAGGGGATGAGGAAGATAAATCACAAAGCTGACAGCCGGGGCCTATTTGTTGACAAGGGGCTATTACACCATCAATTTACGAAAAATATGGTAATTATATTGCTTGTTTATAAAATCGTTGTGTAGTTGTCGAATCTTCATGGCAATTTTATTATTTGGGTAGTGAAATAGTATATTTTCTTAGAAATCACAATCACATTGGTTTTCTTACTTATCGCACAGCATAGGTCGATCTGAGAAACTTTTAAGATTTACTAGCTTAAGCCCGCCTATAAATTCGCAATGCTGTCACCTGGTACAAGAAAAAGCACGCTTTAATTCGTAATATACTGTTTAAAAGTATAGCAAACATACCTAATATCAGCCAAAACTATACAATAGATATAATTACAAAGAATGTCTTCACAACAATACAAATCTTTTCATTATGATATACATAGGTAACAACAAAGAATGTCTACACAACAATGCATATATGTATTTTCATTAAGAATTAGCTTAAATCTGTAACATTCACTTCCATAATTTATCCCAGTAGATAAGACATAATTTCAGTCAAATCTAATGATGAATTTTTAACTTACATACTATCGTCTATCATCTATGCATTTATATCTTATCCACACAAATATAGGTATTTATATTTTAGTAGTATAAAAGAATGTTAATTTGGAAGGTATATCTGATGAACTTCCATTTTAACGTACTAATTACTATTTATTTATTTGCGTTTTCTTATAAAGATTTATATTATTACTAGATTTCCGCCCGCGTTTTCAAAGAAAAACACGCATAGTTCCCGTTCCTATGCCTTATTCTGGGTCTTATTTGGTAGCTACCTACATACCAAATTTCATTGTAATCGGTTCAGTAGGATTTGCGTGAAAGAGTAATAAACATCCATCCATCCTCACAAACTTTCGCATTTATAATATTAGTAGGATCTAGTAATATATGATATTATGCTGACCGTATTTCGCTTATAAAAACGATTGTCAGTATTCATTTTAATGGACATGAATCAAACGTCTGCGATGTTTTAAAGTGAAAAATGTTTTAATTAATATAATTATCAAAATTAACATTAATTTAGGGATCTTAATGATTCGATTTAAGTTGAAAATTAGAATTAAACAGCTTTAAATGACCCAATTATACAAATTATTTCATTAATTTCATTTTTTTTTCTGTAAAGGTCACTTAACATGAAAGATATTTCAGAAGTTTAAAAATTTCTGGGGAGAGTGTGTGTTATATCGTGAAATTAATTTAATCTGATATTCTATTGATTTCTTATAAGAAATTAATAATAATATCTATATCTAAGTATACTTAGTAATATTATTTTAAAATGGAAAAGACTTCAATGATGAGTTTTCGTAAATTCGGTCTAGATTATTGTGATTTGCCAACAATGCTTGAAAATCTAGACATCCTGCTAAGAGTATTCAATGTTAAGATACATGAAAATAATGATGGGCGTAAGTCGATAACACTTATGAAATATTTTTACACAAAATCTAGTTTAATTTTACACTGAGAAAATGTTATGATTATATTCACAAAGGAGTATTTTTTTAAGTTATAAAATACACTTAAAAAAGGAATTCTAATAATGAAATACTTATAGAAATTAAAGATTTTAAGCGATTAGCGAAGTGCTTTATTCATTACTAGCCGCGCCGCGCGGTTTCACCCGCGTAGCTCCCCTCCTGTTGGTCTTAGCGTGATGATATATAGCCTATAGCCTTCCTCGATAAATGGGCTATCTAACACCGAAAGAATTTTTCAAATCGTACCAGTAGTTCCTGAGATTAGCGCGTTCAAACAAACAAACAAACAAACTCTTCAGCTTTATAATATTAGTATAGATAATATTATTATCCCAACTTTTCACACACTTTGCAGCGAGCGTGGTCACGGTTTTAACGGATTTTAATCCGTTAAAATCTTTAATTTCTAAATGTATGATACTCGCGTAAAATCAAACACAATTATCATTTATCATTAATGTTCACAATACTATTCGATGCAACATTTATTTATGGAGAAATAAAATTCATAACCAAATAACATACCTACACATATTCTTAAGTTTCCAATTGTTCCAATAAATGCTAATAACCATAACTGAAGTAACCTATTAAATTAGCATTTTTCTTAAGCATCCATAGCTTTGTGTAATAAATTCATATTACTTTTACAACGAAAAAAATTCACTTTAGAATTAACAATAACTTCCTTCACTCGCTACTTCACCTTCATTATCAAATATATCCATCCTTTTATTCCAGCTATCAACATCTTCCTCTACATTCTCTGGATTATCAGCAACATCTGCTATTACTATGTATACGTGTTCTCCGTGAGTTGGTTCGTGATTGTCAGATGTCCTCAAACTGGGAACCTCATCGCTGCTTCTGTTGTGATCTCTCTGGCTATGTGCAGCCAGCCTTCCTTCATTAAAATGTTCTATATGATCATTTATAAGTAAGTCAAGTTTATTATAGTCATTTGCTGATATAACATTCAATCATTTCTGAAGAAAATGGAATACATTTTTGAAGTGAAATTACTTTAGGCGCGTATGTAAATCTCAAGGTCTCGTCATATCAATACCGTCACGTCATTGAGTAAGGCGAAGGATTTTGATATCTTTGAAACTTGCCAAAGAAGTTTCACTTCTGACACGTGTGCTCGGCACATACGCTTTTTTGATGGATTTGCGAATTACCTAAACTTTTTAAAAAACTCTGGAGAAACACAAAAGTATTGTAATAAGTAATACACTGTCAAACATTTTTTTTAAATATTGGGAGCTTAGTTTTACATATAGTTTTAAATACAAGAATTTATTGCATTATTGCACGGAATTTAATAACACAGTACCTTCCTTTCAGAAAAAAAGTTCAGAGCCTAATCCAAAACTATCTCCTACTGAACCAACTGGTGAAACCTGAAAGCTCATTCTCGAAGAACCTGCACATACAACTCCGATTTATAAAGAAACGTGCTACCACAGTATGGGCTACTATGGCCATCAATGGTATTTTGTACATTGCTGTACCTATATTTATGCCTGGACGACATTTGGCTGAGGATTTCCTTGTTATCTATGGTAATGTATTGATTTAATTCAGTTGCGAAAGTATTTAATTTGAGTTTTTGTTAATTTATTACTAAGTATATTATCCCCATATACTGTTTTATTAATGAGACTATTTATAAGAATAGAACACAAAATATAATAATAAGTTTCGATACACCTTATGATATTTTATGTAAAAATACTAGTTTAAAATACTTTCACATTATATTTATCAATTAAATATTAAATTTTAAACTAAAAATCTAACACTCAAACAAAATTAAAACTTTCCAGGATTGGAACCAATGCTCGAATCTCCCAACTTCGAGATAGCATCCGCCATGATAGGAATCAGTGTGTACTTATGCGTGTGTTCTCTCGGCAGCATCACAGCTATGAATTTAATAATCTTAGGTTACAGCGAATCTCAAATGATATCCCTTAGTAAGGAACTCAATTACCTATGGCAAGACGCCAAAGACTTTACCACGTCACTTCAGAAACGCATCGTTTATAAATACGCTACCAAAACCAATATAATCAACACATACATAACAGAGCGGCTAAAAGAAATCATATTCTTACATATAAGGAACATACAAGTCATAGAAGAATTTGAAAGCGTCTTTAGCATCACTAAAGCGATTGAGTTCATATTTTGCATACTGGCTATTATATCAGAACTGCTCGGAGGCATTGAGAACACATATTTACAGATACCTTTTTCATTTGTTTTGATACTGATGGAGTGTTTTGCTGGGCAAAAGCTGATGGACGCTTGTGAAATGTTCGAAAAGGCAATTTATAATTGCAATTGGGAGAAGTTCAATGTAAGCAACAGGAGAATCATCTTGATGATGCTTGTAAGTGCTCAGAAAACCTTGAGCATATCAGCAGGGGGAATGGCTGTACTGAATTTCGCGTGTCTCCTATCAGTTATGAAGTTTAGTTATTCTACCTACAATACCCTACGATTGATGGTGAATTGAAGGTCTTAAAATTCTTACATTTTCTTCCCAAATAATGTATCAAATAATATTGAAAGTTCATTCAGGATTTAAGACAAACAAAGAACATCATTATACAGGTTAAAATGATTTCCTGTTAGAACTTTTAAATGCAAGAAATCTCGAAATAAAGAAAAGTTAAATACCGTTAACGAAACTCTGTACATTCGTTTGCAAAGTTTTTATCACCTTTGCATAAACAGAAACCTATTTCAGTAAGAATGAGAAATAAATAAATTAAACTTTCCGTTGTTTTTATTTAAGATACATTGAAATTACTGTTCAGAAGTTATTGACAATCAATTTCCCTAAGATGTGTGAATTATTAAATTTTCTTTGAAATAAATATTTTTTTTTTTTGAAGTGATACTTCATCATCATCATCCCTTCATTGCTTCCGAGGCCTTTGATTTTAAGATGGATTCTAAGAATTTGATTCAAAATCGAAATTTAAAGTTTTTGAGTTAACTAATTACTTAGTTAAAGCAAGCCATTTTTACGCTAAATCTAAATGATAATTGTCTATAGAATTTAAGACAATAGTAAATAAGTTTTTATAAACCTAACTTTTTACCAAAATATACGCAGACAATGACGTATTTTTTATTATATAACATAAAGTAACAATAATTAAAATTAATAATTGTTTTTCTACAACATTTTAAAGTCATTTGATGATTATATTTTTCCAAGTAAGAAAAAAGGCCGAAAAGATAAAGTTGCAATGCAAAATAAATGTTGCAGGAATATTCATTGTGGAAGTTTTTGTTTTAATTTTTAACTCCAAAAATCGAGAGACAGACGAGAGCGTGCATAAGTTATGTTGTTTTTTTTTTTCAAATGATTGCACATTATCCATTTAACCACTGCTTTAAGATGCTTTTCCACCAATAATGTGTGAGGATGTGTAGCGAGAAATGTGTTTGTAAATAACCAATAGTATAGATTCAAAATTCAAACTCTATGAAGCGATATGATTGTTTATTTACAAACACATGCGCTGCGGAACTGCACGATCTCGTTCCGCCATCCCCGTTCTTCCATCGATCGTCGAGGCGCACAGATTCTAGGCATCGCCATATTATGGTGGACATTCCATGTACCCGGACTAAGCGGTTCGGTTCCACATTCTTTATCCGAACCGCGAGGGACTGGAACATGCTTCCTGAGTCTGTGTTCCCCGACGAGTACAATTTGGGGGTCTTCAAGCGTAGAGTGAACAGGTACCTTCTAGGGAAGCGCGTTCCATCTTAGACCACATCTCAGCTTAACATAAGGCGAGAATGTGGTCAAGCGCTTCCCTATTACCAATAAAAAAAAAAAAAAAAAACATTCCACATTATTAGTGGAAAAGCGCCCTTAATCCGTGACTATAAATGAATGACTTGAGAAAATCAATAAATCCAAAAATCTACACCGATTCTCATTAGCTAATCCACATTTGGCCAGGTCGATCATGAAACTACATAAGAAGTTATGCAGTCTGGACAATTATGACGATGATGATGATAATAAAATACGAATTATATTTAATAATTTAGGTATACATAGTCGAAAACAAACATTTTTAATATCACATTTATAAACCTTCGCAATAACAAAACAACTAAGTATTAATTTTAGAGCTTCTAAATTTATTGTGCAAAAAACAAATAAAAGAAAACTCAAAGAATAGCGATGATACTTTGAAATGATCTTCCCATTAATGTATTTTGTAAACAAACTAATTAATCTGAGGACCGGGGTCAAATTATAATATACTAGCTGCACTCCGCGGTTTCACCCGCGTGGCTCCGCTTCTGTTAGTCTTAGCGTGATGATATATAGCCTATAGCCTTCCTCGATAAATGGGCTATCTAACACCGAAATAATTTTTCAAATCGGACCAATAGTTCCCGAGATTAGCGCGTTCAAACAAACATACAAACTCTTCAGCTTTATAATATTAGTATAGATATATGGTATTCAATTATTATTCATAACTATATAAGTTTTATTTATTATTGCAGTGATACTAATCTTTATTTTAATTCATAGTTAGATAAATCTTAGTATTATTAGTTTTTCTTGTTTGGCATCTGGACGACTTCATGACGTCATTTATTTTTTACTAGCTTCCGCCCGCGACTCCGTCCGCGCGGATGTCGGTCTTCGCGTGGATGGTTTATTTCTCCATTTTGAGTAACTCTGACAATGACATCTTATAAATATCTATTGGACCCAAATACGGCTAGGCCTATAATAATACGCAACGTGTGTTCGCGGTTCTACAGAACAACGTCTATGGATAAAACTGAAAAATTAAGATTAATTTTTTTTTACGTATTTTTCCAGGATAAAAAGTATCCTATTTTACGCCCAGGATAATAAGGTATAATTATACCAAGTTTCATCGAAATCGAACCGTTAGTTTTTACGTGATGCCTGAACATACAGACAGACAGACAGACAGACAGACAGACAGACAGACAGACAGACAAAAATTTTTTTAATCACATATTTGGGTTTGGTATCGATCCAGTAACACCCCCTGCTATTTATTTTTTCAATATTTTCAATGTACAGAATTGACCCTTCTACAGATTTATTATATATGTATAGATGCATAGATGTATAGATGTATAGATAGATATTGATTAGAAATACAAGGATCTTAAAATTCATTTAGATTCCTTGTGGATGAAATTCATTGTTTTACGAAAACATGCAACCTTAATTTTTTAAGTAAAAATAACAATAGTAAGATTATTTTGTTAATTTCGTTGCAATACATAAATAGTTTAAAGATAGAAAGAGGAAAACACATATCCCTATTATTCCTTAACTATTTAACTAAGACTACGAACATTTAATTCATTTTGTTACTTGTCTAAGACAGTGTAATATTATCCTATTTAAAATTAATACACAGTACCCACGATTAAAACAGAATTTTTGACGTGACAACGTCTTATAATTCGATAGAGCCGGCTGCACGCACGAAAAAACATGACTCATGCGGCGTTACCTCGCTCTGAGGCGTTCCATGTAAGGCTTGTAGGCATTTAGAGAGCGCGGAACGAGCGACAAAGAAGCACAATCGGACGTTGTCACGTTCAACTATCGTCAGTAAACCGACTTTACAGACAACCAATTTTTTTTTTACTTAAAACTATCTAATTCATTGTACTCCGGAGCGTAGTATAAGCCGAATAAATAGACCTTAACACCGACATGAGGCAAGCAAAACTAAGCATCGTTATACCACCCGCAGACAGCTTCAAAGTCTTCTGTGCATTTTGTAACATCAGCAGAACAATTTTAGCATTCTTTACATCAAAATTCTCCCACTTGCTGTCATAAACTGCCATAGCGAACGTAAAACTGGAATCCATCAGCCTTTGTCCTGTTATACAGTCCATTGCTACTTGCATCAATGCAAATGGCAGTTGTAAATATGTATTCTCTAAACCACCCAGCAGTTCTGCTATTAACGACACTATTAAAAGTAGAAACTCTATTGCTATCGCTCCTTGGAAAACATTTTCGATCCTTTTTATTAAATCTATGTTCATTGTGTGGCATTTAATTATTTCTATTAAACGTTTGTTTACGTTATTGTTTATTTCAACTTGTCTTGTAGAAGCTTCATTTTCATCCTGATCAATAGTATTAAGAATATCTTTATTGGCATCATCCCATAAATGAATAAGATCTTCACTAATAGCTAACATTTGAGCTTCTGTGTAACCAGCTATTATTATGAAGAATGCGCTTATGCTCGACGTTAAATAGCACGTAAAGAAAACACCCATGGTATTGGCTAAAAAAGCAATTTGATAGTTCGGCGTCTCAAACATTGGTTCTAGTCCTGTAACAGAAATTCATTGTCTTCTTTACATTGCAAAAATTTCGGACTGTAGTCATTATTATTTGCTATAAATAATACTGCTCAACAATCTTTCTATCAAATTTGATAGGGTAATTTATACGTGCTGGTATTAAAGTTTTTATTATCAGTAGAATCATACCCAAAAATATAAAAGAGTCCTCCATGAAATGCCTTCCAGGAAGCAGGACAGCTTTTCCGATATACACGAATCCATTACTGACGATAACACACCAAAACAGAATGGCCCGTTTTTTCACAGATCTAAGAAATTTTGTCAAATAGTAGGATTTTCGACTGCCTGGGATCACTTCACTGTCCAAGGTTATATAACCTGTGACTATGTTCTTTATAGTTTCACTGAAATGAAAAATCATCTATATAATGATGTGGCTCTTCTTTCGACTATTTGGCATGGATTATTTTCGTATTTACATGCAATGTAAAGCAAAGTAGAATAAAATCAAATACAATCAACCACACCGGTGGTTCTGTTATTTTTAATGTTACAATATGCCTTTAATAGAAATTCAGAAATTCAAATCCTAAAAAACTGATAATCTTGTTCTTCGTAATTATTTAGGTGCAGTACACAGAATACTAGTGATAGTAGCTAACGCTAGCAGTGATTCTAAATATAGCTGAACCTTAACATACCTGTACATATACATATACAAGAGTTTAAAAGCAGCGATCTCACTAGCTATTCCAAGTGAAAAGACCACGATCCCAGCGATGGTGTCACCAGTCTCTACACAACGCCAGAAAACGAACCAAACCATGGACACAATGTATACATAGAAGTAGCAAGCTGAAGCTACAAATGTCACTATGTAGGATATCAAGGGGATTTCTGAAACGTGATAAGTAAAATTAGTATCAATATACCGGATTATCAAAATATTTATGACAAACAAATTAATGAAGAAATATTTGAGATTAACTAAGTTACCAAGTTTAAACAATTTCATTGTTATAGCTTTGTTAAAGAGTCTGTTTAAAATAAATTATATAGAAGAGTATTTATTGTAACTTACTGTTTTTATTTCGTTTATCAATATTAATCACAAGAAGGCGTAACAAAACAGACACGTTCGCAATCATGGTCTGCAAGTCGCAGTGATTCAGTCCAAACTTCTTTAGTCGTTCCAACATCTCAGTCTATTTCTTTGTATTTAGCTAATGCGCTTTCCTTTTTATTACTTCTTTCTTTGACCGTTACTTTAGTAATGGTTCTCTATAATCTCGTTCCGAATTAAAGAGAGAATAAGGATCTTCATATATAATTTTCTGTGAGTTTTTCTATTAATCCAGGTCAAAGAAGTCACACTTTAATCAGTTTAAATTTTTAATCGCATAATTATCAAGCGTTTGCGACTATTTGATTGACATCGAAATTAGCATTAATTGATACACTTCATGTGAATCAAAATTATAGGTGAAAATTTTTACAAAGAATTTCATTAAGTAATTATCTTCGTATTTTTAATTATGGGTTGAATAAAAAAACAAGTTACTACTATCTTTATTATATATAATGAACATGTTTTTATTTGAATACCATTTCAAAACTTGACTACAAAAAATAACTTTTCCTATAGTTTTGAAACACAACTGCCTTCGCATTCGTGTAATCAATGCATCATGTCATCATCGGTATAACTTCTGTTTATTTTACCGATTCTATCAGTTATTACTATACATTTGAGCTATAATAGGCCTATTCAAGGTGCTATTTAGTTATAAACTTTCATATGTGCTTTTTCCTTTTACTCTTACCACATTATAACAGTTACAACACTAATAGTACAGCTTTAAAAGCGACAGAATTAAGTTTCATATTCAGGTATTTTGTTGTAAAAAGTTTAAGTCAGGTCTTAATAATCTACCAAACTAGATATCATATCTCGTGACAATTAAGTTTGATCATATTTTGGATTCCTGTGATCATCATCATCATCATCAGCCCATATAACATTTTCCCACTGCAGGGACACGGGCTGAAGGTTGAAGGCTTGAAGGTTGATACAAAATTCGACTCAAAAACAAAAACACCACACAAATAGTGCAGATCTCTAAAATTATATTTCTTTCGTCCTTTACCTTTGATTGACAGTTTTAATGAAATAATTGCAATAGCTCAAGGAAAAAAGTTTTGAAAAATATATAAAAGAACGGAAAACTGAACTAAAATTAAACACTTTTAAATAGATCAAACAGAACCTTACACAATAACTTATTTGTTTTCATAAAAAGAACCAACTAGGGAAATCCAGAATTACCAGCCTAATAGTACATTTTCACCTGCAACATGACTTCTAGAATACAACGCATTATTGTTACGTTAAAAACATACGGTGCAGATCACTGTGACTTAGAAACTATGTTTTTAAACATAGGCGCCTTGCTGCGACTGGTCAGCGTTAATATTTTCAAAAACAATCAAAAACGTAAGTCTATCATGTCTTTTGATGGAGCACTCAAATGCACGTATTTCACCTACAGATATAAGGCAGTTACCACCGCTGATAGGTACTTTTCTTAGTGTTTTTGTTTCAGATCTTTAAGCAATAAGATAAGTATTTATTAATGGTATATTTAAGAAACAAGCATGCGTGATCTGTTGAGTTGTCACCGCCACTTGTCGACAGTGCTTCTGTTTCACTTTCTTTAGAAGCGTTAATAAATACCAAATAATACGTATGATTATTTATTCGTAGGTATCCACATCCTTTCCCACATTTTTGTCGTCATTGCTCTCTCTTGCTACATGTACGTCTATTTCTTCTCCGTATTGTGGTTTGTATTTGTCCGGACGCCCGTAACTCAAGACTGGACAGCTGGTATGGTCGAGTTGTCCCTCGCCTTCTGTAGTGAAGTCTCAATAATCAAAATTGTGTACACCATTCTCTTCGCGTAAGTCGTTGATAGAGAACTTTTTAACACCTAGTTATTTTGTCTCTGCTGAAGTATTATCTACGCCAGCATTACGAAAATACAAAACTACAATATACTAACTAACGTACGTACCTTATTACGTTATAGTCACATTTTACCATTTCGTAGAAAAAGAATACAATCTCTGGTGGACAGCTATTTACAATTCGATGCTATGAAGCCTCCTGGACAAAGCTTTGCTATCAACCTGAGAATTAATTTAAGGAAAATAAAGAAACGTGTTATATTCATATGGTCAGCGTTGATTTTTAACGGTGTAGCATACATAGTTATACCCTTGGTGACTCCCGGACGGCATTTCCCAGAAGACTTATTTGTAGTTTACGGTACGTTATTTGTAGCTTGTTGCAAACTTTTTAAACTATTACATTACTTACTGTATTTTTCAATATCCTCGGTTTATTGTTGAAAGAATTATGAAACAACTCATTAATTTCCTTGCAGGCTTGGAACCAATGTTTGAAACTCCACATTATGAAATTGCTAACCTTATGATGAACATTAGCATAGTTTTTAGTGTGTTTTCCTTAGCTAACGTAACGGCACTTATACTGATCCTTGTTGGTTATACTGAAGCGCAAATGTTAACGCTTGGTGAAGAAATGTTAAATCTATGGGACAAAGCTAATCAACACACAGATGCTAAAAGAAAAATCGAAGGCGTAAATATAGACGATATGAAAAATATGTTTGTGAAAACCCAGCTTGCGCAAATAGCTCATTTACACGTAGTGAATATACAAAATATAAGAAAGCTAGAGTATACATATCGTTTATCAAAAGCGTTGGAATTTTTGATCGGTATGAACTCCATAATAACTGAACTGCTTGGAGGCATTGAGACATTCATACAGATGCCGTACACGTTTGCATTAATTTATATAGACTGTGTTGCTGGTCAGAGGTTGATAGACGCTTGCCAGGTTTTCGAAGAAGCTGTCTATAGCTGTAATTGGGAGTACTTTAACGTTGAAAACATGAAGACTGTGAGCATAATACTGCAGAATTCACAAAAGACGTTGACCTTAATGGCTGGCGGTATAGCAGTCCTGGATTATGCTTGTATGATGTCGTTTTTTAAATTCTGTTACTCAATGTATACTACTTTAAGGATGGTGGTAAATTAAAAAGTCTAATTAAAACGATATTTCAATTTCTTACCATTTCAATATCAAATCTTACATTTTTTATGATTAAAATTAGGGGTTATTATGTACATATTCTCTGTAACATAAATTGAAATTGTTCACTCCTGTAATAATTTATTCTTAGACTAAATTTTAAAATGTACTCGCTATCGCACCTTCTTTCATCAGATGGTCTTTGATGGGTTGAAGTAATATCCAATTTATTTAAATTCTATATTTTTGTATACAATTACATAGTTCTAAAAGTTAAATTGGAAACATATAGAGTAGTTCACCATGATTAAGAAAATATATTTTTAAACGGAGGACAAGCGGAGGACCTTATCTGCGACTGTGTTAATATTTTAAAAATTACATAAAGTGAAACGTAAGTGTTGCTGTTTACGTTGGTGGGTGCTGCAAAGGAGCATGCACATTATCTGCAAATGCTATGTAGTCGCCTCCGACACCTTTTCTATGAGCTTTTATTCCAAAGCTTTCTATCGAAGCATTAATAAATATCAATCTAACCTCAATATATGCGAATGACTGTTATTTTATTTGCAGCTATTCACATCTGTTCCCGCATCTTCGTCCTCTTTGCTCTCTCTTGCTACTTGTACGTGTATTTCTTCTCCGTATTGTGGTTTCTCTTCGTCCGGACACCCCAAACCAAAGACTGGACCACTGGCATGGTCGAGTTGTCCCTCGCCGGCTGTAGCCAGGTCTCAGTAATCAAGATTGTGTATGCCATTCTCTTCGCGTAAGTTGAAAATATGAGTGAACTTTTTTTAGTAAATATTATAAAAAGCTTAAGGGTCATAATGTTTTCACTGCTCTAAAAACTCATGATACAGATGAATTATATACCAAATTTTAAGATATTAGTTTTCAATCCGAATAGTGACATTTTTAACCATTTTGTAGAAAAAGAATTCAAACTCTAGTGGACAGCTATTTACAATTCGACGCTATGAAGCCTCCTGGAGAAAGCTTTGCTATTAACCTGCGAGTTAATTTAAGGAAGATAAAGAAACGTGTTATATTCGTATCGTCATCGTTAATTATTAACGGCATAGCTTACATATCAATACCCTTGATGATACCTGGACGGCATTTCCCAGAAGACTTATTTGTAGTTTACGGTACGTTACTTTCAGCTTTCTTCTAATATTTTCGCTTAAATGTATTCACACAACATTATAAACTTAATGCAACTGTACAATCAATACTGTATTTATATTTTTACACACCTTTTTATTTAGTTTTCACAATATTATTCACAGAATTATGTACCTACCCAATAATTCTTTGCAGGTTTGGAACCCATGTTCGAATCCCCAAATTTCGAAATCGCTAATTTCATGATGAACATAAGCGTAGTATTTACCGTATTTTCCTTAGCTAACGTAACATCACTTATACTAATTCTTGTTGGTTATACTGAAGTTCATATGTTAACTCTTGGTGAAGAAATGTTAAATCTATGGGACAGGGCTAATCAATATACAGATGCAAAAACGACAATCGAAGACGTTCATATAGAAGATATGAAAAATATGTTTGTGAAGACACAGCTTGCACAAATAGTCCATTTACACGTTGTGAATATACAAAATATAAAAAATTTAGAGTACACATTTCGATTGTCGAAAGCGTTGGAATTTCTGATTGGCATGTACTCAATAATAACGGAACTGCTTGGAGGCATTGAAAACACATACGTACAGATGCCGTTTACATTTGCGTTAATTTATATAGATTGTGTTGGCGGACAGAGGTTAAAAGATGCTTGCGAGGTTTTTGAAGAAGCTGTCTATAGCTGTAATTGGGAGAATTTTAACGTTGAAAACATGAAGACTGTGAGCATTATACTGCAGAATTCTCAAAAGACATTGACTTTAACGGCCGGCA
Source organism: Colias behrii (assembly GCA_029959065.1). Taxonomy (NCBI): domain Eukaryota; kingdom Metazoa; phylum Arthropoda; class Insecta; order Lepidoptera; family Pieridae; genus Colias; species Colias behrii. The sequence continues at coordinate 10,883,116 of JARWMC010000016.1, read as the reverse complement.
GTATAGCAGTCCTAGATTATGCTTGTATGGTAGCATTTGTTAAGATATGTTACTCAATGTATACTACTTTAAGGATGGTTGTAAATTAAAGAATTTAAATAAAACAAAATCTCACTTTATTACCGTTTAATACTTATCATACATTACATCGTTTTAAAATTAAGCTAGTGATAGCATAAATAATATAAATATTCTCTTAAATACAAGACGGAGTTGAAATTATTTACTCCGGATAAATTATTATTAGCCTAAATTTTCTAATATATCCAGATCAATCTCGTAACCGTAGTTTCATGAGATGGCCGTTGACAGGTCGAAGTGCGACATCCAATTTGAATTCCATTTTGTTGAAAGTATCTTCGGATATAACTTCATACTCGCGAAGTACATGCACTAATATTGTCTTCAAAAACGCCATGGCATACCTCTTTCCTGTAAATAATATCTATCAGTATTACTTTCCTTACCCAGCGCACCAAGTAAATTTAATAAATTCTTAGAAATTAATGTTTACTATTTGGTTTATTTTTTCCCCGTAATCAGAATGATGGATTTGACCGTCAACTTCCTCAAAGAAATATGTAGATCTAATAAGGTTTATTTTTTCTAGTAACTAGGCAAAAAATAGAGATAAAGAAGAGAAGAGATTAGAAATTTGCAAATTATACAATTTAAACTTATAGCCATGCTAATAGCTGAACTAAAATTACATTTGGTATTGATCTAATTCCGAGCATGAATTGTTACTTGCCTATACAAGCCCTCTTGCCCGAGCTAAATGGAAGATGCGCGTAAACACTTGGATTGTTGGGAGGCAGCCATCTTTCTGGTTTGAACTCCTCAGCATCAGATCCCCAATGTCTCGGTGACCTTGACACGCCCCAAAGGTTCAGAAGTATCGTGGTTCCCTTCGTTACTGTGACTGATTCTAAAAGAAAGATTGTACATGTATTCATTTGTAGACAACAACAAGGAAGAACAGGAATGTATTTATAGTGTGTTGGGACACACTAGGAAAGGCACTATGGGTAGTGCCTTCTTCTGAAAAGACTAATGTAGGCGAAAATTGAGAACTTCCTTAGTTTAAATATGATCAATTCTTTTAATATCGCACTACGAAACACTTGTATGTAAACCTTTAAGCAACCCTAAAAGATGTATAAAGGTAATCCAAATATCACAAACTTTAAGACTATTGAATACAAAGTTATCTTAAAGATAGGATCATTTTAACGTAACGAAACCTGGCTATATATAAATTTCAATATCAACCATCAATAATCACAGATAAGATATATTACTCCTCTCAACCCCCAAATACAAAATGCTCCAGAATACTTACTAAGCTTCAAATCATTATCAGCGTATCTTAACACACAAACAACTGGTGGATACAAGCGAAGACTCTCGTTAATAACAGCTTCGCAGTATGTGAGCTGCGCAAGATCTTCCTTTTGGACATCCTTCCTGTCACCCAGAACTCTTTTGATTCTAAATTGGAAGAAATAAATTATCAATTATCCTTATCTTTACTATCGTTACTAAATTATAAATACGAAAGTTTGTCCTTCTTTCATGTCGCAATCCTATTTTTGTTTAGAGATAGGAGACTAGAAAGTGACATAGGTTACTTTTGACCGAGAGCACATCTTATTCCCATGAAAATTTCCTTTAACTACGCGGGAAATAAGCTAGTTCATTAAAACATATTTTACAGTCAATATGTTTTCTTTTGCTTGCAAAATATATGTATATTTCTTACTCGTCATAAAGATTCTGCTGAACATCCTTTCGGCTTCCAATAACAAGAAGAGTATAAAACAGTGTAGTGGCAACCGTCTCCTGTCCCGCTACTATAATCGTATTGATTTCTGCTAAAATCTGACTTTCCGTAAAACTCGGGTCCTTTTCACTCATTTCGAGCATCAGGTCTATGAACGCTTTAATACTTGGCTTGTCTTCTTCTGAAAAAATAACAAAGAATTATTTTAAGTTAGTTTCTTTATACAATTCTGTGTCCGCAATTTCGTTCGCGCATGCATAGATTGTAATTCAAATTATATTTTTCAACATAAATTATGTATATCTTGCTTGTTGCCAAGGGCAAAAAATATATAAATTCGTCCAATAGTTTTTGCGTGAAACCCGTACAACAGCGTTTTTATTATAGGATTTTTTTATTATATGATGATACTTATGTTATATACTATATATATAAGTTACTTACATATTATGTAAAATTAAATTGTAATATTGACATGATTTTAAAAGAGCAACTATGGAGTTTCTTGTCGGTTCTTCCCCATAGATACTGCTTTCCGAATCGGTGGTAATTGTTAAAAATATGTAATGACGATTCGAAAGTGCTTCTAAAAGAAGCTTAATTGAATAAATAAATGTTTGAGTTTGAGTTACTACTTACCATTCTTAGCTCCATCTTTGTTTGCACTCTCCTTAAGTTTTCTTGCAGTTTTCTTTTCCTTAATTACCTGAAATAATATTTTTAATTAGAATTCAGTCATTTATAATCGATAACTATTAATTGAAATTTGAACTAACATGTACAATGTATGAATGTTTATTGTACTGAATCTAAAGTATTTTTAAATAAAGTTCCTTTGAAATACTTTAAACACATCCAAATACATATTTGTTACTGACTCTATATTTATAGAAATATTGAATTGAGAAAGACACTGATCTATTATTTAGCGAAAAAAACTAAACTTGCACAAGATGAAAATAAATCATTATTCATGAGTATAAAAAATGTCTGAGGTGCCACATGTGGGACACCCGTTTGGAAAAAAGTTCCTTTAGTTTTGAAATAAGTATTATAGGAGTTATAATTAATTAACAAATTACCAATATTAAGGAGTTAAATGATAAATGAAATAAGTGAAGGAATGCTAATTCACTTTTTTTTATTCAATAAAGCTTCGTGAGGATTTTTGTGTCGCTCGCCTAGCCCCATTAGCGCGTACCGCACAATATTAATTACAAAGACAATTCGTAGAAAAACAGATTTACTTACATACCTACGTGGTCACGGGGAGACCACGCCCGCTGTAAAGTGTTCGAAACGTCGGGAAAATAATATAATGAATAAATCGCGTTTAAAATCCGTTAAAATATCTTTAATTTCTAAATGTTAAATACTCACGTAAAATCAAACACTAGAAAAGCTTTACTTACAGTACTCGACACCTTATGTAGCACGGAGACGCATTCCAACATTTCCTTATGAGCTGCTGTGAGGCGGTAGATGAAGCCCCAATGCATGAATAGATTCAGGCATCTAAATATCATCAGCTCTAGAGTGCGGTTAAAAGCCTTGTAATACGTGTCTGTGACGAAATTCTCCGATATTTTTGACACACCAAGTCCCGCTTCTGTTGATAAATACATTCAATAATTAGAATTTATCATTGTAAGAGTAATTATTTATTTTTAGGAAAGCAAATTAAAACCATGTTGGTAAGGAAGTTATTATTTATAATTATAATAATTACGATATAAAACATGCGACACAAACTCATAATATATCTTTTTTTTATAGAGATTGATCAATTTTACACAGATAAACTATAAAGCCATATTATAAGGATATATGAAAATACTAACGACATATTGTTTCCATGGTAGACAGAGAGAAGTGAGGCATGGAGTCAAAGAAGTCACCGTCGACTTCAGGTTTCAAATACTTGACCAATTTGTCCGCATTTTCATTGAAAATTTTCTGATAGCTGTCTATAGCAGGTCCGATGAACGTGCTGGCTATTTTCTTTACATTCTTCTTCCATATCCAACCTAAAAGTATGTATTGGTTAAAAAAAAGTAGAATAGGTGTGCAGGTATTTTTAAGACCTTTGCTTTTATTCTCATAACTAGCTGCGCTCCGCCGCGCGGTTTCACCCGCTTGGCTCCGCTCCTGTTGGTCTTAGCGTAATGAAATATAGCCTTCCTCGATAAATGGGCTATCTAACACCGAAATAATTTTTCAAATCGGACCAGTAGTTCCTGAGATTAGCGCGTTCAAACAAACAAACAATTCTTCAGCTTCATAATAATAAAAAAGTTCATAATTCGGTATTCATAATATTAGAAATTAATGACATCGATATAAAATGCAGCTTGAACATAAGATAATTTCAAGATTATTATCACATCTGTTTTTCTTGTGATTATTCTCAACAGACAAATAGATCTTATGTCCAACTACACTGAAACGTGTTTATAAGGCTGGATTTAAATGGTCCTTTACTGTCACGTTTATGAACTATAAACATATTACTATAATGAACGTCATTTGTTTTTACGATTACCAAAACATATAAACCACAGTTGACAGATATATACGTACATATGTACATATGTATCTGTATATTGTGTATAAACCTTGACAGTGACCATAAAAAGCATGACGGGTTTGACTTTAAAGCGTTTCTTCGTAACGATAGACAAAAGGCGGGTCAGTGTGCGTCGTGGAGCCGTGGCTCGGCATAGGAGCTTGTGACGTCATTTTCTTTCTACGTCCATACTAACCGAGTAGCTTCGCAAAACAATTGCTTCGCGAGGCTGCTCGCTCTGTAGCCTAACCTAAGGGTACTTTTCCATCAATAATGCGCGAAGATATGTTTCGAAGAATGTGTTTGTAAGAAACCAATAGTATCGCTTCAAACACTTAACGCTTCAAAGTTCAAACTAAATGAAGCGATATGATTGGTTTTTTACAAACACCCCTCGCTACACATCCTCGCACATTATTTAGTGGAAAAGTACCCAAAAGATCCTATCTCTCGCTCTTAGAACAAAGCTTATTATTTCAAGTTGTAAAACAAAAACAGAGCATTCAAAGCTAATAGTTTTAGAGATAATTGCTCACCCGGCGCTGTCACTAATCCGTCTCCAAGCCACACTTTCGCGAAGCTGTAGTAATAAGGCTTATCTACGAACGCGTTGGATGCCACACGAATGTCGTCTGGGTCGTTGAGAACTGAAAACAATTAATTATTTGAATATACACGAACTAGCTACCTTCTTTATCTGGGTTGGTGTAAGAAGATGAAAACTAGACGCTTTTTCCAACAGCGGGAAAGATATAAATACTAATATGGCATGCGATACTTAAGATGTAGGTATCTTTCTAATGATAAATAAACATAACTTTTTATAATACAAATTAATCGGCATACAGAAAATCCTTTTCAAGTACTACATGAACTTATCCGCCAGCTAAATATTCATTTGCTGTATTTTTTTTTTAACTCACCCAAGCCGGGAACTGGTCCAAACCACACTGCAAACGGCATGTCAGTTTTCTCTGCTATCGCAGTTATTTCACAGAAACGTTTGAAAAGATCTAAAAACGAAAAACAATTAGTAAATGTATTGCGAATTTTACTACGTGTAACAATTAAGTATTAACATAGTCTGTTAATTTAAATTACCTCAATTATGGATTTGTATTATAGTAATTTATATTTAAGACTTGATAGTTTTTATCCTAATCCTTTTTCAATTAACAGTGGAAGGATATTGTTGTAGGAAGCTGATACTGATCCAGATCTAATCGACTAGACTATTACCACAGTATTACAATATCTAATAATATTGTAATACTGTGCTATTACTCTACTCTAGTCTCTACTACACTATAGTTTTACTTTGTAGGTACTCTATTGGCTTGCTAAAATACACCTACGTATATCTTTATAGGTGTTAATGAGAAGTTCCTTATTCGAATACAATATGTTGTAATAAACTTCAATTAAGCTTAGTTCTAAGCTTCAGTAAAAACTAATAACCGACTCTAAAATGATTTTATTGCAGTTGACTTTTATTTGTTTACACAAGCTTTTAATGTATCCCAAATATTCTCAATTTATTACAATTTACAATTTTCAATTTATTACAGTCTGTTATTAATATTCCCTTCAATTTGGCCACTATCCCCGCAATTAAACCCAGACTTGAAATAACAATCAATGTAGTATCAGATAAATAAATTTATTTTTTTAATGAAAACAGTAGGGGCGCTTTTCCACCAGAAATGTGCTTTACTACATTGTTGTGGATGCGTTTGATATCATCCCTAAGGCTGATGAATACAAAGAAAAATGTATATTGTGACATCTTTTACTATATAAAATTTTTGTCAAATAGATTACGTTTTCAGCGCGCGTCATAGCATACATTTTTTATACATTTTTTCCTTGTGTTCGTCAGCCTTACTGACATACAATTTATACCTATTGTATAAAACATAAGAGAGTGAAAGAGAAATAATAAACAGACGTCAGTCTCGCACAAGACGTGCACGCGGTAACTACTAACTAGGCCTTTTATAACAAATGCAGTTCATTAAAAGTTTTGTGTGGTCTTTTATTTTAACAAAACCAGCGCCTGCTCACACCTATCTTAAATAAGCAGAATAAGTTATTAAGTTATACATCATGAATTAATTAACATAATAATTTACATTTTAAACAGAAATCCACTATAAAAAAATCCAGTAAGAGTTATTAAGTAATACAATTAATATGTCAGAGCAAATCATGATATTTTTTCAAATTAAACACAATTATAATTTAAATGCTTAATAATCAGCTATTGTATAGGATTACAAGCAATGTTGCAACTGTCTTATAAAAAAGTGGTCAAGTGCGAGTCGCTTACATATTGCAATATTTTTCCATTCCCTAAATGACGTCAATTTAAGACCCAATTTAAACGATAAACTACAAGATATTAAAACGTAAACCCGTTTCATTCTTACTAATATTAAAAATGAAAAATATGTTTACTTTGTCTTTTTTTTTCACCTCGCAACGGATTGATGGGTATGACTAGATGTGACCCGTGGTTTTATCGCGTCCAATTAAACAAACAAACAAACTGCTCAGCTTAAGGAATAAGGGTGTTCTTGCACCAGAGATGTACCAGGATGCGGAGTGAGGGATGTGTTTGTAAAGAACCAATCATATCGCTTCATTTAGCGTACTAGCTAGTTGAAGTGATACTATTTAGCGTTTGAAGCGATACAATTGGTTCTTTACAAACGCATCTTGCACATCTCTGGTGGAAACGCAGCCTTATACATTAGATTTTGGAGATAAAAGCCTAGAATATCATATTTTACAGCGGTGATACATCTCTAAATGGGAATTTCCTTTGACGACGAGCGAACCAATTCGCCTTGAAAAGACGCAATCATTCCACGATCTTTATTTGCGGTTTGTTATTTAGATCTAAAAGTTAAACGGTAAAACCACACATTATACATTGTTTACGAATTACTCACATATTAAATGCGTAAAAATAAACATTCCACTGTTTTTATTTTTGGAACGAAGTTCCTTATCGCGCGTTGTGAAAGGGGGCTAGACGGAAAAAATTCTTACGAAAAGTTGTCACGACACTTTTTCTAACATTTACGACTCTTTTTAAACCTTCGTAATTTTTATATTAATAAAGTTGTCGTGATGAAAATTCTTGACAAGAAAGTTCAATAGTAACACAATACGTGTACCGTTTTAGAAACATGATTCCATGATATTTTCTCGATAGAAAAAAAATACAAAGTTTTCATTGTTATTTTTTTTTAATCTCTGGCATCTTCAAAATAACAAACGTAAAGTTACGACTTTTTGGATATTAACTATAAAATATACAACCTATACGTGTACCGAGTTAGAATTTTGAAATATGCGATGGTTTTGAAATAAACAAGAAATACTTGAAATTAGCGCGCGACCAGCCAATCTAGCGTGAGCCGCCCTCGGCCCTGTACGTTCCTACCCCGATCGCTGCACGAGCTTGTCGTCGAGTCGCGCAATCGTAAGGAAGAATTTGATTTAAGAATTAACAATAATCCAGCAGAATCAACAACAAAATATAATACTACCATTGATGCAGTCTTTTCAAGACATTTAAATAAAATAGAATCCCAAACATATTATGTTTCCTACTTCAGTTACCACAAGCCAATTATTACGAAAATTGAGCCTACTGATTAAGTTTATATAACATTATATTTGTTAATAATAAAAAAAATATTATTATAACTTAAAAAATAAATAAATTTTTATTACAATTCCTTCACTAATTAATCGAAAGGAACTTCGTTCCATCCGGGTGTCCCTTGACACCTCTCAAGTTTTTTTACTGCATTAAGTCTTGTTTCTAAAATACCTATTAACTTCCGCTTAAAATACAAATACATATTATATACCAGCTGTCTTCCTCTATAGCTCTCCTCCATGAATGGGCTATCTAACACCGAAATAATTTTTCAAATCGGACCACTAGTTCCCGAGATTAGCGCGTTCAAACAAACAAACAAACTCTTCAGCTTTATAATATTAGTATAGTTTTATTCCATTCCACAAAATATCATAATGTTAGACGTAACATAAGCTTCTTGGACGTAACTTTTGATTTAATATTTTTGTGGATGAATAGTTGTCAATGTAGTTGTCATTATTTCATGTCTGAACATGCTTAGCTGTCGAATACTATAAAAAGCCGCTTTCCTTTGACTCGTGGTGCATTCGTACGAATCGTGCCTAGGCTCGGAAATTGTTTATACGACGTTCGACCCAACTACCCTCACTTTACTAATAGTCGTTGACTCGCTGCGATTTGTTATCAACTACCTACATCAATTAGGTAGCTGTGTAGAATCGCAGTACAATCTTATTACATTCATATTAATATTTAATCCGGCCTCGCGTGTAATTTCTTATAATAATCTTAATATACTATTATCACAGTATTACCATATTTCCTACAGTATGGCGACGAATGTACTTGTGCAGAGAAACGGAGGGGAACTGGCGGGGGGTCGGGCGACGCGGGCCGCTTAATGCAATCACGCTGAGTTTGCACTAACTATCGCGAAAGGACGACGCAGTCGTATTTTTTGTGTAATAATTTTATTATACATAGGTACTTACATATTCTATTATGGCGCGCAAAAACTGTTCCGTTTACGGATGTAAATCTACATTGAAATCCCAGAAGGAAACAATATTTCAGAAAGATTGTATTAATTGTATCTGTTGAATTAAAATCAAAGCTATGTATATGTTGTCCTCATTATTTTCTAATCAGATTGTACATCCCAATGCTAATGCATTACTTAGTTAAATGGTATAATATACAATTAAGAACATCCAAAAATAAAGTGTCCACGTAAATAATATTTAGCAGTGCAATATCTGTAATTATATATTTATGAACAAATAATTACATCAGATTTAATAATCGCAAATTATTTTGAATGTACATATGAATAAATGATTTCATCATAATATTAATAATCACAATTGTTTTATTTCCCATTTGTTGCAACCCCAGCGTATTTTCGTGTGGCAGCGTAAGTACCTACGCTGGCGGCGGCATCGCGCGACATCAAAGGCGTTTCCTTACTGTAGGAAATAATATTGTAATACTGTGCTATTATAAAGGCGAAAGTTTGTATGGATGTTTGTTACTCTTTCACGTAAAAACTACTGAACCGATTACAATGAAATTTAGCACACATATAGAGGGTAACTTGGATTAACACATAGGATAGGTTTTATCCCGGAAATCCCACGGGAACGGGAACTATGCGGGTTTTCCTTTGAAAACGCGGGCGAAGCCGCGGGCGGAAATCTAGTGTATCTATAAAATGCTTTGAAAGTATAAAAAACTAAATGTTTAAAAACAAGAGAAACGTTTTCGTAGTCAAGAGATACAAAAAAATAGACATATTTTTGTGATATATGTATTTAAATATTTAAATTTAAAATGTGTAAAATACCTGGAATTATATGAAATCACTATTTGCAATATTATTGTCGTTAAGGAAAACTTTATTTTATGAGAATTTTAAACTACATTGATCGTATTTCAAAAGTCTAGTAAAGATAATTATGTACATATTATTTATTAAAACTTTTTACTTTTCACAGAAATGTTAGCGAAGCGCTTCTATAATATAACGTATAGTATTATTATTATTATATTATCAGTTATATTATAACTAAAAATTAATTAACGTAGGTTTTAATCTACCAGCTCAGATTACTTACTTTTTTATTTAATTTTTATACAACCTCAGTATTTTTTTTTCGTCCAGTAGAAAGAGGGTACAATTTTTCGGTATAAAACATTTTCTTGTTTGTTGTTGTGCTGTTTTGGAACGAAGTCAAAACTATAAATACATAATATTATGTATTTTTGAAGCAGATTAGATTTAATTTTACTGTTACTCTTACTTAAAGCTTTCTCCGCTTTTAATAAATTATAAAGAGAAACTATCTAAAATATAAAACGCTTAATTTCTTGTGTTCAGTAACGGCAAGTTAAGCTATTGCATAGCTTCTATCGCGGGCCTTGAGCGCGGGGACCGAATCCAGAAATAGCGTAACGAAAAAACCTCACGCTCCCCACTCCGACGGGCACGGAGGTGTGGCTTGAAGGCATAGCATGCAATAGCTTTACCGCGGCAGTCCCCGAGTGCCACACGTCTTTTTTTTCTTAATTCATGTAATTAGAGCGTATTAACAAAGAAGAAGCACGTAGTAGTTTTGCATTGTAAAAGCAAATTTGCCAAACATATAATATCATTGAAATTAATATAATCGAAATACTAATACCTATAAATGAAAAAAAAATCTATGACTTGTCCAAAAAATCTTGTCAAATGTTACTCATGAAATTTTTTTATCTAAAACTGAAATTAAATACATTACATACATTTCCTTTACTACTACTACTAAAGGCTACAGAAGGTTTTATTTCGTATCTAAATATGGCAGCACAATAAATAATAAATAATTACTCACTTTGTGTATCTCCATAAAATTTATATATAGCGCCAATGATAGGATAGTTGGTATAGGTCGGTAAATGTGCATAATTCCTCTTAGCACGCCAGCTTAACGCCAGCGTGGCTATATATATGCATATACATAAAACAACACACAGGTACACCCAGAGATACATCTGAAAAATACATTGTAAATAAACTAAGACATCACTTAAAAAAAATACTTTATTGAGATGAAATGAACGTAATTGTAAACTAAACATTTAAAACGGTTTCACTTAAAAAATACTTCTATAAGTAATTACACCTATTCTGTACGGTAATTAAAATATTGATGACATCTTTATGTAAGGAATATGTGATATTTATCCATGTATGTTAGACGAGCAAGGTTGGATGAACCATCACAACATAGTATAAAACAAAGTCGCTTTCTCTGTCCCTATGTCCCTATATATGCATAAATCTTTAAAACTACGCAACGGATTTTGATGCGATTTTTTTTAATAGATAGAGGGATTTATGAGGGAGGTTTTAGTATATATTTTATTAGGTTTTAGACAAAGCGGGCGAAGCCACAGGCGGAAAGCTAGTAAACAATATTTAAGTTAAACATCAAATCTCTCTTTTTCACTAACATTTGTTTTAATTGGTAGCAAAGATTGCAAAAAAGATATTTTTTTATTTGCAGACAAAAATATAATGGTCACGTAGACAGACTTTGCCTAGTGCGTCGTCCGCTGTTTTAATATAGCTTTTGCCCGCTTTGTCTAAAACCTAGTAAATTAACTTTTCTCAAGAACCACTCTATCTCATCAAAATCTATTGCGTAATTTTAAAGATCCAAGCATACAGACACACAGTCAGCTTAATGTGACTTTGTTTTATACTATGTAGTGATTTTTGAGCACCTCTAGACTAAAAGTTATTTATTATTTTCATTAAAATTTAAAGCAAATAAATATTTTGATTATTAGTCAATTTCTAAACACCGGAACACAATGTCATCTTAAAAGTAAATCTCATCGGTTTTAATCACTGTAAGTTTACATAATGTGAAGACAATTGTATGTTTGTATGCCGAGTTGTAATTTTGTATTTACAACGATGCTACAATATTTGTAATTCGTTTTCAACTACATTTATATAGAAATCTTGGAGTACAATATGAATAGAAAAATAAACTTCAAATAAAGTAGATATTGTATAACTACAGAAGTCCTAAACCCAATGATTTATTGTAACACCAAAACAAGAAAAACAAACAATAAAATACCCATTTTTTATGACTAATTCCCACAGCCATACATTAAGTCTGTGTCTTAATGTATGTCTGTGCTAATTCCTATGAAATTAGCATAAGTATTAGTTTACGTAAGTTACGTAAGCTCCAAATGTTTTTATATTCAATTGCTACGATTTATATCTCTATTTAGGTACTTATTATCTAGGTACATTTTTGGAAAATAACCATTGCTCAAGGTGATTTTTAATAGTCAGTTAATATTTTAATGTAATGAATTTGGGAATTGGCATTTTTTTTACAAAAAATTGAATTAGGTAGCAAAAATGAATGCTGCTCTAAAAATTTAAGAGAATTATAATAATATACATTTCTTAATTTAAAAATTATGAATAATACTATACTATTTCACGTGTAGGTTTTTGACACCTTTTTGAAAATTATAAAAATTATATTATTTCTCGTTGTCACACCTACCTTTTATCGGGGTGAAATTATAAAACTAGAAAATATATGAAATTTTCCAGATTTTTTTTTTATATTATAGGAGGGCAAACGAGCAGACGCAATGCCAGATGTTAATAGCGAAGTGCGTCGCCCATAGACGTCCACAACGTAAGTTGTGAGTGTTGCCTACCAAAGAGGGGAATGGGATGGGATAAAAACTGAACAAAGAGATGGGAGGAGCTGTCCGTGAATTAAGAGGCGGCTTGCTTTCGGCCTTTGAGAAACTGATATATGTTCTTTTCTTAAAAGTCCCCAAGTCATAGTTCCTCGGAAACACAGCTGATGGTAGATTGTTCCAAAGCTTACATGTCCGTGGGAGAAAGCTACGGTTGAAACGTACTGTTGAAGCAGCAGATTGACACAACCATCGAGGTGGTGAGGATGGAATAGGTTTTTGTGGCGGGATGTGCGATGGTGGAATTGAGCGGCCGGAATAAGGTCAAAAAGTTCCTCAGAGCACTCCCCGTGGTACATTCGGTAAAATATGGCAAGACTCCCTAAGTCCCTTCTTAAAGAGAGAGGGTCGAGCCTTTCGGTTAGCCTGTGGTCGTTGATAATTCGAGTTGCTCGACGTTGAATGCGGTCAAGTGGAAGAAGATGGCAGTTTGGGGCGCCAGCCCATAGATGAGAGCAGTACTCCAAGTGGGGTCGCACCTGCGCTTTATATAGTAACAGCAGGTGATTTGGCTCGAAGTACTCTCTCGATCTATTGAGCACACCCAACTTTTTAGAGGCCAGTTTTGCTTTTTCTTCCAAATGACCACGAAATTGGACGTCACTCGAAATATCAACGCCAAGGATTCCGATGTAGGGCGAAATACTGAGGGTAGTGCCCTGAAAGCGAGGTGCAGTACTAAAAGGAGACTTTTTTCCCGAAAACGCGCAGACTTGTGTTTTTACGAAACAATTTCGATAAATTAATCACTATTATAGTTGTATAGTTACAGATCTTTATATTAAATTTCGTATACAAATTTAAATTTACTCACTTCTAGACGTTTTACTGATCTAAACTTCTCAATAAGACTGCCTACACTGTACTATATAACATATAAAATATATCTATTATCTAGTACTCTCGTGTCCTGTACAGTCACTAATAGAATACAAAACTATTTTCATTTAATTTTAAAATTATTAATTTTAACACACTTTTAATGTAGGTAAAAGTCAAAAATATTTAAGAAAACTAGGATGTTACTTTACACGTCTTGTTACCATTATAATATTCGAATTATCTTACAAAAATAAATATTTTTTATTTCGTAAATTTCTTCTATTTAATCTAAGTTGTGTTGTATTTAAGGAAAATGAGCACCGAATGAACTGAAAAAAAATGAAAAAAATGAAAATGAAAAATATATTTATTTAAAAACCATATGTTTTACACAGTTACAATTGTATTTATGTTGCACGTTTTACATACATTTGGCTTTATCTAGGTTTATAATAAAGGTTTACCAATAGTACCCACACTAGGCAAGCCTGTATCGTGGGCACTGAGACGATTTTACAAAAAATTGGGTGTCCTCGGTATAATCAACGCTGATAACAACACGTTCAAAAGCATTCCATGACTTTAATGCTACAGGATAATAAAAACTAAAGGTAGTAAATAATAAAATTAATATAATATATCATGAAATAAATAAAATATATATATATTAAATATATATACATATAACAATAAATATAATAATTATGAAATTATATAAGTGCCGATTATACACAAATTAAAATAATGATGCAAGAAGATTTTCTGTTGATACGTAGTTTAGAGAATTAAGGAAGTTAGTTACGATGATCTTTGCTTTTTTAGAAGAACAATTTTTAATATTACAATTGGAGCAAATTTTATTATAAATAAATATACCAGCAAAAGGATTGAAACGCTTAGCAAAAGAAGTATTTACACGAACATTTGGTATTTTGTAAATACGTTTTCTCACGTAATCCTTGTAATTGGGAGAGGTAATCACCCATTTGTGCGTAGATATAATTTTATCAAGGATGAAAAGTTCGCGAACTGTAAGAACACTAGCGTCTTTATAAAGGTTAAAGGTAGGGTATCTAAAAGGTTTTTGCAGCATAGTTTTAAGTACCGCTCGTTGAGCCCTCTCAATACGAATTAGGTTTGACTAAACGGCACCTCCCCACGAACCAATGCAGTAAGTAATTAGTGATTGACATAGCGCGAAATATATAGTTTTAAGTAATTTGACGTCGGCAGATCAGTGGAGTTGCTTCATAATAAAAATGATTTTACGCACGCGATCAGACAGAAGATTTATGTGATTCTTAAAACTCAGATTTTGATCCACCAAAACTCCTAAATACTTGGCAACTTCAACTCTTTTAATATATTGAGGTGCACAATCGTCAGGAGATACATTAATTAATTCTATCAGGGAAGGGGCGGACGCAGCAGTCTTATGAAAGCAGATAAAATTCGTCTTGTCTAGATTCAGGGTCAATAAGTTACGTTCGAGCCAAGAATTTACCTGTATCATTCCCTGCCTTGCAGCTAAGGGTCGGCGCCCACTGCCGGCACGGCACGGCATGGCACGGCAGAGCATCCTGCGGCGTGCAATGGCATCCCGCGGCGTGCAGTGGCATCCCGCGGCGTGCTGCGTGATCCCGCGGCATTCAGTGGCATGCCGTGGCATCCTGCTAAAAGCCCCACTAATGCTGCATAAGTTTCAACCTTATTTCAACTAGCTAGCAATCATAATTCCTCGACCCCAAAGTGACGCATACGCCTCGCGGGATGCAATGGCGCGCCGCGGCATTCCTTGGAATGAAACAGCAAGACACGTCATGCCGCCGCATCCTGCGGCGTGCCGCGTCATGCTGCAGCATCCTGCGATACGTCGCGGCATCGTGGCATCGAAATAAAGTAACTTGAATTCTAAACTGATTGAAATAAGATTCAAAATAACTTCATTAGTAATAAAATCCTCTGCCCTGCCATGCCACGCCGTGCCGGCAGTGGGCGCCGGCCCTAATACTGCCTCATCCCAACTGCCACCGTGAAAAGTGATAGCAGTGTCATCCGCATAACAAAGAATATCAGCACCGCTAAGGGGGAGGTTGTGAATATCATCCATGTAAAGAATGAAGAGAGTCGGACCCAGGATACTGCCCTGTGGAACACCGTAATTAACTTCTTTCGTGGCACTAACACTCTCTCCAATCTTTACACATTGAAGTCTCCCTCTGAGATAAGTTTCAAACCATAGCAATGCATGACCCCTAACACCCTTCTTATGAAGTATTCTAAGCAGCAGTGGGATAGAAACAGTGTCGAAGGCCTTCGCAAGGTCTAGAAAAACACTAAGACATGCGTTTTTGTTGTCCAAATGTGAAGATACTATAGATGTTAATAGGCTTACAGCATCTGACGTACTTTTTTGACATCTGAAACTACATTAAAATAAATAGTAGTTTGAACATGGTTTCCATTCTGACCTTAGAATGCAGTCGATTCTGACCTTAGAATGCAGTCGAGAGGACAGCCTCTTTTGATTGAGGACATTTATACAAATGTAAACAAAAACATTTTAATAACTAGCTCGCGTGGCTCTAAATTTTCCCGTAATAATGTAACTACATCTGCGATCTACGAAATGAAATACTATCATATAAAAAAGATCATGAGCCGAGCTCACGTGTCAGAAGTGAAACTTCTTTGGCAAGATTCAAAGATACCTAAATCTCGCCTTACTTCATGACGTGACGGTATTTCCATGACGCGACCTTGAATTTTTTATTCAACGCGCCTAAAGAAGTTTCACTTCAAAAACTATATTTCACACCAACGTTTCAATTTTTGTTTTGTGTTTAGTGTATAATAACCTTACACAGCTTAATCGTAAAATATGTGTTGCATATGTTTTTAATCATTATATTTGATGGGCAAGTATCTCGCCTCGCGGTGGTGCTGAAAAAAACTCCGGCTGAGTGGCCAGACGGCCGGAGTCTAGGGCGACTGAGTGAAGAACCTACGGACTATCCGAGCGTTATCCAGAAGGACTGCCCGCTGTATCCCCACTGTCATGGGCTTTACCGGTAAATCCAACCTCCTTAAATATTGTTTTAAGGAGGTAGGAACCAGCCCATTGGTGGACACAACTATAGGGATTATCTCGGCAGACACACCGATAATCATTATATTTATTATATTTATTACTTGTCTTCCATAGTATTCTAAAATGTAATATAGTTTTTCGTAGATTTCAATTTCAATAAATAAGTATTTGAACTTAACTATAATAATGTTTATGTAATAAAATTGTTTTTTTATCTGATTATGCGGAGCTGTGAAATTATGTTTGCATGCCAGTATAACTGGCGAATGTGCTGTACTTTCCATAAAGTAATAACTTGTGAACCACATTTGGGCAAATAAAGATATTTTTTATTTTTTTATTTATTTTATTTATTTTTCAGATATAAGTATGTAAAATATGTAAAAGATCATATATAAATCTTTGTTCTTTTGAAAACTTAAAGAAAAAGAGTGATTAGTTTTTTAAACTTCTATGTACTTAAATATACATTTCTCCATTCAAATATTTCTCCAATATTTATATTTCACTGAAGTATATATATTTCATTTACAATTGACCTCCGCATTCGACTGTACTCTATACAAGTTCACACTGAATTTAAATAATGAAACAAAAAATATATTTAAACACAATAGGTACAAATCGCCTGTAAATTATTAAATAAATTACAATCGATTTGCGTGGTTTTTGTGATTATAGAAACAAAAAAATTCAATGAAGATTAATTTGTCATAAACACATAAAAACACTCAAATTTTATTTATTTTTTTACATAGGTACATGCATTAATAGGTACATGCATTAATTTTGTGCTATTTTTAGTCTGTGGTCTGGTGCGTCTAGTTTTACAAAGCTATTTTGTAGTATTGTTTTTATTTTCAGTCAATTCGTGTCACTAATTTCATAACCATTTTCACGTTTTTTAGCAAATATGAAATACGTTTATATGGGTAAAAACCTTAAGGTAAAAACTTTTAGGCATTTTCAATCCAATGCAATTTTTTTTTTGTCTAAATGAATTACATTTTTTTCTGTACCTAACTATATCTCCCTGCTTTTTTCAAATCTATGAATGGGATAGAATTATTTTTATGGAACTGCAACCACGGCAACTATCATAATATGCGTTCTTTGGAATAACTTAGGCTTCTATTTGGAAACTAATTAAAACACTCAATTATCATAGAGAAAGTCGCGGTCAGCATATAGTTTGTAATATTTTTAGTATAGGTTTATACCATATATTCCATGGCTTAACCACTTAAAAGGGTTTTAGGATTCGATACTAATGAAGGGAGGATAAGGGTAAGGGTAAAGTTAAATTAGTAATTAGCCCTAGGTTTATCCTAATTTACATTTGCCAAGGCTGAGGATCTAATCTAAAAAAAACCTAAATCATTAGTTCCGGCTCCACCCGAGTTCAATTTTTTTTTTGTTTTTATAAAAATTATCTGTACCCTTTCTCAGCAATGGCCGTTCTTCAGTTAAAGTTGATGTAGCTAACCCGACTTTCACTTTATACAATTAGGTATTGTTTACTTTTTATAATAGACCCTGATGTTAAGCAACCACCATCACCGCCCATGAACATTTGCAGAGGCTCCTGGAAATGTTGCCTTTTAAGCAACGCACTTCCAGAAGCCCAGAAGGAACTTCCTTTCAAAAGAAGCCTGCAACTTCCTTTATTTTATATAACATAACAAAATTATATTAGATACTGATATAGAGATAGCACGAAAAAGTCAATTCAATTCATTTTTTTCGATTAGGGTGGCAATTCACGAAAAAGTCTAATACTCCTGTTAAGAGGACTAGAAGAGCTAAACGCGAGTTTTATAGTATATGATTAACTGCAGTAAAAAATCTCAGACAAATATATGATATTCTTCAGGAGATATACTAGCTATACAGGGTGTCCCAAAAAGTAGTGATGAACGGAAGCTGAGAGGTAGAGGACCTAGAGGTCTATCCGAATCACCCCCATGTATGTTATGCGATTTTTCGTATTTTCGGAGTTATGACATTTTTTTCAATTTTTCATCTATCGCTGAGTACGATGAGATTTTTATATATGGTGACGTAAATTATTACGCTAGATGCTTGATTTTTTTTGTGTGCTAAGCTGAAAGATAGGCCAATTCAGTATGGTAACATTTACTATCGTTAGATCTTCTAATGGAATAAAAAAAGAATTAAATGCCAAGAAAGAGAAAATTACCCAGTATGTTCACCACTTCAAGGGCCTATAAAAAATAAAATCACACAAAAAAGTTTTCCATTTGGCTTTTAAAAACTTGCTCTATCTATCAGGTAGCTACCCTAAAAATTTCATTTTATTATTCAGAAGGCTTCAATCGAAAAATTGAAATCTAAATGTGGTAAGTGCAAAAATTTAATTAACATGATGATCATTAAAACCAAATTAAAACCAATAAATAGGTGTTTAATTACCAGAAATTTTTAAAATAACCCCGCTGTTGCTCAAAAAGTTGTCTTTTAAATGTCTGAATGCCTTTTTATCATCTTTAATGGTTTCTTCTGCTACTATGAATTTCCGGGTTATTTCGTCCAAATTGTGGCAGTCAGCAGTGTGTGTGAAACTTAGGCACAAAATTATCGTATTTGTACGATAATTATCGTACGGTTCGACCGTCACGCGACATGCGCTACACAGACCAAAAAGTTTGAGACGATGTAATAAAAGTTTCACTTTAATAAAAGTGTTTTATTTTTTTAGTCCAATCAATAGATTTCGTTAAATCGCAAATTCTTATTACCAAACCAAAAACGTACGCATGTGTGCGTGAACGCCTGTGCACCGACAGTACCGGCCAAAGAGTATAATGTATATGGTACCGGCCAAGGCCTGTTGCTAGACGGACGTGTAGCTTGTTTCGCTGATTTTTTTCCGCCAGAATTGTTTTTTTGTTGTAGAATCCATTTTACTTATAGGCCCATTAAGAAGAGCTGGAACGTCAACACATTTACACATTGCACATGTTAGGCCGGGAGATACTGACACAAAATTTCGGGTCATTTGTAACAGGATACCGGTCTAGAGGGGTCTTAGTACGCAATGACAAAAAGAAAAATGATGGTCAGAACGCTGGCACCGGCGGACTAGTCGCGTGGGCGTTAGTCACACTCGTCGGATAAATAGCGAAAGTCCAACGATTTGTAACACAAAAATTTTAGAATTTACCGATAGCCCTTAAAAAGATGTAGGCGGTAGTGTCATGCCATACTTTTACGATGTGACTTACAGTCCGCCATACCGACGTGAATGCGTTGATTTAAAAAAAACAATTCAACCATTTGTACCGGGCTAACTTTTGCACAGGTAACCATCGTCGTGCAGCCATTTACTAAAATCGCCATGCCATACTTTTCGGACGATTCCAAACCGCTTCCAAATTCCAATTCCGATTCCGATTCCAAACCGCACTACCGCCTACATCTTTTTTATGGGCTATCGGTAAATTCTAAAATTTTTGTGTTACAAATCGTTTGACTTTCGCTATTTATCCGACGAGTTCGACTAACGCCCACGCGACTAGTCCGCCGGTACCAGCGTTCTGACCATCATTTTTCTTTTAGTCATTGCGTAATAAGACCTCTGTAGAACCGCCATTCTGTTACAAATGACCCGAAATTTTGTGTCAGTATCTCCAGGCCTATGTATGTGTCATATTTTGCAATTGTTTATAAATACAGGGTGATGTAATTGGTGTAGTACGAATATCTAAAAATCTATGAAGAATTTTGTGATACAGTAAATGGAAGAATTATAGACTATTTTACAGTATTTAATAAAATCATTTAATTTTTTGTTCATTTTCATTAGAAATGTCAATTTTTCTCACCAAGGTGGAAATTTGGATGATAAGGATCTTGTTATAAAAATATAAATTTTGACTAAAAGCGGCATTTTTTTTTTTTCAAAAATCAAATTACTAATTAATAATCAGAGTTATCACATTATTAAAAAAAAAGCCAAACTATACACAATTTTTACTTGATGCAATCCTCAAAGATCATGGACATAGTGTATTGCGCCTTCCACCATACCATCCAGAACTCAACCCAATAGAGTTACTATGGGGCATAATTAAAGGGAAAGTAGCATCACAAAATGTGAACTTTAACTTGAAAACTGTTGAAGAATTATTTAGAAAGGAAGCAAATGCTATTAGTCTGGATATGTTTAGTGACGTTTGGAGAAAGACGCGAGAACATGAGGAAAAATATATTCAATTAGAACCAAAAGTAGATAATTACACTGACTCATTTATAATAACATTAAGAAATTCCGACGGCGAGTTCTTCGAGCGATGAAAGTTTCAGTGAAGTAGAAGATTACGATTATGATTAAATAGATTCTTCTTCTTCTCTATAGATACTGCTTTCTGAATTGGTGGTAATGGTGGTAAATGTTAAAACTGTTAAACTGTTATGACGATTCAAAAGTGCTTCTAGAAGAAGTCTAATTGTATAAATGTTTGAGTTTGAGTTTAAAACCAATAATGTGAAAATTATACAATAAACATGTAACACATATTTGTTAGCGCGTATTGGTAGGTATTACGTACTTACTACAAATATAATATTTCTCAGATATCTTTACTCGACCAAAGTCAGGACAAGACTGCTCCGCAACTGCAGAAGACGTCCGTTATTTAAATCATTATCAAAACAACCATCCGTGTGTTGGGAGTGAGCGCACGTGTTATTTGTATTGTTTTTATGACCTGAAATTTAATTATTATTTGATAATTGAATGATTATTAATACTTTTATCCAATTGATTATTATTAGAATAAATAATTAACTTCATCAATTGATTTACTTTTAAATTATAATTTTACAGGTAAATTATGAGAGCTTTCATAATTATATTTGCATATATTTATCTACAACGCACCCATTTTACAATTCAAGTCTAAAATGAAACTAGAGTCGCATTTATTTTTGAACATACTGTAAGTGAAATTGCATAAGTGTGAGTACTGTGAACATGCCAGCTTTCCTTAATTGACCGATACTTTAAAACTGATAAATGGACCTATTTATGCATAAAGGGACCAACCCACATTTTTTGTGAAATTGAGTTAAGTACACAGATAGTGTTAAAAAAACGTTTTCTACCTTCTCAAAAATTTTGGTAGAGCTTTGATTACTGTAAGTATAGTTTTTTACATTTCAGTTGCGGAACCAACCCAATTTCGCCAACTTTCATTATGCAAGATGGAACCAAAGTTGGTTGGTTCTATTTTATCACAAAAAGCTTCATTAGTTTTCAAGGTAACCAGAACCAACTGACTTTGGTTCTTGTTTGCATAATGAAATTTCTCGGCCTTTAAGTTAGCAAATGGCTTGGTTCTCTGTTGAATTTGATTTATATGTTCTATTTATTTAACTTCAATCATGTTTTTATTATAAAAAGCACTAAATAAGAATTCTCAAATTGATATACTACAACTTTACAAAAAAAAATGTATCTACTTAAAAGTAAACATCTATTACTTCAAAATCGGGAGTCCCGGAAAGGCCATTGATATCATCTTCTACAATATCTTTGGTCTTTATTTTTATTTAATTTTTTTGTAAAAATTTTGAGCGTTGCTCGGAATGAGATGCATAATACTTTTTAAATCCGGTGATTTCTCCTCGGGAGTACGTATGGTTGTGGGCCAGAGCAAGCAGAGCCCCGCAGGAGTTATTTCAGAGTATTAAACGCTCAACACCATTTTTTAATCTTTCCGTGATCCAATTCAAACTAACGAGGATGCTTAAAACATTCATGATTGACCATCCAACAGTAAAACAAAACAGTCATAATTTTTTTGTGTCTGGTCTGGTTTTTTATCCAAAGCTACCGATTTTGGCAGATTGAGTACTGAGTACTGAGCTCAATAAAACAGAGACTGTTTATATCCTGGAAAACTACATATAAATCATTAAATATGTAAAAAGACTTAAACAAAAGACTCTGTCTTCACAAATCTCTTCAAATAAAAAAAAAAACATAATGAAAGTCACTATCATGAAGACAGATGAAAGCAGAAGATGGGTCTACTGTATCTTAGTTAGATACAAAAGCAGTGTCATTAAAGTGAAACCAATATATGTATTTTGATATTATTACAATATTATCATGACCTTCTTGTCCTTAATCCATGTTATTTGGAGTCGGTATAACACGGTTTATTTTTCTATTCTCCTGACAAACATCAGGGCATATTTTACTCTTTTTTCTTTCATAATATAACTTTGCACACTAACACCTCTTTCCTTTGGCCTTCCTCTTGTTCTGCATCCATCAACATTCATATCCATCACTTTCTTAGTCATATGCGTGTCATCAATCCTCACCACATGTCCATACCAAGACAGACAATTCCCTTTCATTCTTTCTGTAATAAGACCAGTTTAAATCTTCATTTTATATATTCATTCCTTATTTCATCCATTCTTGTCACCCCACACATCCATATCAACATTCTCATCTTCTTAAATGCAATCGTTTTTTTTCCATCTTCTTCACTGCCCAGATTTCCAATCCATACAGTACTACAAGTCTAATCAAGGATTTTTATATATTCCCTGTTAACTTTAAGGGCATACGTAAGTTGCAATTGGTTCCAGCGAACTGTCGCTGCTTTATTTAGCCTGTTTTGATCGGATGCTTAACGTTTTTCTTTAATTATGGTAACAATAAAAACCAAAATAATTTTGCAATAAAGAACCAACCCACAAAAGTGCTTTTTTGCAAGACAGAACCGGGCGGTTTTTCAAGGATTATTTTGTTAAAATTTGATAAATATCCATGTATCTGGTATCCCTGGATAGGATTCAATATGATACATACGCCAAACAACTTTTTTTCTCCAAATTTTACAACGCATACTTTTTGCAAACTCTTTTCACAAAAACCTCATTTTCTCGAAATTGATCCGGTGTGGGTTGGTCCCTGTTTGCATAAATAGGTCCAAATTATTTGTAATTTTGTAAATATTAAGTATGGGAAATAAAACAAAACCCGTCAAGAGGACTAAAATCTGTCTAAAATCTAAAATCGTGATCTCCATCAACCGTCGTCGATTGTGTTAATGTGTGCGCGAGTCACTCAAGTTCTAGCTCTTGTAGTCCTCATAAGGTTTGACGAATGACGACAGAGCCGATTGTCATATTTTTTCTTACCTTTTTTGATAGACATGGTAACCCATATATTTATTTTGAGATGCGTAATTCGCAGGGTCATAAGTTTAAAAAAAATAATCAAATGCGATGATGACGTTGATAATACGTATTAAGTTTTTGTACCTACTGTGTTGTTCGTGTGAAGTTTTTAAACGTCATCAATCACTTAAGAGTGACGTCATTCATACCCTTGTGTAATGCATTAACGTCATGAAATATCACATTATTTAGTTATTTATTAGGTAAATTAATAAAAAAATAAAGTCTAGTATAACTCTAGAACGGAAGACGGGATTTTTATGATTTTTGGTTTGTTGGATTTGTCAAGATAATAACTGTAAAAGTATATCCCACCAAAAACATAAATGTAAAAATGGGAGCCAAGTTCAATCGTTGACTTAATTGCCGAAAAAAGAATTGAGATCTAAATGTGTGCCAAGTTCTGTAGACAGTCCAGAAATTTATTTACATAGATGTATTACATTCTTAGGTGAACTGAAAACTCAATTGTTTTATTTTCCCTTAAAGAACAACGTTTATTCCAAAATATGACTCTTTTAATTTGAATAATAGAATTATTTTCACAAAGCAAACAACTAATGACCTATTGAACCCCATAATTTGATCAGGCTAGTTTTTTATTTACTTAATATATTGATGTTATTGAACGTTATTATTTGTGAAGTTCTAAAAACTAGCCAAGTTAAATTATGAGGTTCAATAGGTCATTAGTTGTTTGCTTTGTGAAAATAATTATACAATAGAACATGAATAATAGCATAGCTGTGCAAATGGATACCTATCCTAATATTATGTACCTAGTCATACCTAAATCACGTACCTACCTACCTACTTAACTAATAATTTCTTATTTAATCAGTTTTCCCAATCGCTAAAATCGCATTAAGGTCCAGAAACTTGAGGTAGGTACACACACTTATATCTATTTTCTATATTATTTATAACCAAATCGGGTTTCTGTGTTTGTGTTGTTAATAAGTTGAAAATATGAGTGAACTTTTTTTAGTAAATATTATAAAAAGCTTAAGGGTCATAATGTTTTCACTGCTCTAAAAACTCATGATACAGATGAATTATATACCAAACTAGCGACCCGCCCCGGCTTCGCACGGGTGCAATGCTGATACTAAATACACTACAGAAAAACTGTGAACCTTGTATATAAAAACATAGCGGCCCGGCCGGCCGGTACCGCCGCAAACGCTACGTCCCGCAATTTTTTAATCTGTAATATCTTCGAAAATATTCACTTAAATCATACGGTGTAAAGGGCCATATAGATCTATATTAAAATATAAACAATGTATTCAAAGTATTTAATTGGTTAAGGATTAATGCTGTATTGGTTAAAATCGCTTCGAAAATTTGCAATTATTTGTCGTAAAAAGTAAATGACAAAAAAAAAGTTATTGTGGGTTATCCATAAGAGATAGACATATACCATCACGGACTTTTCTGTAGACCTTTTCAATGTGTACAATACTTAGTACATTATTTTGATAAAACTCGTAGGGTTCAGCCTGCGTTTGCAATGTAAGCGGAAAAAATGTAATTATTTACGACATCACATTAGAAACCTCAAAAATAACAGTACTTCTCCACTATTTAATGGATGTTATTATACATATAAACCTTCCTCTTGAATCACTCTATCTATTAAAAAAAACCGCATCAAAATCCGTTGCGTAGTTTCCAAGATTTAAGCATACAAAGGGACATAGGGACATAGGGACAGAGAAAGCGACTTTGTTTTATACCTACTATGTAGTGATTTTAAGATATTAGTTTTCAATCCGAATAGTGACATTTTTAACCATTTTGTAGAAAAAGAATTCAAACTCTAGTGGACAGCTATTTACAATTCGACGGAAGCCTCCTGGAGAAAGCTTTGCTATTAACCTGCGAGTTAATTTAAGGAAGATAAAGAAACGTGTTATATTCGTATGGTCATCGTTAATTATTAACGGCATAGCTTACATATCAATACCTTTGATGATACGGTCTGGACGGCATTTCCCAGAAGACTTATTTGTAGTTTACGGTACGTTACTTTCAGCTTGTTTCTAATATATGTATTCACACAACATTATAAACTGAATGCAACTGTACAATCAATAGTGTATTTATATTTTTACACACCTTTTTTATTTAGTTTTCACAATATTGTTCACGGAATTATGTACCTACGCAATAATTCTTTGCAGGTTTGGAACCCATGTTCGAATCCCCATATTTCGAAATCGCTAATTTCATGATGAACATAACCGTATTTTCCTTAGCTAACGAAACATCACTTATACTAATCCTTGTTGGTTATACTGAAGCTCATATGCTAACTCTTGGTGAAGAAATGTTAAATCTATGGGACAGGGCCAAGAAGCTTATATCTAATACACTGGAGATTTCAGTATGAACATTAACTTGTAACAAGAAAATATGACCTTGAATGACGCCTGTATGGTTTTTTATCCCTTTCACACCTAACTTGGCAAGTTAGGTGTGAAAGGGATAAAAAACCATACAGGCGTCATTCATGATGAATATAACCGTATTTTCCTTAGCTAACGAAACATCACTTATACTAATCCTTGTTGGTTATACTGAAGCTCATATGCTAACTCTTGGTGAAGAAATGTTAAATCTATGGGACAGGGCCAAGAAGCTTATATCTAATACACTGGAGATTTCAGTATGAACATTAACTTGTAACAAGAAAATATGACCTTGAATGACGCCTGTATGGTTTTTTATCCCTTTCACACCTAACTTGGCAAGTTAGGTGTGAAAGGGATACTGAAATCTCCAGTGTATTAGATATAAGCTTCTTGGACAGGGCTAATCAATATACAGATACAAATACGACAATCGAAGGAGTTCATAAAGAAGATTTGAAAAATATGTTTGTGAAGACACAGCTTGCACAAATAGTCCATTTACACGTTGTGAATATACAAAATATAAAAAAATTTAGAGTACACATTTCGATTGTCGAAAGCGTTGGAATTTCTGATTGGCATGTACTCAATAATAACGGAACTGCTTGGAGGCATTGAAAACACATACGTACAGATGCCGTTTACATTTGCGTTGATTTATATAGATTGTGTTGGCGGACAGAGGTGAGATGAGATGATTGCGAGGTTTTTGAAGAAGCTGTCTATAGCTGTAATTGTGAGAATTTTAACGTTGAAAACATGAAGACTGTGAGCATTATACTGCAGAATTCTCAAAAGACATTGACTTTAACGGCCGGCAGTATAGCAGTCCTAGATTATGCTTGTATGGTAGCATTTGTTAAGATGTGTTACTCAATGTATACTACTTTAAGGATGGTTGTAAATTAAAGAATCTAAATAAAACAAAATCTCACTTTATTACCGTTTAATCCTTATCATACATTACATCGTTTTAAAATTAAGCTAGTGATAGCATAAAATAAATAATATAAATATTCTCTTAAATACAAGACGGAGTTGAAATTATTTACTCCGGATAAATTATTATTAGCCTAATTTTTCTAGATCAAACTCGTAACCGAAGTTTCATGAGATGGCAGTTGACAGGTCGAAGTGCGAGATCCAATTTGAATTCCATTTTGTTGAAAGTATCTTGGGATATAACTTCATACTCACGAAGTACATGCACTAATATTGTCTTCAAAAACGCCATGGCATATCTCTTTCCTGTAAATAATATCATTATTATATACTTTCCTTACCCAGCGCACCAAGTTAAATTCTTAGGAATTAAAATCTACTATTTGGTTTATTTTTTCCCCGTAACCAAAATGATGGATTTGACCGTCAACTTCCTCAAAGAAAAATGTAGATCTAATAAGGTTTATTTTTTCTAGTAACTAGGCAAAAAATAGAGATAAAGGACAGAAGAGATAAGAACTTCGCAAATCCAATAATAATTGAACTTTATACGATCTTATCTTGCCTATAACCTGCCATACTGTTAGCCGAACTAAAATTATATTTGGTATTGATCTAATTCCGAGCATGAATTGTCACTTGCCTATACATGCCCTCTTGCCCGAGCTAAATGGAAGATGCGCGTAAACACTTGGATTGTTGGGAGGCAGCCATCTTTCTGGTTTGAACTCCTCAGCATCAGATCCCCAATGTCTCGGTGACCTTGACACGCCCCAAAGGTTCAGAAGTATCGTGGTTCCCTTCGTTACTGTGACTGATTCTAAAAGAAAGATTGTACATGTATTCATTTGTAGACAACAACAAGGAAGAACAGGAATGTATTTATAGTGTGTTGGGACACACTAGGGAAGGCACTATGGGTAGTGCCTTCTTCTGAAAAGACTAATGTAGGCGAAAATTGAGAACTTCCTTAGTTTAAATATGATCAATTCTTTTAATATCGCACTACGAAACACTTGTATGTAAACCTTTAAGCAACCCTAAAAGATGTATAAAGGTACCTAATAGTTCAGGATCCATCGCCCATTTTTGCACTTGATTACTATCAAGCTAATTTTCCGTTAGTAGCTTTATTTTGATGAGACGCCCAATAATTTCTTGTACGAAACTCTCGATTGTGGTAGCTTACAGAGGTAACAAGGATAAAATATTTTGATTTGATGGTTCTCAAATATTTATTACGCAATTTGTAGGACAATATGTCTGTTGAATTATATACCTAAATATTAACTAAGTGAAAACAAAAACATCAGCTGGTTAGTAATCATTTATGATGACCTCGTTATCGATACACATTGGAAAGAGAGGACTCTTTGATCAAACCATAGATTTTGTAGGACAAATATTTTTTCGAATAATTTAGATAATTATCTTGAGATTGAACAAAAAAAAATTTCAGTTAGTAATAAATATTTGAGAACCATCAAATCAAAATATTTTATCCTTGTTATCTCTGTAAGCTACCACAATCGAGAGTTTCGTACAAGAAATTATTGGGCGTCTCATCAAAATAAAGCTACTCACGGAAAATTAGCTTGATAGTAATCAAGTGCAAAAATGGGCGATGGATCCTGAACTATAATCCAAATATCACAAACTTTAAGACTATTGAATACAAAGTTATCTTAAAGATAGGATCATTTTAACGTAACGAAACCTGGCTATATATAAATTTCAATATCAACCATCAATAATCACAGATAAGATATATTACTCCTCTCAACCCCCAAATACAAAATGCTCCAGAATACTTACTAAGCTTCAAATCATTATCAGCGTATCTTAACACACAAACAACTGGTGGATACAAGCGAAGACTCTCGTTAATAACAG
This sequence comes from Colias behrii, assembly GCA_029959065.1. NCBI lineage: Eukaryota > Metazoa > Arthropoda > Insecta > Lepidoptera > Pieridae > Colias > Colias behrii. The sequence continues at coordinate 10,853,986 of JARWMC010000016.1, read as the reverse complement.
CTTCGCAGTATGTGAGCTGCGCAAGATCTTCCTTTTGGACATCCTTCCTGTCACCCAGAACTCTTTTGATTCTAAATTGGAAGAAATAAATTATCAATTATCCTTATCTTTACTATCGTTACTAAATTATAAATACGAAAGTTTGTCCTTCTTTCATGTCGCAATCCTATTTTTGTTTGGAGATAGGAGACTAGAAAGTGACATAGGTTACTTTTGACCGAGAGCACATCTTATTCCCATGAAAATTTCCTTTAACTACGCGGGAAGTAAGCTAGTTCATTAAAGCATATTTTACAGTCAATATGAAAACATATTGACTGAAATACACATATATTTTGCAAGCAAAAGAAAACTTTTGCTTGCAAAATATATGTGTATTTCTTACTCGTCATAAAGATTCTGCTGAACATCCTTTCGGCTTCCAATAACAAGAAGAGTATAAAACAGTGTAGTGGCAACTGTCTCCTGTCCTGCTAATATGATCGTATTGATTTCCGCAATAATCTGACTTTCCGTAAAACTCGGGTCCTTTTCACTCATTTCGAGCATCAGGTCTACGAACGCTTTAATACTGGGCTTTTCTTCTTCTGAAAGTATAACAGAGAAAACTATTTGAAGTTAGAATCTTCATACAATAAGCTGTAACCGAGACTTCGTTCGTGCATGCATAGAGTGTAATTCATATTATATTTTTCAATCTAAATTACATCTTACATGTTGCCAAGGGCAAAAAAAATACAGATTCATCCAATAGTTTTTGCGTGTAACCCGAACAACAGCGTTTTTATTATAGGACGATAATATATACTTATGTTACTACTTACCATTCCTAGCTCCATCTTTGTTGGCACTCTCCTTAAGTTTTCTTGCAGTTTTCTTTTCTTTAATTACCTGCAATCATTTTTTTGTTTGTATTCAGTACTTTATAATAGATAACTATTAATTGAACTAACATAGAACATCCTTCTAAACTATAATATTTATTGTACTGAATCTGAAGGATTTTTTTAATAAAGTTCCTTCTTCAAACATTTGAAACCCCTACTAACACTATCATATGAATATATCTTACTTCCATTTTTACGCCGAAATGAACTGTCTGTATGTATGTAAATGTGTAACTGAACATATTTTTATATATTAGTGGGAAATAATAATAGTTTAAAAAAACTAAAAAACACGCTTTTTATAGAAACCGAACTAAAAAAAATGGAATAATTTTATCAAATTAGTGTATTGTCATCGGTCCTCAATAAATCTACAAAGTTTGAACGAAATCTGGCCGTTTAAAGTGGGTCAAAATCGCGCGCAAAGAAGTCGGTTACAAACAAACAAACATACAGGTGAAGCTAATATAAAGCGTGTAAAAACACAGATTACTTACTATTTAGCGAAATAATAATACTTGCAAAAGATGAAAATCATTAAAGGGGCTATTGATAAAAGCCTATCTATAATTTTCATAAAACGTTAAAATGTCGAAGACAGCTTTACTTACAGTACTCGACACCTTATGTAGCACGGAGACGCATTCCAACATTTCCTTATGAGCTGCAGTGAGGCGGTAGATGAAGCCCCAATGCATGAATAGATTCAGGCCTCTCAATATGATCAGCTCTAGAGTGCGGTTAAAAGCCTTGTAATACGTGTCTGTGACGAAATTATCCGATATTTTTGACACACCAAGTCCCGCTTCTGTTGATAAATATATTAAATAGTTAGAATTTTTCATCGTTTAGACTTAAGAGTATTATTGAGTATTTTTAGGAAAGATAATTAAAACTATGTTGGTAAGAAAGTTATGAATTATAATTATGATATAAAACATGCGGCACGATCTCATAATTTACCTTCTTTTTATACTGATAAAGAGATCAATTTTACACAGAAATACTATAAAGCCATTTTATAAGGGTATTTGAAAATACTAACGACATATAGTTTCCATGGTAGACAGAGAGAAGTGAGGCATGGAGTCAAAGAAGTCACCGTCGACTTCAGGTTTCAAATACTTGACCAATTTGTCCGCGTTTTCATTGAAAATTATCTGATAGCTGTCTATAGCAGGTCCGATGAACGTGCTGGCTATTTTCTTTATATTCTTCTTCCATATCCAACCTAAAAGTATATGTATTGGTTAAAAAAGAAGTAGAAAAAGTTGCTGCGGCCGCGGTTTCACCCGCGTGGCTCCGCTCCTGTTGGTCTTAGCGTAATGATATAGCCTTTAGCCTTCCTTTATAAATGGGCTATCTAACACCGAAATAATTTTTCAAATCGGACTAGTAGTTCCTGAGATTAGCGCGTTCAAACAAACAAACAATTCTTCAGCTTCATAATATTAAAAAAAGTGTAGATTAGAAATTAATGACATCGATATAAAATGCTGCTTGAACATAAGATAATTTCAAGATTATTATCACATCTGTTTTTCTTGTGATTATTTGAGAATAATCATCATAATAATCATCAGAATAATATCTGTTGAGACAGACAAATAGATCTTATGTCCAACTAAACTGAAACGTGTTTATAATTCTGCGTGGATTTTAAGTGGTCCTTTACTGTCACGTTTATGAACTAAACATATTAATATAATGATCGTCATTTGTTTTTACGATTACCAAAACATATAAACCTTGACAGTGACCATAAAAAGCATGACGGGTTTGACTTTAAAGCGTTTCTTCGTAACGATAGACAAAAGGCGGGTCAGTGTGCGTCGTGGAGCCGTGGCTCGGCATAGGAGCTTGTGACGTCATTTTCTTTCTACGTCCATACTAACCGAGTAGCTTCGCAAAACAATTGCTTCGCGAGGCTGCTCGCTCTGTAGCCTAACCTAAGGGTACTTTTCCACCAATAATGCGCGAAGATGTGTTTCGAAGAATGTGTTTGTAAGTAACCAATAGTATCGCTTCAAACACTTAAGAGGGGTTAGGCGGTCAGCGAAAATTCAGCTATTCGCGCCTTAGGTGCGGGGTGAGGGGGGCCACGTTTAGTATGGAATCAACGTGCTCGAAACTAAAAATCGTAAGCGCCATTCACATTTTTATCAAAAAGTGAATGAAAATATTTAGTATTTTCTAAATCTAAAACAGTCACGAAATCGAGAAGGTAAATACCTATGTATTTGTGATTTTTTACGAATTATTATCGTAAAATACGGTTGTAATGAGCATTTATATGATATTTTAGAGGTAACTTCAGGATTTTTTTTTATCGAGCAAAATTTTTCCAATCGTGTTTTGGAAACAGTCATCCCATCATACATACGTTCTGTAATACGTATTAGAAATTTCAGTGCGAAAAAACTTCAATATTTTCAATTATAGCTCATAGATAACAGTCCATTTTGCCGTTTTCACCTACTAAGGGCCCTTAACGCTTCAAAGTTCAAACTAAATGAAGCGATATGATTGGTTTTTTACAAACACCCCTCGCTACACATCCTCGCACATTATTTAGTGGAAAAGTACCCAAAAGATTCTATCTCTCGCTCTTAGAACAAAGCTTATTATTTCAAGTTGTAAAACAAAAACAGAGCATTCAAAGCTAATAGTTTTAGAGATAATTGCTCACCCGGCGCTGTCACTAATCCGTCTCCAAGCCACACTTTCGCGAAGCTGTAGTAATAAGGCTTATCTACGAACGCGTTGGATGCCACACGAATGTCGTCTGGGTCGTTGAGAACTGAAAACAATTAATTATTTGAATATACACGAACTAGCTACCTTCTTTATCTGGGTTGGTGTAAGAAGATGAAAACTAGACGCTTTTTCCAACAGCGGGAAAGATATAAATACTTATATGGCATGCGATCTTATAGTTTATATGTATATTACAGTAGTATAAATACTCTAAGCATGCGATACTTAAGATGTAGGTATCTTTCTAATGATAAATTGAAAGTATGATATAAAACACTACCTAAATAAACATTACATATTATAATACAAATTAATCGGCATACAGAAAATCCTTTTCAAGTACTGCATGAACTTATCTGCCAGCCAAATATTCATTTGCTGTATTTTTTTTTAAACTCACGCAAGCAGGGAACTGGTCCAAACCACACTGCAAACGGCATGTCAGTTTTCTCTGCTATCTCCGTCATTTCACAGAAACGTTTGAAAAGATCTAAAAACGAAAAAACAACTAGTAAATATATTGCGCATTTTATAACGTATAACCTTAGATCATTAAGTAATGGATAACACTCACAGGCGCTTCCCCTTTTGCCGAGGTATAAGATTTTTCAAATCGAAAAATCTTATGCATTCATAAAAACTACTTGCGTAATCGATTACAAACACTGTGCGTATTCGTAAAACATCGAAAGGACGTCTGCGAGTGCTCCGCTAAAAATGCCGTTTTGTGCTGTCAAGTCTTGCAGAAGCAAGTCAAACACATCAAATATTAAAAAAGATGGAATAACCTTTCATTTGTAAGTATTGCACGCCTCATAAGCGAAGCGTTGAGGTGGGTACTACTGTCACTTCGCGCAAAACATCTGATTTTTCAAACTTAAAATGTCTTTATGTATCATACATTGCACTTGTAAGATAATACATACACACACATATTAAGAAAAAACACTATTTTTAACATTCATGATATTTTTGATGTCATTTTTGTTATTTAAACTAGTTAAAAAACAGTTTAAAAAAGTTCTGTCTTGGACGTCCGTGTGTCTGTATGTGCGGAGGATTTTCTTGTTAACACGATAGCGACCGAAATACTTTACTAATCGAGTCTTTTTTTTTCTCTTACGCTTGAGTATGCTCAGGAATAGAACCCTTTCATTTTTCAGGGTCTGATTCGATGTGGTTTAATTGTTATTAAATAAACAAAAATAATAATTAATAAATAATTATTAAAAAAAATTATGAGGCGTGCACTTTTGGATTTTCCAAACTTTTTTTTTTTATTTTTTTTACGTAAATATCAATTTAAATGCAATTTCTAATAATCGTCGATGTATCGTTTAGCGATATGATCAAGACAAATAATCGAGTCATGTGTTTACTCGATCATTGATGCGGCCTCACGAGACTATCATGGAAAGAAAATATACAAATTTAATCTTTATGAACTAAGAGATAAAGTTGAATTTAAAACGCGATATTGAACCGCATTCCCCACGAGACTATATTTTAAAGAAATACAAATTTAGCGAGACTATCTTGAAAAGAAATACAAATTTAATCTTTATGAACTAAGCGATAAAGTTGAATTTAGAACGCGATATTGAACCGCACTCCCCACGAGACTATAAAGCGATGTAGCGAGACTATCTTGAAAAGAAATTCAAATTTAATCTTTATGAACTTAGTGATAGAGTTGAATTTAAAAACTCGTCGCTTAAAAGGTCGTAAATTTTTACGACTTTCTTTAGTGACGGACTGCTTTTAACTTGAACGTCGATAAAAAAATATTTTGCACGCCTCATAAGCGAAGCGTTGAGGTGGGTACTACTGTCACTTCGCGCAAAACATCTGATTTTTCAAACTTAAAATGTCTTTATGTATCATACATTGCACTTCTAAGATAATACATACACACACATATTAATAAAAAACACTATTTTTAACATTCATGATATTTTTGATGTCATTTTTGTTATTTAAACTAGTTAAAAAACAGTTTAAAAAAGTTCTGTCTTGGACGTCCGTGTGTCTGTATGTGCGGAGGATTTTCTTGTTAACACGATAGCGACCGAAATACTTTACTAATCAAGTCTTTTTTTTTCTCTTACGCTTGAGTATGCTCAGGAATAGAACCCTTTCATTTTTCAGGGTCTGATTCGATGTGGTTTAATTGTTATTAAATAAACAAAAATAATAATTAATAAATAATTATTAAAAAAAAATTATGAGGCGTGCACTTTTGGATTTTCCAAATTGATTTCTAAGTATAATTTGAAATGAGATGAGAATTAATCTTTATTATATTAAAATTTTACACAACGCATAAAAAGGAGTATAATGTTTATTTTGTAAGTCTTGTATACATATATTTATTAAAATTTACGCTCGGTTACTTTTAACTGGCAGAACATTTTAATGGTACGGAACCCTTCGTGCGCGAGTCCGACTCGCACTTAGCCGTTTTTTTGTAATGTTAATCTTGTAACCTTTCTATTATGTAATCTATACTAATATTATAAAGCTGAAGAGTTTGTTTGTTTGTTTGTTTGAACGTGCTATTCTCGGGAACTACTGGTCCGATTTGAAAAATTCTTTCGGTGTTAGATAGCCCATTTATCGAGGAAGGTTATAGGCTATATATCATCACGCTACGACCAACAGCCACGGGGGTGAAACCGCGCGGAGCAGCTAGTTTGTTTATATGTATGTATTAATATTGCGTATATTTCAGATTTACAAAAAATCCTGCTTTAAGGCTAAGGTGGATTGAATGCTGTGGGAGAAAATCAGAATGGACACCTCGGTACAGAAATAATAAAAATTTCTGTACCGATATTTATTTTATCTTATATATAAAAATGAATCGCAAAATGTGTTGGTAAGCGCATAACTCGAGAACGGCTGAACCGATTTCGATAATTCTTTTTTTATTATATTTCTTGAAGTACGAGGATGGATCTTATGTAGAGAAAACGTAAACATGTACCACGGGCGTTGAATATAATATGTGATGTGTTGAATAAATACATATTCAAATACAAATAAAATGGCGTTTTATTGTTTTTTCGTATGCATATAATAATGATGAAAACGTTACAAATGACCTGTGTAGTATTTTTTATGAATATAATATTAATGTTATTTCTAATTTCAACAAAATTATTATTTTTGTAATATCGATATGGTTACATCCCTTTAGAGCGATTGTATTATCAGTACGTATATGTACAGAGATTTTTCTGTGTAATCGATGTATGTGTGCAAAAACATGCTACTCTGTCAATTTTGTAATAGTTTGAGTTTGTAAAGACACAAATTATTTTTGTGAATGTGTGATTGTGTTTCAAAGTGTGAGTTACCCTCCCCGCACCAAAATCGGCAGAAAGTTTAGTTAGAACATTTGCCAGCGTGCTCCATCCATTACTTAATGATCTAAGCGTATAACTAAACATAAGTTTGTTAATTCAAATTACGTCAATTATGAATTTATGTAGTTATAATCTTTAATAATCGATAGTTTTAATTGTCCTTTTTTTCCCGATACCCACCCAGTTCTACTCTACTACACTATTACAGTACTCCAAAATTAATAATGCGCATGCAGATCTTCGCTTATTGTCGTATTTCCAAAAACACCCGAATCATTGAATCCCAAGAGCCCTAAACAATGCACTTGCCTTTTACACATATTTTGTTCAAAAGAAATAGAAGTCAATTCACGGTCATACACATAACACAATCAAAAACAATTCGGGCGGTAGGTGACGGTAGCCTGTCAGTCAAAAAACTCACAAATCCGTCAGTCGTCTTTAAATATTGGCGGTGACTGCACGTGTTCTCTCTGTGTGGAATTATATAGAGCTGCTATTACATGCCCTTCTTCGTTTTGTTTTTAAAGGTGAATTGAATTAATCGATGAAATGATTATTTACACAGGTGATAGCAGTAGGGAAAGTGAAAATGAGAGAGAAGAGCATAATGAAAGTTCCGATGTGTCTACAATGTCAGAAATAAAGATAATCCTGGTTTTGATTGTGTTTTTTATTTATTTGTAATTGTAATAATATTGTGGAATGATCAGTACTGTAAATACTTTTGAACTGAGATTTTAATGATTAGATTTCTATGATTTAAATGTAAACCATATTTTTTACAATATAAATCTTGTGTTATTTTAACCTTCTTTTCTTCCATCATTACACCAGTTTCAGTAAGACACTTTTTAAAGTACTATAAAATTTTCCAAGTAAATCAATCCAACAAAGATATATTTGCAATCGTGGGGTTATCCTCGCTATTTACTTACAAGGAATTATCTAAACAAAATCGTTACTTTCAAATCAATGTTAATCTCTTTTAGCACAAAAAACATAATTTTACTAGGTAAATTATGCATGAAGAAAATGCATTTAACCACTCTATATACATATCGTCTTTGGACGCTCCGGGAATATGACAGTTGCCGAACAGTGACGAAGATTTCTATGCGCATTATTACTTTTGGAGTACTGTACAAGCGTATAGCTAGTATTAAGTATTCGAACGGTAAAGAAAAACAAAAGTTCGACGACATGTGTCATCCGCCAACCCGCATTTGGCCAGCGTGGTGGATTATGGCATGTACTCTCATAGGAGGGCCGTGTCTCAGCAGTAGGAACGTGTATGGGCTGGTGATGGTGATGATGATGATGATGACGATAATGATGAAGTATTCTGTGACTCTACTCTACTACACTATAGTTTTACTTCGTACTCAATTGGCTCGCTAAAATACACCTACGTATATCTTTATAGGTGTTATTGAGAAGTTACTTATTCCTATAATATGTTAAATAAACTACAATTAAGCTTAGTTCCAAGCTTCAGTAAAAACGAATAACCCGAATCCACAATAATTTTATTACAGTTGACTTTTATTTGTTTACACAGGCTTTTAATGTATCCTTAAATTTGGGCCCCTTAAATTTGGGCACTATTCCCGCAATTAGTATCTAGTATCGTAGTATCAGATAAAATGTAAATTATTTGGTAAATTCAAATTAGAATTTATTTTTTTAATCAAACCATCAGTAAGGGTGCTTTTCCACCAGAAATGTGCTTTGCTACATTGCTGTGGGTGCGTTTGATATCCTCCCTAAGGCTGATGAATAAAAGGAAAATTTATATTGTGACATCTTTTACTATATAAAGTTTTTGTCTAATAGATTGCGTTCTGAGCGCGCGTCATAGCATTGTCGCTCACTTTGACGGTATATTACCGCGTAGCACGACACAATTCGGCGTCATATTGCAGCGTCAGGTAAAGCTCTGACGCGCGCTAACTACGCGTGCTATCTGACAAAAACTTCATATAGTAAAGATGTCACAATATACATTTTTTCTTTGTGTTCGTCAGCCTTACTGATATACAATTTATACCTATCTTAAATAAGCAGAATAAGTTATTAAGTTATACATCATGAATTAATTAACATAATAATTTACATTTTAAACAGAAATCCACTATAAAAAAATCCAGTAAGAGTTATTAAGTAATACAATTAATATGTCAGAGCAAATCATGATATTTTTTCAAATTAAACACAATTATAATTTAAATGCTTAATAATCAGCTATTGTATAGGATTACAAGCAATGTTGCAACTGTCTTATAAAAAAGTGGTCAAGTGCGAGTCGCTTACATATTGCAATATTTTTCCATTCCCTAAATGACGTCAATTTAAGACCCAATTTAAACGATAAACTACAAGATATTAAAACGTAAACCCGTTTCATTCTTACTAATATTAAAAATGAAAAATATGTTTACTTTGTTTTTTTTTTTTTCACCTCGCATCGGATTGATGGGTATGACTAGATGTGACCCGTGGTTTTATCGCGTCCAATTAAACAAACAAACAAACTGCTCAGCTTAAGGAATAAGGGTGTTCTTGCACCAGAGATGTACCAGGATGCGGAGTGAGGGATGTGTTTGTAAAGAACCAATCATATCGCTTCATTTAGCGTACTAGCTAGTTGAAGTGATACTATTTAGCGTTTGAAGCGATACAATTGGTTCTTTACAAACGCATCTTGCACATCTCTGGTGGAAACGCAGCCTTATACATTAGATTTTGGAGATAAAAGCCTAGAATATCATATTTTACAGCGGGGATACATCTCTAAATGGGAATTTCCTTTGACGACGAGCGAACCAATTCGCCTTGAAAAGACGCAATCATTCCACGATCTTTATTTGCGGTTTGTTATTTAGATCTAAAAGTCAAACGGTAAAACCACACATTATACATTGTTTACGAATTACTCACATATTAAATGCGTAAAAATAAACATTCCACTGTTTTTATTTTTGGAACGAAGTTCCTTATCGCGCGTTGTGAAAGGGGGCTAGACGGAAAAAATTCTTACGAAAAGTTGTCACGACACTTTTTCTAACATATTTTACGACCCTTTTTAAACCTTCGTAATTTTTATATTAATAAAGTTGTCGTGATGAAAATTCTTGACAAGAAAGTTCAAAAGTAACACAATACGTGTACCGTTTTAGAAACATGATTCCATGATATTTTGTCGATAGAAAAAAAATACAAAGTTTTCATTGTTATTTTTTTAAATCTCTGGCATCTTCAAAATAACAAACGTAAAGTTACGACTTTTTGGATATTAACTATAAAATATACAACCTATACGTGTACCGAGTTAGAATTTTGAAATATGCGATGGTTTTGAAAAAAACAAGAAATACTTGAAATTAGCGCGCGACCAGCCAATCTAGCGTGAGCCGCCTTAAGTCTTGTTTCTAAAATATTTACTTCCGCTTAAAATACATATACATATTATATACTAGCTGTCCTCCGCGGTTTTACCCGCAGTGCTCCGCTCCTGTTGATATTAGCGAGATGATATAGAGCCTCTATAGCTCTCCTCCATGAATGGGCTATCTAACACCGAAATAATTTTTCAAATCGGACCACTAGTTCCCGAGATTAGCGCGTTCAAACAAACAAACAAACTCTTCAGCTTTATAATATTAGCACACCCCGGACACTCCATACAAAATTATCGTTTTGACAGTCACACTGTAGAGACTGCAAATGTGTGTGTTAACGCTTTATGGTTGGCACATTTGTGACTAGCGTAAAAAAAAATTCGCGTTTTTCTGATGAAATGCATCCGTAAACAGCACAATATCTAACCATTTTCTACGAAAAACGATAATCACAAATCCAAAATAATAAATTACTTTAAGTCAATTTGATTAATGTTGTCAATCTTCGTTGCGTATCGTCCTTGCAGAAAAATGCGGACCATTTTTAGCCTGATCGTGCGGGGTGAGGTAAGTGTTTAATTTTGGCGGGAGGCGGAGAGTGTCCGTTCTGTAGCGTTTAGTTACTATTATGTATTCTGTGATATTAGTATAGTTTTATTCCATTCCACAAAATATCATAATGTTAGACGTAACTTTTGATTTAATATTTTTGTGGATGAATAGTTGTCAATGTAGTAAGTACCTAGTTGTCATTATTTCATGTCTGAACCATTGAGACAATATTACTACGTATGGAGGAGACACCACGAACAAAATCTGTGCGCCATTTTTTGCTCTAACTAAGTTTTAAAAATTATTATCTAGTTAGGTACTTACCGATGAAAGTTATTCCTTTGCACTTTTCCGTATTATTTGTATTATTTGTGCAATATCGTAACACACACGAAGGCATATTTGATGCGTTTCAGTTTAAAACAAATAAAAAATGAGCGTGCAGTTACGCCATATGGCGTATGTTGAGCGGAACATAAGTGATGTAGGCGGTGTCGTCTCCATATGTATATCTCAATGGTCTGAACACGCTTAGCTGTCGAATACTATAAAAAGCCGCTTTCCTTTGACTCGTGGCGCATTCGTACGAATCGTGCCTAGGGGCTCGGACATTGTTTATACGACGTTCGACCCAACTACCCTCACTTTACTAATAGACTACAAGCCGGTATAGGAAAAAAATATGGGTCATTTGAACCACCAGGTGACCTATCTAGAACGATAGAAGGATCTATCGGTGGTTAAGAATGCCGTACAAAAATATATGACCAAAATTTACCGAGTCTACCTGTATGTACTTTCGAATTCTCATCTGCACTCAGTTGGACAGCTTACAAGTGACGGCATAGTGCTGAATCTTATTATTTTATGCTCTTCTATCGTTCTAGATAGGTCACCTGGTGGTTCAAATGACCCATATTTTTTTCCTATACCGGCTTGTAGTCTATAATAGTCGTTGACTCGCTGCGATTTGTTATCAACTACCTACATCAATTAGGTAGCTGTGTAGAGTCGCAATACATTCTTATTACATTCATATTAATATTTAACCCGGCCTCGCGTGTAATTTCTTATAATAATGTATCTATAAAATGCTTTGAAAGTATAAAAAACTAAATGTTTAAAAACAAAAGAAACGTTTTCGTAGTCAAGAGATACAAAAAAATAGACATAAGCTAAGAAAATGAATTTTTCGTGATATATTTAAAATTTAAATTTAAAATGTGTAAAATATCTGGAATTATATGAAATCACTATTTGCAATATTATTGTCGTTAAGGAAAACTTTATTATATGAGAATTTTAAACTACATTGATCGTATTTCAAATGTCTAGTAAAGATAATTATAACATGTACATATTTATTAAAACTTTTTACTTTTTACAGAAATGTTAGCGAAGCGCTTCTATAATATAACGTATAGTATTATTATTATAATATTTTCTGTTATATTATAACTAAAAATTAATTTACGTAGGTTTTAATCTACCAGCTCAGATATTTGATGAAATGTTACTTTTTTATTTAATTTTTATACAACCTCAGTATTTTTTTTTCGTCCAGTAGAAAGAGGGTACAATTTTTCGGTATAAAACATTTTCTAGTTTGTTGTTGTGCTGTTTTGGAACGAAGTCAAAACTATAAATAGATATTGTTATTTGATATGTATTTTTGAAGCAGATTAGATTTAATTTTACTGTTACTCTTACTTAAAGCTTTCTCCGCTTTTAATAAATTATAAAGAGAAACTATCTAAAATATAAAACGCTTAATTTCTTGTGTTCAGTAACGGCAAGTTTTCTTAATTCATGTAATTAGAGCGTATTAACAAAGAAGTAGCACGTAGTAGTTTTGCATTGTAAAAGCAAATTTGCCAAACATATAATATCATTGAAATTAATATAATCGAAATACTAATACCTATAAATGAAAAAAAAATCTATGAATCGTCAAATGTTACTCATGAAAATTTTTGATCTAAAACTGAAATTAAATACATTACATACATTTCCTTTACTACAACTACTAAAGGCTACAGAAGGTTTTATTTCGTATCTAAATATGGCAGCACAATAAATAATAAATAATTACTCACTTTGTGTATCTCCATAAAATTTATACATAGCGCCAATGATAGGATAGTTGGTATAGGTCGGCAAATGTGCATAATTCCTCTTAGCACGCCAGCTTAATGTCAGCGTGGCTATATATATGCATATACATAAAACAACACACAGGTACACCCAGAGATACATCTGAAATGAATACATTGTTAATAAACTAAGACATCACTTAAAAAATACTTCAAATTTATAGAGACAAATACACATAATTGTATACTAAACATCTAAAATGGTTTCACTTTAAAAATACTTCTATATTTTAGACTAAAATATAAAAAACACATTTTTGAAACATTACATTACTAAGCCTTGGTGAGCAGAGTATCTTAAAAAAAAAAATTAATTTGAAACCTATTTATATTATTGTTATATCTTCTCTCTATTTTTATTTTTATTTATATCTACTTATATTCATATTACATTATGTTATTTTTCTCTATTCTATAATTATAAGATAATATAGTATATGTATGACACACCGTAATCTTTACCTAATTTAAATATATATATATATATATATATATATATATATATATATATATATATATATATATATATAATATGTATTTTATTTATTTAATTTTCTATTAGTTATGTACACAATTCAAAAACAGTGTAAATGTACTGTCTACTCCATATGTCACAAGGGGTTGCTGAAAACCAGCGTTGTGTAAGGGCCCTGGCTCTTACACAACTATTTGCTGAGTCAGCCCCTTTTGTCAGCAACCGACGAGCCGCGCAGTATGCTGATTTGGCCTTTTTTTTTCTCCTTCTTTTTCTTTTGATGTAGTTGTTAAAAAAACTATATAATTTAAGGGTCATTAGTTAATTAGTTTTAATTTTTTTTTTCTTTTAGCTTTTTTATGTATTTTGTTATATTGTGTGGCAGATTGTGTTGTTAAATGACAATAAATTTATTTATTTCTTTCTTTCTTTCTATAAGTAATTACATCTGTTCTACGGTAATTAAAATATTGATGACATCTTTATGTAAGGAATATGTTATATGTGATATTTATCCATGTATGTTAGACGAGCAAGGTTGGATGAACCATCACTACATACTTAGTATAAAACAAAGTCGCTTTCTCTGTCCCTATGTCTGCATAAATCTTTAAAACTACGCAACGGATTTTGATGCGGTTTTTTTTAATAGATAGAGAGATTTATGAGGAAGGTTTTAGTATATATTTTATTAGGTTTTAGACAAAGCGGGCGAAGCCGCAGGCGGAAAGCTAGTAAACAATATTTAAGTTAAACGTCAAATCAAAATACATACTCAAACTCAAACTCAAACATTTATTTATTCAATTAGACTTCTTCTAGAAGCACTGTTGAAACGTCATTAGGTACATATTTTTAACATTTACCACCGATTCGGAAAGCAGTATCTACGGAGAAGAATCGGCAAGAAACTCCATAGTTGCTCTTTTTATTCATGTCAGTTTTACAATTTTACAAATTACATATGTAACATCATATATTATAGTAATATGCCAAAGAAATGTCCTGTGGTTTTTACGCGACAACCCTCCATGGGTTTTTATCGTCCATATATTCCTTAATACTGTACAGTACTCCCAAACTGATAATGCGCATAGAAAAATTCGTTATTGTTCGGCAACTGTCATATTCCCCGAGCCTCCGAAGACGATATGTATATAGAGTGGTTCAATGTTCTTTCTTCATGCATAGTTTATTAGAATTATGAGTTTTATTGTGATTTTATGGTAAAAGAGATAAGTAAAGAAATTTGTTTCGATAATTAAATGTAAGTTAATAGCGAGGATAAGCCACACGATTGCGAATATATATTTGTTGTATTGATTTACTTGGAAAATTCTATACTTAGAATTACTATTAAAGCGTCTTACTGAAGCTGGCGTAATGATGGATGTATGGAAGGTTAAAATAAGACAAAGTTTATATTTAAAAAAAATTATTTTCAAACACTGGTTTACATTTAAATTGTGAAATCTAATCATTAAAATCTCAGTCCAAAGGATTTACAGAATCTTATCTCTATTTCTGATATCGTAGAATGATCAGAACTTTCATTATGCTCTTATTAATTTTCACTTTCCCCACTCCTATCTGCTACCTGTGTAAATAATCATTTTACCGGAAAATTCAACTTTGAAACAAAACTAAGAAGGGTATGTATGGTATGTATGTGTACAGCAGCTCTATATAATTCCATAGTAATACGTGCGGTTACCACCAATATATAAAGACGTCTGACGAATTTTTGAATTTTTTGACTGACAGGCTACCGTCACCTATCGCACGAATTGTTTTCGATTGTGTATGACTCTGAATTGACTCCTATTTCTTTCGAACAAGGTGCAAGATGCAAGTGCATTGTTTAGGGCACTTACGATTCAATGATTCGGGGTGATTCGGGTGTTTCTGGAAATACGATAATTAGCGAAGATCTGCATGCGCATTATTAATTTTGGAGTACTGTAATAGGCTCTCTGAACTAGTACATTTTTTATATAAGTTTTAAATTTAGAACTACTAAACTCTTAAATATTATGAGGAATTCTGTTGTAAAAGCGTATACCTTGACCCATAAATGAATTTTTAACTTTAGCTAGCCGGAAAAATGGCATTTCAATTTTATTTCTGTTTCTTGTGTCATAACAATGTCTATCTCCTACTTTTGTGTGTAAGTAAGCGTTATTGTGTACATATACAGTACTCCCAAACTGATAATGCGCATAGAAAAATTCGTCACTGTTCGGCAACTGTCATATTCCCCGAGCCTCCGAAGATGATATGTATATAGAGTGGTTAAATGTATTTTCTTCATGCATAGTTTATTAGAATTATGAGTTTTATTGTGATTTTATGGTAAAAGAGATAAGTAAAGAAATTTGTTTCGATAATTAAATGTAAGTTAATAGCGAGGATAAGCCACACGATTGCGAATATACAGGGTTACTTGTAAAACACCAGCAACCTCTCAGGACAAGATAGCTAACATCATAAGTAACAACATTTGTTCTACGACTTTTGGCATAACGCAATACATTAAATTTTTAAATGATTTTTTTAAAGTTTTTATTGTACTCTCCTAACATTTGTAAGTCTATGTTCTATTCATTATCGAAAGGACGACGCGACGCCTCCTTTCCCCTCTCGTTCGCTTCTTGTTTACGTAATTTTTGGGATGCGCGTAGAGTTTATAATATTCAAACGGAAAATTAAATGAATATTTTATATTTATTTTTGTATGAAAATAAAATCTAACAAATTATCAAAAGTCGTAGAACAAATGTTGTTACTTATGATGTTAGCTATCTTGTCCTGCGAGGTTGCTGGTGTTTTACAAGTAACCCTGTATATTTGTTGTATTGATTTACTCGGAAAATTCTATACTTAGAACTATTAAAGTGTCTTACTGAAGCTGGTGTAATTATGGATGTA
The DNA here is from genome assembly GCA_029959065.1 of Colias behrii. Taxonomy (NCBI): domain Eukaryota; kingdom Metazoa; phylum Arthropoda; class Insecta; order Lepidoptera; family Pieridae; genus Colias; species Colias behrii. The sequence continues at coordinate 10,837,465 of JARWMC010000016.1, read as the reverse complement.
TGGAAGGTTAAAAATAAGACAAAGTTTATATTAAAAAAAATGATTTTCAAACACTGGTTTACATTTAAATTGTAGAAATCTAATCATTAAAATCTTAGTCCAAAGGATTTACAGAATCAGGGATTATCTCTATTTCCGATATCGTAGAATGATCAGAACTTTCATTATGCTCTTATTAATTTTCACTTTCCCCACTGCTATCTGCTACCTGTGTAAATAATCATTTTATCGGAATGAAACAAAACTAAGAAGGGTATGTAACAGCAGCTCTATATAATTCCATACAGAGATAATACGTGCGGTCACCACCAATATATAAAGACGACTGACGGATTTTTGAATTTTTTGACTGACAGGCTACCGTCACCTATCGCCTGAATTGTTTTCGATCTTGTATGACTTTGAATTGACTACTATTTCTTTTGAACAAGGTGCAAGATGCAAGTGCATTGTTTAGGGCACTTACGATTCAATGATTCGGGGTGATTCGGGTGTTTCTGGAAATACGATAATTAGCGAAGATCTGCATGCGCATTATTAATTTTGGAGTACTGTAAAATATTATTACATATATACTGCGACGGTACAGTAAGGATACCAGTATTCTTAAAGAGATCTCTTAGTGAGTCTCGAGCACGCAAATTATATATAGAGCGTATGGCTCTTTTCTGTTATATAAATATAGTTTCTATATCTGCAGCCCTGCCCCATAGTAGAATTCCATAGGACATAATGCTATGAAAGTAGCTAAAGTAAACCAATCTAGCCGTCTCTCCATCGGTGAGATGCCTTATTCTTCTAACTGCATATGCAGCTGAGCTGAGCTTAGCAGTGGTGGTGGTAACATGGGCCCCCCCATTGAAGCTTCTCATCTAATGTCAAACCAAGAAAAACAGTAGATTCCACAGGGTATAATACCTCCCCGTTTAAAATAATATTCCTTTTTACCTTTTTTACATTTGGGAGGATAAATTCTACACAATTTGTTTTTTTTTGTATTTAATAGTAAATTATTAGCATTAAACCAATTGGATATGCGTAAAAGAGCAGAGTTTACTTCGTCAACATTTGTGTCATGTCTATCCACATTAAATATTAATGAGGTGTCATCTGCAAACAGTACTATTTCACACATATCCTGCAAATAATAAGGTAGGTCATTAATATACACTAAGAACAAAAACGGTCCTAAGATAGATCCCTGCGGAACGGAAGATGTTAATCGGCGCACCGCGAGATTTCTTTTAACCGCGAGATTAACGACAACGGTTTGTACCCTGTTCTGAAGATATGAAGCTATGAGATCCTGAGCTAAACCTTTGATACCATAAAAATTTAGTTTCCGTAATAGAGTGGAATGTTCTACACAGTCGAAAGCCTTAGAAAGGTCGCAGAATATCCCCAAAGCATTCTTTGAATTTTCCCATGCTTTGTATATACGGTTTAAGACATTTATTTCTCAAAAAGATTACATTTGAATCACTTACAGAGAAATAATAATAAAAATTATAAACATGTTTGCTCGCTTATCGATGTACGTAGTAAGTAGTTTGTTAACACAAATAGAATACAACAAGAAATAACAAAAAAATGGGCGGTAATTTTTATAAACATAATTTCAGACTACCCCAACGACATTCTAAAGATTATAAAGGCTTGTGTTCTAGGTAAAGATATGCTATTTTCATGAGATATAAAATTAGTTTTATTTTTGTTAACATTTTGTTTTTACTAAATATATAATATGTATTTTAATAGTAAAAGTATAATTTATAGGTTTTATTTATATTTATTTTTTATATTTATTTATATATTTATTTATTTTTTTATTATAATATTTAGTTTAAAAGATGTTTCTTTAGCAATTTCTTGAAATTAGTTATCGATTTGGCTTCTTTAATATTTTTAGGCAATTTATTGTACAATTGAACTCCTTCGAATAAGATACTCTTTTTCCCGTAACTTGTCCTGGTACAGGGTGGGCTATATTGTTTGCGCGCCGAGTCATACGGTTTGTGTGTTGTATATTGGTGGAAAAGTTAATTAGAGAATGAACATTTTTAGTCAAGATTTTTTTTATTAACAGACATATATAAAATTGATAAGTTTGAGCCAGATTCATGAGCCGAGTTTTTTTGTATATGAGGGACGTGGGTGTTCGAGATTTATATTGAAATAAAGTTTTTATAATTTTATTTTGTGTTATTTGCAATTTTTTCAAATTTGTTGCTGATCCTGAACCCCAAACCTCGATTAGATAGTCAATATGTGACTTGACTAGGCTATTATAAATTGAATACCGCACTTTTTGTGGTAGACAACGAGCAATAGGTCGTAGCACGCCTATCAACGAAGTAAGTTTTTTACGTACTTTTTCGATGTGGGCTTTCCACGTGAGTTGTTTATCGAGAAGGAGACCGAGATATTTTTCTTCGTTTACTTTTTTTATCGTTTCTCCGTTTATGGACAATGGATTATAGGAGCCTATTTTCTTATTTTTTGCGGTAAAAATGATGTAATTGATTTTGGAGGCGTTTATCGTAAGTAAATTTGATTGAAACCATCTGTTTAATATGTTAAGATCTTGTTGGGCTTGATTTACTACAATATCAATAGAATTACCATAGTAGAACAAGCATGTGTCGTCAGCATATAAAGTAATATCTCCAGTTAATCCTATTTCGTGAACGTTATTAATATAGATAAGGAAAAATAGGGGGCCCAAAAGGGAGCCTTGAGGCACGCCACAGCTAATAGGTCTTTTTTTACTATAGTGATCATTAATTTTTACGACTTGATACCGATTTTTAAGGTATGATCTAAATATGTCATAAGCTACTCCGGTTATTCCCGCATTTCTTAATTTCAGTAGTAAAATTTCGTGGCTTACGGTATCGAAAGCTTTCTTAAGATCGACGAATACTCCAAGAGCTACCTTTCTACGGTCTATGTTGAGTCTGACATTAGTGATAAGATCCACCGTTGCTGCAATAGTATTAGATTTTTCTCTGAATCCGTATTGTTTATTAAAGAAAAATTTAGTAGACGTGAGAAAACCGTTTAAACGAGAGTGCAAAATTTTTTCAAATATTTTTGACAAAGCTGGTAGTACTGATATTGGTCGGTAATTACTGGGATCTAGTTTAGAGCCAGATTTATGAATGGGAATTACTGAGGCTACTTTGAGGGAGTCCGGAAAATAACCTTCTCTTAGGCATTTATTTATTATTTTCACCAAGTTATTCGCTAATAAATCTTTTATATTTTTTATTACCCGAATACTTATTCCATCCACACCTATAGCAGTATTTTTACGGAGACTATTTATTATTTTTAAAACTTCATTTTCATTTGTTGGTTCTAATTTAGACAAGTTATTTGCAGAATTTGAGGGGCTTTTAAGTATTATTTTAATGTTTCTATTAAATTCTTTAGGAATGTCGTTGGCTAGTTGAACGCCTACGGTGGAAAAATAATCGTTAAAATATTCACAAATTTCATTGACGTTAGTTATTTGCCCAGAGTTAGTGGTAAGTTTCGTAATCACCGGATCTTTAGCCTTATTATTACATAATTTATAAATCAACTGCCACATTTTTGCAGGATCACTCTGACAATTGCTAAAACTTTTAATATAGAATTGACGTTTTGCCGATTGAATTTTGCTGAATACGAGATTTCTTTGTTTAACAGAAACTTCTTTCAGTCGTTCGTTACCAGGAGTTTGCTTCAGGTTGTACCACAGTTGGTTTCTGTGATTTATACTCTCAATCAGATCTTTATTTATCCAGTCTTTACTTGGTGGGTTTAAAAATTTTGTTTTTGTTATTTTATTATTGTTGATAGCGGCTGTCAGAGCCGTCTCAAATTGCTTGTAATCAAGGAATTCTTCTTTCGAAAATATGTTTTTGATAGTTTCATATAAGCTTGTGTAATTGATTGATTGGTATTGAACTCGTTTTAAAGCCTCTCGTTTGTGTCTATTCAACTCCAAATATATTTGTTTATGGTCAGAAAGTGAAGATTCAATAATAGAAAGCTGAAAGGTGTCATTGTGTAGATTAGTAAGAACATGATCCAGGATGGACTTTGAAGACATATCTCGCGTACAGTATTCAATACTAATTTTATTTAATATTTTCATATTATTTTCTTTTAATATTAGTTTGTATTCTTTTATTGATTGGTCGTTGCTCAGTAAATTTAGGTTAAAATCACCAAATACAATTACACGTTTTCTTTTCGTTAGATGTTGACTAAAATTTTTGAGTGTTTGCTGCTGGCTGTTTGTATATAACTCCAATATCTAGGGAAAGTGACTTCAGATGTACCCATAGAAAATGATTACCATCTTCAAACTGTTCCTCAAGAAATTCATGTTTTAGGCTATCATGGATATAAATAGAGACTCCTCCTCCTCTCAGTTTAGTTCTGTAATTATAGTAGTGCGTATATCCGGGTAATTGTAATCTTTTCGCCTGGTCTTCATCCTTAATCCATGTCTCCGTCAGCACTATCAAATGAACAACAGCTTGGAAAGATTCGACAATACATCTAAATTCATCTATTTTACCTGTTTTTACTATACTTCTGACATTGGCGTAAAGAAACTTTATGGATTTGGTGCGAACTATAATGTCGTCGTAATTTTGACAGAGTTTGTATGTGATATTATTATTTTTAACCTCGGAATTTACTGGATTTTCATTCGTATTTAGTTTTTTGGAAAGTTTTTTAAAATTGTGGGTATTCCTTTAATGTATTTGATGATTAGATTTTTTTCTCCATTTTCTGTACGCAATCGCAGTTCTTCTTGCACATTTATCATATATTGTTTCTGGATTGGTGTCTGGTCCCAATAGATTTTAATTTTACCATCTTTAATTATTGATTTTTTTATCAGTATAGATTTTGCAATCTCTTGTGAAGAAAAACAGACCTTTATAGGACGTAGTTTATTTTCATCAAATTTTCCTAGGCGAAAGATTTTTACTGGTTCAGGACACTGTGGATTTATTTGAGATATAATTTTCATCACTTCGCATCTATCAAGCTCTCTCTTCTTCTGCAAATCTTCCATCTTTGATTCCGTAATTCCAACAATTATTATGTTTTTACTGCGTTCCAGTCTATCTTGTACTTCATTTATAATGTTAGTCGAAGAACCCATTAAATTTGAACCTTCTGTATTTATGGATGACGATTGAAAATTTTGTAGAAGACGAACGTCATTTTCCAATTTAGTTACTTTCTGTTGGGTATCACCCACATTACTCGTTAAATTCTCTATTTGGATTTTCAGGTATTGGTTTTCAAGAGCTAGTCCGTCTGTTGTCGTTTTGATATCTGTAAGTTGGTCTTTAATAGATGAAATATCATTTTTAATTGACTGAATACTATCTGTTTGCAATTTGCCAAAGTTATTCAATATATCAAGCATTTCCATTTTAAAATCTTTAAATTGAGATGCAAATTCATCTTCAGGCATTTTTCTCTTTCGGATTGATACATTTTTTTGTTCATATTCTGCTTCTTTAAAAGTAGATAAATTTGGCTGAGAGCTGCTACCCGCGATACTCAAGGTACTTTTTGGTGAACGTAAAATACTCATTTTCGTAGAATTCAGCAAACTTAGTAATAAGATAACGCAAAATATAGCACACAATATTTATCGCTTCGCTCTTGCGGTATGCGCTAAGCTTTACTGCGGTGATGTATCGCACGGAGACAGCAGGACAAAGAAAGATGCAGTTTACGCAGTCCGTCTTGCTCACTACACTTATATTTTTGTTCACAGTTCGTTGACGGAAATCACACCATATTCTATTTGATTAAGATTTTAAATGGCTTGACACTTTTTTATTAAATTATAAGATTCACGTAAACACGTCCGTACTCAACGCGAGTCAGCGAGCGAAAAAGTATATGTGACAAAAGAGCTACTCCGGCATCAGTGGTAGAGCGCCCCTTTGTGAAACCATACTGTTTGGCGTGCAGTAAACCATTTGATGCAAAATGACTACTTAATTGGTTTAAAATTAGTTTCTCGAAGACTTTGCTCAAAGTTGGTAATATGGAAATTGGCCTATAGTTATTACTGTCTTCTTGGTCACCACTTTTAAATAAAGGAATAACTTTGCTAAACTTTAGTAAATCAGGGAATATACCACAGTCGCAACACTGATTAAATATAAACGCTAGTTGATTGGCAATGTTTTCTATGATATTATTTACTAAATTTACAGACATACCCCAGAGATCACATGTTTTTTTTTTTTTTTATTTAATGTTTTAAAAGTTTTAACAATTTCATCAGCAGTCACGTGTCGCAATTCAAATAATTTGTTACACTCAGCAACGTGATCGCTCAAAAAAGACTCTGCAAGCGCTGAAGACGAATTTAATTTCTTAGTTATACTAGCTGGGACACTACTAAAGAAATCTTCAAAAGCAAGCGCAACATCAGCACTTTTGTCAATGACCCTACCAGCACTGACAAGTTTTATGGTACTATCATTTGATTGGCTTTTGCCCATTTCACCATTTAACTCGTAAAGAACGTTCCTGCATCTGTGTATACTAGGAGTTGCCCATTGGCTGAATGGTAAATCCTTGGTAATAGTTAAAGATTTTATTTTAAATATTTTTTCATATTCACTATGAATGAACTTAAAAAGATTTGTAAACATTTCACAAGGATTTTTATGAAAGGATTGATCATTCAGGTCAGGCAGTTTATTATCAATATTATTTCTAAATGTATGAATGCCTTTTCTAGTTATAGGCCTAACATTAATTCTTTTAATAGGTATGTAGGTATGCAATCCCATTCAAAAACTACTTTCTGGCCACAGTGATCCGAAGTTAGCGTGTTGAGAATATTATTTTCTAAACATTTGCAATCACAGTATATATTATCAATACAAGTTGCAGAAGTAGGTGTTATTCGTGTGGGTTCATCAAAAAGTTTATACAGATTAAATGAATGAAACAAATTAACTATTCGTGTTGCCGTTTGTGTGTGTGAAAGTAAATCAATATTAAAATCACCACATACTATTACCTTCTTTTTACTCCTGCCTAAACGCTTTAATATTTCTTCCATGACTGTCTCAAACAAATTATTGTCACTGGAAGGAGGTCTGTATACGCAAACAATAATGTAACGCTCAAGCTCAACACAGGACAGTTCAATGGTGCGTTCTACAGAAAGGCTAACAATGTCAGTTCGTTCCTTGCATTTTAAACTATTGTGTACAAAAATAAGGGAACCTCCATGAATAGCATTTGTCCTAAAGTATATACTTTTTAATTTATAATTATCAATATTTATTAACAACTGACATTGTTTAAGCCAATGTTCTGTTACACAAAATATTTTAATTCTATTATGATTTAAAAATAATTCTATTTCTAATAATTTGCTGGCCAAGCCTTGAATATTTTGATGCACAATGGAAAAAGGCTGCTTAGCTGTTGTCTGACATACTAGTTTAAATCTAGCTTAGGGCTAGTTTGTCTGTCAACACTTAACCTAGGTTGATGTATATAATTACTACTACATAAAATTATAGTAGATCGATGGTCTGCTACTGAACATGTATCAGACTGGTTAATAATTTTATATGCTATTAACATAGCAAGTTCTCTCTTATATCTAGATGGCAGATACACTATTCTTTGTCAAACGAAAAGATTATGTACAAGAATTTATGTCAAAATATATAAATGCATCACTATGATGATTTGTTAAATTATATAATTTTAAGTTAATATTATAGATAAATCTATTTTGATTTTGTGTCAAACCAGGCAAATATGGTAATGTACACAACATAAATTTGCATTTTGTCTCACTACTAATTTTCAACATTTTTTGAAATCCTATATCAATGTCATGTTTTTTTAAATTAAAACTATCTCCGTATAATATAATAACAATACTACTAATATGATATAGCATTTTCTTTACACATTCTTGTGCCTTTCTCTTTTTCACTAACATTTGTTACTTGGTAGCAAAGATTGCAAAAAAGATATTTTTTTATTTGCAGACTTAAAAATATAATGGTCACGTAGACAGACTTTGCCTAGTGCGTCGTCCGCTGTTTTAATATAGCTAGCTTTTTGCCCGCTTTGTCTAAAACCTAGTAAGGTAAACGCAGCTATCAACGACCCATCGAAAATCTGAAGCTATTACCGACCTATAAAAGTAATTCGAAATTTAAACGTTTCCAGAACTATTCTAGCTATAGGTAGGCAAAGTTTTACACGAATGTATTACTTGAGCATCGTATACTTTTACGTTAGTGTGAGTAACTGTGCAAAAAAGAGTTAAAATACGTAAGTTGCTGCGGGGTAGCGTGGACGCAGGACGTGACGTACTGTTCCGTTGTTCCTTCGGGTAAGTACTGTGATTTATCTTTTTAAGACATTTACAAACAAATGACATCTATACTTTAATTTATATTACTAAATTTCAATGCATTTAAGTGTCAAATTTTCATTTCTTACAACATTTTATTAATAAAAAGTAATTTGAAACGATAAAACTTTAAATTAAAATGGGACGGTGTTAGCTTCAGCAGTTTAAGTCGTGGCAGGTATCAACGACCCATAAGTCGGCAATGGCAGCAACGTAACTTTTTGTTTTAGTTTTCTTTTATGTTATTGTATCACACTAACACAAGTGGTTTTATGGACCAGTTTAAATCTAAGCTATGAGTCTTCATAAAAATCTATTAGCGACTAAACTTTTTTGTCTAGTGTTTACTTTTTAGAGTTGTCAATTTATACAAAGTTATGATATTTTTCGAGGATCGATATCGAATAGTTACAGTAGTAAATCATTGTTTTTTTTTTAAACAATATGCATTTGTTCATATTTTGTATGACATTAATCAATTATAATCTATTTTATAGTCTGATGGTCAAATTAATTAAAATAACCATTTTTTTATGGGTCGGTAATACAATTTAGGTTTATACTTACATACTTTGTTACCGACCCATGTGGGTCGGCAATAGCAACTATAGGAAGCTATTACCGATCGAATATAGATTGTTTAGTTTCTCATCTACAAATTCAAATTCAAAATGCTTTATTTGCAGAATGTAAGTAGAATAAAGATGTTTGTAGATACAGATAATATTGATCCTTAAACATTCTGCTCGTAGTTGAGCGTGCAAATATATTTTTACTACTTTTATGACATAAAAGGTGCATATTAAAAAATGCTTCTTCATGGTTAAATTAACATAAAACATACAGGGTGTCCCGTAAGTAGTGGACCAACAGGTTATGGGGAGTAGAGGGACTTATTATCTAACAAAAATACTAAAATTTATTGTCCTAGACCATAAAGTTTTTGATTTATGCTTTATTTTCAAAATTTGATAAAAATATCATCCACGTAAGCTTAATATGAACTTTTACCATTTCTGTTTTTATTTTATTCTTATTTTTTTGTTCAAGGTTATTAAGAATACATAAGTCTTCCTAATTAAAATGATTCTCAAGCATAATTAACAACAACAACAAAATTAGACCAAAAGATAGGTAAAATTTTACGTTTTAAAAATTTACGGACTGAAGTTTGAACAAAGCTGGTGTAAAAAAAATGTATGGTAACCCTGTGGAACTTTATTTTAAAAACTTCTACATCTCATACAAATTACAAAAAGGTATAATTTTGTGGTATAAAGTATTTAAAAAAATGTTAAATTGGCGTAGAACATTCAAATTAGAAATTATCAGGTAGTCAACTCATTAAGTTATTCCGAGAATTATTGCCTTTATGGGCGCGCGCTGGAATTCTTTTGTATTGTTTCTGGCCAATCATAGACGATACTTGAACCCACTATTATTTTCTTTGACTTTCAACTATTTTAGTGACTTGCTTATAGCTCGGAACTACACGCGTGTTTAGCTTGATCCCGTCATTACGATATTATTCTTTGTTGAAGTACGCTTGAATTGGACACTGATTTTTCTTGTGATTTGGATATTGTTCGACTTTAGTTTTTTGAAGGAAATTGCCTAATACATACACTCCACGTGAATATGCAGAAATGTTAAAAAAATTATTGAGTTAAAAAAATTTTGATCCAAGCATCAAGCATCTCTCGACAAAAATTAATTCGTCGTTGATAATCACCTGGTATTAATGCTTGCTCACTCGTACATGATACGGGTGTAAATCACTTCTCTTCAATATGCGATGCACTGTACTTCTTGGTACACCAGTGCGTCTAGCAATACGGCGAGTACTAGTTGAAGGATCTTCTTCTACTTCTGTCAATATTAGGAAGTCCAGGAATACGACCTTCATGGTATGCGTTATTTACTCTGAGAAAAAATCGGTGATCAGGATAGCAATCCCGATTGGGATAACGCTCACGATAAACACGTTCTGCTTGTCGAGCATTTCCATCACTGAGTCCATAAATAAAAAACATTTTTCTGCATATTCACATGGAGTGTATGTATTAGGCATTTTCCTTCAAAAAACCAAAGTCGAACAACATCCAAATCACAAGCAAAATCAGTGTCCAATTCAATCGCACTTCAACAAAGAATAATATCGTAATGACGGATTCAAGCTAAACACGCGTGTAGTTCCGAGCTATAAGCAAGTCACTGAAATAGTTGAAAGTCAAAGAAAATAATAGTGGGTTCAAGTATCGTCTATGATTGGCCAGAAACAATACAAAAGAATTCCAGTGCGCGCCCATAAAGGCAATAATTCTCGGAATAACTTAATGAGTTGACTACCTGATAATTTCTAATTTGAATGTTGTACGCCAATTTAACATTTTTTTAAATACTTTATACCACACAATTATACCTTTTTGTAATTTGTATGAGATGTAGAAGTTTTTAAAATAAAGTTCCACAGGGTTACCATACATTTTTTTTACACCAGCTTTGTTCAAACTTCAGTCCGTAAATTTTTAAAACGTAAAATTTTACCTATCTTTTGGTCTAATTTTGTTGTTGTTGTTAATTATGCTTGAGTATCATTTTAATTAGGAAGACTTATGTATTCTTAACAACCTTGAACAAAAAACTAAGAATAAAATAAAAACAGAAATGGTAAAAGTTCATATTAAGCTTACGTGGATGATATTTTTATCAAATTTTGAAAATAAAGCATAAATCAAAAACTTTATGGTTTAGGACAATAAATTTTAGTATTTTTGTTAGATAATAAGTCCCTCTACTCCCCATAACCCGTTGGTCCACTACTTACGGGACACCCTGTATAATTATATTTTTTTCCAGAAATATGGAGCCACAAAAGCGGCGAAAAGTATACAGTAAAACACAACTCGCCGAAGCAATCAATCAAATAGCATAAGGAAATATCCTAGAGTTTGAAATCCTCTAATTTAATATATGTACATACAGGGTGTCCCACTGTTGGTATACTAAGCTCAAAGGAGGTTATAGTTTTGCATACGCTGAATACGTAAAAAATACTTATAAAATTCCAGACGCATTTTTTTTTTTCAAATAGATGAATTCTTAAAACTCTATGTGAACACCCATAACAAGCAACCCGCCCAACTTTGCCACCAGCGCGTGAGCTATCGTTTAAGATTATGTTTTCATAGACAAAATGCTCTCATTAGAGAAGCGGTATATGCCGGCTGCGCGAAGCTACAGAAGAAAACATGGATTTTCAGGAAAAAATTGGCAAAAAATTTTTGACGTAATTTTGTTGTTTAAGTAATTTTTACGTGATCAGTGCATGCAAAACTACAAGTCCCTTCGCGCTTAGTATACCAATAGTGGGACACCCTGTATATTAATAGTATTATGTTGATTAATTTAAAAGTTTATAATTATTTAGTTCATTACTAAGAAGTACTCATTTGTTTTATTAAAAATAACTATAATAAAAAAATACGAATATATTTGCATTTTTATTTCATTTTATTAAGATCGGTAATCATCATCATCACTAGCTTCTATACATTCCATTGCTGGAAAAAGGCCTCCTCTCACATACGATCGGGAATAGCTGCATAAAAATCGTTAATAGCTTCACAGCCGTTTTTATGGGTCGGTAATTGCAACAATCGACTAAGTCACATTGTAAATTATTTTTTACAAGATAATCCTTTATTAGAATGTATTTGCTTTAATAAAAACATTTTTTATACATAACACTAGCATATAAAATGAAACTATAAATCTTTAGAAGAACCAGTATACTTAAAAAATATGGTTGATTTTAAAATTGCCTTAGAGGGGTCGTTAATACCTGCGTTTACCTTAAATTACATATATACTAAAACATGACTAAAACTTTCCTCAAGAACCACTCTATCTCATCAAAATCTATTGCGTAATTTTAAAGATCTAAGCATACAGACACAGTCGGCGGAAAGCGACTTTGTTTTATACTATGTAGTGATTTTTGAGCACCTCTAGAGTAAAAGTTATTTATTATTTTCATTAAAATTTAAAGCAAATAAATATTTTGATTATCATACAATTTGGCAAACACCGGATCTTTAAAATTTTACAACAACACAATGTCATCTCAAAAGTAAATCTCATCGGTTTTAATCCAATGACTCTATTATATATATCATAGGTTTTAATCACTTTATGTTTTCATAATCTGAAGACAATTGTATGTTTGTATGCCGAGTTGTAATTTTGTACTTAATACATGTAACGATGCCACAATATTTTTAATTCATTTTCAACTAAATTTATTACTTATGAAATCTTGAATAGAAAAATAAATTTCAAATAAAGTAGATATTGTATTACTATAGAAGTCCTAAACCCAATGATTTTTTGTAACACCAAAACAAGAAAAATCATCACTATCACTACATAGTATAAAACAAAGTCGCTTTCTCTGTCCCTATGTCCCTATGTCCCTATGTATGCTTAAATCTTTAAAACTACGCAATGGATTTTGATGCGGTTTTTTTTAATATATAGAGTGATTCAAGAGGAAGGTTTTAGTATATAATTTATTATGTTTTAGACAAAGCGGGCAAAGCCGCGGGCGGAAAGCTAGTAAACAATAAAATACCCATTTTTTATGACTATGAAATTAGCATAAGTATTATTAATAGGTACGTAAGCTCTAAATGTTTTTATATCCAATTGCTAAGATCTATCTCTATTTACTTATTATCTAGGTACATTTTTGGAAAATAACCATTGCTCAAGGTGATTTTTAATAGTCAGTTAATATTTTAATGTAATGAATTTGGAAATTGACCTTTTTTTTACAAAAAATTGAATTAGGTAGCAAAAATGAATGCTGCTCTAAAAATTTAAGATAATTATAATAATATACATTTCTTAATTTAAAAATTATGAATAATACTATACTATTTCACGTGTAGACGTACCTTTTTGAAAATTATAATTAAATTATAAAAATTATATTATTTCTCGTTGTCACACCTACCTTTTATCGGGGTGAAATTATAAAACTAGAAAATGTATGAAATTTTCCAGAATTTATGAAACAATTTCGATAAATTAATCACTATTATAGTTGTATAGTTACAGATCTTTATATTAAATATCGTATACAAATTTAAATCTACTCACTTCTAGACGTTTTACTGATCTAAACTTCTCAATGAGACTGCGTGCACTGTACTATATAACATATAAAATATATTATCTATTATCTAGTACTCTCGTGTCCTGTACAGTCACTAATAGAATACAAAACTATTTTCATTTATTTTAAATTTTTTAATTTTAACACACTTTTAATGTAAAAGTCAAAAATATTTAAGAAAACTAGGATGTTACTTTACACTTTTTACCATTATAATATTCGAATTATCTCACAAAAATTAATATTTTTTATTTCGTAAATTTCTTCTATTTAATCTAAGTTGTGTTGTATTTAAGGAAAATGGGCACCGAATGAACTTCATTAAAATAAATAGTAGTTTGAACATGGTTTCCATTCTGACCTTAGAATGCAGTCGAGAGGACAGCCTCTTTTGATTGAGGACATCTATACAAATGTAAACAAAAACGTCCTACATTTTAATAACTAGCTCGCGTGGCTCTAAATTTTCCCGTAATAATGTATTCTACATCTGCGATCTACGAAATGAAATACTCTCATATAAAAAAGAGCGTGAGCCGAGCTCACGTGTCAGAAGTGAAACTTCTTTGGCAAGATTCAAAGATAACTAAATCTCGTCTTACTCCATGACGTGACGGTATTTCCCTGACGCGACCTTGAATTTTTTATTCAACGCGCCTAAAGAAGTTTCACTTCAAAAACTATATTTCACACCAACGTTTCAATTTTTGTTTTGTGTTTAGTGTATAATAACCTTACACAGCTTAATCGTAAAATATGTGTTGCATATGTTTTTAATCATTATATTTATTATTTATTATATTTATTACTTGTCTTCCATAATATTCTAAAATGTAATATAGTTTTTCGTAGATTTCAGATTTAAGTATGTAAAATATGTAAAAGAACATATAAATCTTTGTTCTTTTGAAAACTTAAAGAAATAGAGTGATTAGTTTTTTAAAATACTTCTACGTACTTAAATCTACATTTCTCCATTCAAATATTTATATTTCACTGAAGTTTATTTATTTCTTTTTCAATTGACTTCCGCATTCGACTGTACTCTATATAGAGTACAGTCGAATTTATATTAATTCATACTGAATTTAAATAATGAAACAAAAAATATATTTAAACACAATAGGTACAAATCGCCTGTAAATTATTAAATAAATTACAATCGATTTGCGTGGTTTTTGTGATTATAGAAACAAAAAAAATACAATGAAGACTAATTTGTCATAAACACATATTAAAACACTCCAATTTTATTTATCTTTTTACATAGGTACATGCATTAATTTTGTGCTATTTTCAGTCAATTCGTGTCACTAATTTCATAACCATTTTCACGTTTTTAGCAAATATGCAATACGTTTATATGGGTTAAGACTTTTAGGCTTTTTTAATCCAATGCAATAATTAAAATTTAGTTTTTTTGTCAAAATAAATTACATTTTTTCTGTACCTATATCTTCCTGCTTAATTTTCAAATCTATGAATGGGATAGAATTATTTTTATGGAACTTTCACTGCAACTATCATAATATGCGTTCTTTGGAATAACTTAGGCTTCTATTTGGAAACTAATTAAAACACTCAATTATCATAGACAAAGTCGCGGTCAGTATATATAGTTTGTAATATTTGTAGTAGAGGTTTATACCATATATTCACTGGCTTAACCACTTACAAGGGTTTAAGGACTCGATACTAATGAAGGGAGGATAAGGGTAAGGGTAAAGTTAAATTAGTAACTAGCCCTAGGTTTATCCTAATTCACATTTGCCAAGGCTGAGGATCTAATCTAAACCATTATGGTTAATTTTAAAAACCTAAACCATTAGTTACGGGTCCGCCCGAGTTCAATTTTTTTTTGTTTTTAAAAAAATTATCTGTACCCTATCTCAGCAATGGCCGTTCTTCAGTTAAAGTAGATGTAGCTAACCCGACTTTCACTTTATACAATTAGGTATTGTTTACTTTTTATAATAGACCCTGATGTTAAGCAACCACCACCACCGCCCATGAACGTTTGCAGAGGCTCCTGGAAATGTTGCCTTTTAAGCAACGCACTTCCAGAAGCCCAGAAGGATACGGGCCTGCAACTTCCTTTATTTTATATAACATAATAAAATTATATTAGATACTGATATAGAGATAGCACGAAAAAGTCTATTACTCCTGTTAAGGTTTGACGAATGACGACAGAGCCGATTGTCATATTTTTTCTTATTTTTAAGCTATTGCATAGCTTCTATCGCGGGCCTTGAGCGCGGGGACCGAATCGAGAAATTCCTAACGAAAAAACCTCACGCTCCCCACTCCGACGGGCTCGGAGGTGTGACTTGAAGGCATGCTATGCAATAGCTTTACCGCGGCAGTCCCCGAGTGCCACACGTCTTTTTTTGATAGACATGGTAACCCATATACAGTGGAATCCGTTTATAATGACATCGAAGGGAATCGACAAACACGTCATAATAAGCGGACGTCATACAAAGCGTTATGTGAAATGAAAAATCTTTTTTATGTAAATATATATGTATTTAAGTATTTTAATACAGAAACATAGTATACTTGCATATACGTAGGTATATATTAAATCAAAATCAAAATTGCACGTAATCAGCAGATTATTATAATAACACATACAAGTGTATTCTTTTGTTTCTCATGTTTTTAAACCACTGAATTAATGCTTGATCAACATTTTCTTGCCGTGATTTTCGAAGCCTATTCGGTTTCAAAACATTTGAATTGAACGATTGCTTGATGCGGTTCTTGTTTTTAAAAATCATTGAGATTGTCGAATGACCCACCCCAAATTCCTTTGCGAGACATGAGTTAGATTCTCCATTTTCTAATCTGCAGATTATTGCACCTTTCTCCTCAATTGTAAATGCGTCGTTTACGTCGTTGAGATGACATTTTTTCCACAGTAACAAACAAAAAACAATGCGTGATTTTCAACCGTCAATTACCGAACGTCGTCGAGAATCAACGAACATTATCGAAGGTGTAAAGAATCATGCCGGTCATTATAACCAGACATAATTTATTAAAAATGGGTCTTAATAAGCGGCATGTCACTGTAAGGGAAGTCAATATATCCGACTTTTTTATAAAGAATTTTATATGAAAACCAAACTTCGTAGTGCAATTACGTCATATTAACCGGTTGGTCAATATAGGCGGAGTCATAATAAACGGATTCTACAGCTGGCTAGCAGCAGCATCGCTTCGCCTGATGGAAAGTGACATGCGTGGTCTAGGATGGAGCATTTTTTTTTATTAATGCGAATAGGGAAGCGCTTGACCACAATCTCGTCTGATGTTAAGCTGAGATGTGGTCAAAGATGGTACGCGCTTCCCTATAAGGTACCTGTTCACTCTACGCTTGAAGATGCTGACCTAATAAATAAAATATTTCAGAACAATTTTCACACACAGTACGATCTAATCCCATACTAAGCTTTCGCTTGTGTTATGGAAACCTGATGCCTATTCACTTTATTTCTCACAAACCAAACTGCCTTCTCCAAAGTTAATAGCTCCGCCATTAAACGGAGGTAAAGCGGCAAGTCGGAAATGAGCTATTGGCGAACGTAGGAAATTGCGAGCTGCGCGTTTGATCGCGCACAATACTGCAATCAAATAGCTATTGTTTTTGAGCTTTTCGTGGTAATAAATGGTACCTTTGTGTTTAAGATGTGATTGTTACTTTTATGGTTCATCAGATAGGTGTGGTAGCTGTAAATTATATTTGTTGTTTGGTCTTTTTGAGGATTACTTAATTAATTTTATAGGTTTTGATGATGTTGTGCTAATATCGTCATCTATAGAAAGTAGTATCGTAGTTATAAAATATAAACTGATATGCAATAAGTATGCCAATTAAGTATTAAATAATATTTTACAATAATTTAGTGTTCTAACTTGTTTCCTGTATTCTCTATTAAAGTTTCTTTTAGTTGATTTACATTACGTTTATTCCTGTAAAGTTTTAAAACATCATATAATTAAACAAGTACACTCAAGCTTTAAGCAAACACACGCATTTAACCTATCTTCTTACGCAAAATACCACAGTACGATCACAGATAAATAGTATACTGAACCCATTGAGATAATATTACTACGTATGGAGGAGACACCACGAACAAAATCTGTGCGCCATTTTTTTGCTCTAAGTTTTAAAAATTATTATCTAGTTAGGTACTTACCGATGAAAGTTATTCCTTTGCACTTTTCCGTATTATTTGTATTATTTGTGCAATATCGTAACACACACGAAGGCATATTTGATGCGTTTCACTTTAAAACAAATAAAAAATGAGCGTGCAGTTACGCCATATGGCGTATGTTGAGCGGAACATAAGTGATGTAGGCGGTGTCGTCTCCATATGTATAGCTCAATGACTGAACCACTATAAATCCGACGCAATACAAAACTCGAAGTCGAGTGAACTGTGCAAACAAGATAAAACTTGTGTCATCTCAAACCATTGTTTTGTGGATCTAATCCTGGTTACCATCTTATAGCAGTATTATTCCCAATGTGGGAAAGGGATGGCGCTATACGACCTATATAGCGCTGTCTCTTTTCCACGCTGGAATTAATACTGCTTAAAGATTCCGCAAATATATAGATACATATTGCGAACTCGGATAATATTAAGTTCGCGATAACATATCGAATGACAGATGATACAACTAACTTTGAGGTTTCCATTGTTTTGAAGATGGAGTTTTGGTTACAGACTTTTGATGAAAAGATAGCTTGGAATCAGGATTGGAAAAATAATAATATAGGTTGCAGAATGATTGAAGTAAGTTTTAAGATCAATATATCTGTTTGAATCTCTAAGGTTTGTATGGTAATTGGTAAGGTATCTTGTTATAATATTGTAACGTGAAATTAATCACCTAAAATTATATTTTGATAAGCCTCAGCTATTCTTATTCCAGAGGAAAATATATAGTTCCTGTAATTTAAGTGTTCACAGTTATTACCTACGTATACGCAAAATTTACAACTTTTTTAGTTACAACTTCGTAGATTTTTATAGATTTGAAGATGTTGGATGAAATTATTCATACAGATTAATACCTACAATTATATTACTGATAAATTCTATTTTATTTTGAACGCGAATGAAACAACAAACTGCTAGTTAATAAACATGGTACCTTAAACAAATCGTGTGACACGAAGACAAACCCTACATGTGGTAAATAATAAATATAAAGCAACTTTGTTTAGTGACTTTTCACGTATTTATGGGTAAAACTGCGTCATTAAAATAGAAATTCGGGCTGTTTGTTCCGACGTTGACTTTTGAGGGTTTTGTTTACAGAAGTGAATTTATTATATACTTACGTACATATTATATGCACAATGTGACTTAATTATTATGTCGTTTTAAAGAATACAAACCTTGTGTATACGGTTTAAGATTATTGTGTGCAACCAAATTTAGAATCATTTTCTTCCTTTTGCAGGAAAGCTTTCTCTTATGAAGTGATAGGTTTTAATACGATATGCTATCAAACTTTTGTTCTGAATTCTGGAAAATCTGATAAAATATGGATGTGATTCAAACACTCAAACAAACACAACTTTAGAAAAGCTTATCACACCATTATTTAATTGAATATAACTAAAAGTATTTGTTACAATGTGATAATATTGTTTAAAATTAGTCTAATATGATTTATTACTTCGTCCTTTTTTACATCTTAATACAATATATAAAATTATTTGAAATGTTGTATCATCTCTAGGGTTATCCTTAAATAAGGTAGCATCTTTGGTGAACCGGAATATATCAAAAGTTCATAAAAATTAGTGATATTTCCCGTACGTTATCATAAATTACTCTGTCAATCCAATGTTCACGGGATCCGAAGGGATAGGATATCTTTCTATATTTGTTTCCAAGCCTCGTGTGATCTTTGTAAATAATATTATTGAACACGTTTATTCTAGTTTGGTTCTTTGTTTGTGGTATTTATCCAGCGTTGTCTATCATCAATTTCATAAAAATATATAATATTTTTATCAGAATTAGGTGAAGGAGTTTAAATCGTAGTCTTTTTTAAAGTGAAACTTTTATTACATCGTCTCAAACTTTTTGGTCTGTGTAGCGCATGTCGCGTGACGGTCGAACCGTACGATAATTATCGTACAAATACGATAATTTTGTGCCTAAGTTTCACTTTTACCGTGGTTTCATAAAACCACACAACATTTTTTTTTAAATTGTAGGTACTCTTTAGACAATTTTTTTTCATGTGTAAATTTAGTTACCTATGGAATGTATCTATGTTAGGGCTCTATGTATATGTACGTAGGCGGTGGGGGTACGAGGCCTGGCTGTTAACCCCTGCCGCCGAAGGTGTTCGGTGGCCACCGTTGGGTTTTAGTGGGTATGGCCTTTCGCGAGTCCCACATACCCCCTCATGCAGAAAAACTGCAGAGAGGGATGCGTAAATGCATTTCCCAACGTAAAAAAAGGGCTCTATATATATTGTTGATAGATTTTCACTAGGTAGTAGGTATACGTTAGCAATTAAAATTAATTTGTATAAAATTCTAGCTATGTACTTATCTGTTATAATAGCCAATTTAAAACAATATAATATGATCATTATTTATCATTAAAATAATCACTTATAATTAATCGGAGTATCGAGTGCATATGAAGAAATGTTTGACTGAAAGAAAAAAGATTATAATAGAGTGATTATAAAATCTTTAAAAATTTGTCTATTTATATTTTTGAAAAAAATCGTATCTACCTCTAAAGCACCTATTGGCTTGATATTTTAATTACGTTTTTTTTAACGATTGATGATGCAGTATCTTAAATAAATCATCAGAGGCAATGTAAAATATCATACAACTATTATCTATGTCCTGTCCATTAATGCTTTTAAATAAAGAGGTAAAAGAACGTAACCTCTAACATTACTAAAAAAAAGAAAATGGCGCGACCACGTGTTTTGGCGCGCGAAAAGTCACAGTTAGAACGGATTAAATATGGCCTCCATAAGTATTAAATCTATTACGTTCATACGGAGCGTAAACTGTACGTAATACGAAACGTTTGGGGAAGATATCACTCAGGAAAATAAACAAGTCTTTTTTATTGATATTATGAAAATCTGTTCACCTTTGTATGCTTTGTGCCTTGTTTCAGAAAATATGTATTATCTCTCGTAGTAGTTAGTTACAACAAATAATCATTGATACTTAAATATTATGGTACTCATTTTTAGTTTTCTTTTATTAGAATTAGAAAAATTTTACAAACTTCAATAATTATCAATGAGAGTACCGAATTAACAATTTAAAACCACTTCAAAACTTTAAAAAGCTTTCGTAAATATTAATTTTCTCGCGCCTTATCTAAAAACCTGTAATTGTTCCTTTGTTATGTTAAAATACCTTAATTGTCCCAAAAAAGTATTTAAATACTTTTTCGGGGCAATTAAGTTTTCAAAGGTGTCTTTACAATTTATTTATCTAATGTTTAACGCTTCTTAAAAAATAAAAATATATATCAGATAATTTCGAGTGGATACTTCTTAAAGTTTTCTATGGTAAAAGGTTTTGCTAATAATAAATAGGTAGGATGCAGAAATTGCGAATCTTAGTTTAGAAATTGGAATTACGCCTGTAAATGTATTTAGTATTTTTATTAGGATTATAAAATTACGTTTGAAAAGGAAGTGGGATAGGCAAAGTACATTAAGTAGTAAAGTAGTAAGAATAAAGTTGTTTCATGTTTAAAACTATAAAGATTATAATTAAATTATTAGTGAAAATTTACTGGAGGCTATTTGGTACGCACTATATTATTTACCAAACGTAAAGGTCACAGGAGTAGGTGTAATTAAGTAAACATTGGAAACCCGAAAGAGCGTACACGTTATTATTACAGTGAATATTATTAATGTTGCACACCGACGTAAAAGTCGCAACTGAGTCTGGTATATATAGGAATATAGTGAGGAAGTAAGAGTCATATTTCCTTTCACTATGAAGCTGAAGCCACGGGCGAAAGACTAGAAGCCTGAATTTATAATACACTAGCTATGCCCCGCGGTTTTACCCGCATTGCTCCGCTCCTGTTGGTCTTAGCGTGATTATATATAGCCTACAGTCTTCCTCGATAAATGGGCTATCTAACATCGATAATTTTTCAAATTGGACCAGTAGTTCCCGAGATTAACGATTTCAAACAAACAAACTCTTCAGCTTCTACGTATATAAGTATAGATATTATTTACTCTTTTACGAACATAACATAGCAGTAGTTACAGCTTACAATCATAAGTGCAAGGTTTTGCTCATAATTTTTTCCCCGTGTAATTGTTAAACAGGTGTGTAATAAAGGAATTCTTGTATTGAATATTAAGTGATTAATCATTGGACGTGTCTTTGTGCTCATTGCGCGGATTCCACATAATCTTGTATAAGCTTTGAAGCCATAGAATATTTCTCAGATACGGCATAATCTGTTTATGGTTACAAGATCGGAATTTGGAGCGTTGACCTGTATTATTTTCTTGGAAGGTTTGAGATAATTGTTTGCGTGATTAAAATATTATAACTAGATTATTTTAATATTTTTCTAAATAATTCTGAAATAGCAGGATGATTTGGATTCTTCAAGCTTACTTTTAATAATAAATTTGTAACATATCAAATACCGAATTATAAAATAAACACTTAAAATAAATATATTTTTTAGAATAGAGAACGATTAAATACCTATTGATAGTAACTCCAGTCCTACCAATCCTATCCTATACTATCCTATCCTATCCTACTAATATTATAAATGCGAAATTTTGTGAGGATGGATGTGTATGTGTATGTTTGTTACTCTTTCACGCAAATACTACTGAACCGATTTAAATTAAATTTAGAACACATGGTAACTTGGATTAACACATAGGATAGTTAGTCCATTGAAATGTTACATTTTTTAGGCCTGACCTTGCGTTTTTTAGAGGACGCAATTTTATTTTTTTGATGTGTAGGGGGGGTCAGTGTGAAGCTAAAACCAAGTTTGTGGGGTCGCCACCCTTGTCCCATGGCCGCCATCTTGAAAATAGCGGTTGAAATGGTTTTAACGATATATCTCTTAAACTATTTATCTGATAATAAAACAATGTTAACATTACTTGTTGCAAATTAAATTCTCTACAACTTTGATTCAGTAACTTTTCGTCGTAGAACTATAAATAAAAAAGTTATAAGCGAAAATGTTCAGAAATTAGAGCTATTTATATTTTTCAATAAAACTTTTTTTTATCATTTTACGAAGAAATGATATAAGACTATTTTTGTAGATTGTTTTTCGAGGAACAACTTTTATATACAACATTTTTTCATTACGTCAATAGCTAAGGTTTTACAGCGCTCAGAAGTGAGTACTATTTTTCAGTAGTAACTATACATAATATATTGGCTATTGGCTCTTTTCCCAGACTCCACAACAATGGAAGCACACTGCAGAACATTTCAGCCCTGCTTTTCGACGTAAAAAAAACGCACTTCCAGACTCTACCTCCTGGGTGGTGGGGAAAAGGTTCAATAATTAATTATTAATAATATTGTAAAATTAATTATTAAAAATATTATAATAACAAAAATAAAATAATTACTGGTGACAAATTATTATTAGTACACACATAATATATCGTATTCTGTATAGTAAAGAGTACTTAAAATAGTACTCACTTCGGAGGGCTGTAAAACCTTAGCTATTTACTTAATGAAAAAATGTTGTAAATAAAAGTTGTTCTTAGAAAAACAATCTACAAAAATGGTCTGATATAATTTCTTCGTAAACTTATAAAAAAAAAGTTTTATTGAAAAATATAAACATCTCTAATTTCTGAACATTTTCGCTTATAACTTTTTTGTTTATAGTTCTACGACAAAAAGTTACTGAACCTAAGTTGTAGAGAATTTAATTTGCAACGAGTCAGTGATCAACTGGGCGGCAATAAACTGGGCCACGTGGACCAGTTGTACATAATTAATTATGCCTACTATTTTTGTGGCCAACTGGGCCGAACGCGCTTTGATCTTGCGGACGTGATTTTATTATTTAATTTGCTGTGGTTAAGTGGGCCGAAAGTATACAGTACAGTCAGATACAGATTGTTTCAGTAATTTCAAATAGAATAAATATTTACCTTGTAGGTACCATTTTGTTTTTACTTAAATACAGTATCTACAGCCGTTACGAAAGTAGAGTGCGCTTTCTTTGAAAATAAACAAAGCTACTACAAGACTCTCAGATTGGGACTTTGAGAGGAAAACAAAACATCATATAGTTACGAACACAAGTGTATCAAAATAAATTTGTCAAAAGGTAAATTGTGTTGGGACTTTGAGAGGAAAACAAAACATCATCAATCAATGTATATATTTCAAAAATCAACAAAATGTAGTTGTATAGACAAAGCTTAGCTTACAATAAAATGTTTTATATAACATGTAAATAATTTTTCTTATTAATCTAAGTTTTAAAATAAGGAATATAATTTTTAAAAAACAGTACTGCAATCACAAATTGACATATACACGATAAACATTCATATAACACAATACAAATAAAATTGGTTAATCCTAAAAATCCAGATCAGTTCAGTATAATTTTAATAGAACTACCTTAGCTTAATATAATTTAAGTCTCAATTCAAAAATTATGAGCATAACAGGATACAACATTGATTTTTTAATAAAAATATTTAAAATCACAGATCGGTTTTGTACAACAGTAATTATTAAAATCTTATAATTAATAAAAAAAAATCACAGTTTAAGTAATTTCCAATTTTAAAATAAAATCATAAAACAAGGCGCTCTATGCATAAATCAATATTAATGTCCCCTCTAATAAATTCCTCAATCGTCTGCGATATATGTTGGTCTATTTCTTGGGTTTCTGGAAGTTTTTTTCTAATACTAGTTCCGTTGGTATATAAAACTTCATAGTAATTGTTTTCCTTTTCAAGTATTGTTAAAAAATGCGCAATGTTTTTTGGTTTACTTGAAATTTTTTTATTTAAAATCGAATGCCAATTTTCAATCATATTTGTTGTTCGATGCAAATGATTACTACACCATTTGTCTGCAAAGAATGACTTATCATTCAACCACGTTTGCACAAAGTAATCGTTAAATAGCACGACATTTTTGTTTGTAGGACATTGTGCCATTATATATATAGCCAAGCATTGTCTATAGCCTCTCTAGGCAAATGAGCCATAACAGTGCATCGTTTAACATGTTTTCTGGCTAATTTTGATTTTGTGATATTTAACTCATCGGCTTTTCGCCACAAGCTTTGCGCAAAATGAAAATAGCAGCCATTGATTTTAGTCTTAGGGAAAACATGTTTAATAGCAGACATAGCTGCTTGTTCAAAGTCAAGTATAAATAATTGGGGTGAAAATTGGGGAATTTGACTTTTTATTAATTTAAACATAGTTATGTACGTATTTTTGTTTTTGTTCGGCAGTAAGGCATAAATAATTGGTATAATATTATTGTATGTGTCATTACTACCTAAATCTACATGTAAACTATATAATTGATTAAATGGTTTTAAACAAAATTTGAACGTCCCATCACATAAAATTGTTAAATTTGGATTAGTTAATATTTTTTTACAATCTCGATTAGCAAAAAATTATAATTCTACTGGGTCCATTACTGTAATCAGCTAATAAAAAATGTTGATATCTTTCGGGCACAATTATCTCTTTGATAGAATTAAAACATATTTTTTGTACCGTGAAACCTGCTTACTTTGCCACTTTTTCATGTGTCAAAAAGTTTGATTCGCTTTAAAAAAATATAATTGTATGAAAACGTAATGAGTAACCTGCACCTAGACGTAGTAAATATCATGAAAATTTACATTATTACTAAATATCTATTTCATTTTTGGAAATTATAATATTTTAAGCATAAAAACAATTATGGCAAAGTTAGCTGTCACTTCTGGTAAATTTGCCATATGAAAGAAAAAATGAAATTTTTGGAGTTTATGAGGTTAAAAAGTAATATATTTGCACTCTTCCTATATCCCGTAAAATAAAGTAAAAACTTTATATTATTTAGCACTGGTAATTTAACTCTCTAAGAAGGTGGCAAATTCACCAACCTTTCCAAAATATTTCCTTTAAAAGAAGAAGTTAGGGTTAGGGTTGTCAAATAAAAATGTTTTCGTAGTAGGAACAATTTAGTAAAAGTAAAAAAAAAAAAACATAATCAATTACTTCTAGTTAGTTTCTTAACTTTGAATTGTTTTAAAATCCGTTTGTACACATTATTTCCTATTAGCTGTACTTTATGTGTCTCTATTTCTTTTGTGTGTGCAATAAATAATTAAATAAATAAATAAATAAATACCTTTTGTAAAACAACCTTCATTTAAGCACATGCACTGTGTATTTCATACCTGGCTACCTAACTATTTATATTTTTTTTTCACCAGTCAGTAGGTACTTACAATGACAATTTAATTAAAATATTCATCAGAAATTTTGTGGCAGCCCTAACCTCCAACAAAACATGGCAAAGTCACCATCACAGACGTTGTGATTGGGGTTGTTGAATTTACCAATACCAATTGCGAAGTAAAGGTAGCTTGTAGCACAGTAAATCAGCTTTTATTTAGCTAAAGAACATAATGTTAACATAATATCAAAAAAATACTTACGTAGGCAATGCTTTTCCCGTTTGTTTTTGTAAAAGTTCCGGAGCACTAAGTTTCATACCGCCAACTTTCGAAAAAAGTAACCGCCGAAAATGACATCTCAAAAACAAGCTGGGTTGCCACATCTCATTCGGTGTTGCCATTTAACTCATAAATTTTACTATAAAGGCATGCATACTTGACAAAAAACTGATATTAAGATGTGACTACACTTTTTCCCTCAGAAGTTGGCTATGGCAAAGTCTGCAACCGTTGGCAAAGCTAGCAGGTTTTACGGTACACCAAGTGATTTATTTCTTTTACGATGGAGCTTATGTTTAATATTTTCCAATGTAGGTATTTTTTTAATGAAATCAATGCCACTATCCACGAGTCCCGCAACAGTTTCCCGATAAGCTCTTGGAATTGAAATAGTATAATCAGACTTGATTTGTTCACAGCACTTGTTAAATTGTATTTCTAATTCGTTTGAAGCAAAATCCGGCTCGCAGTCATGTTTGTCATCCCGTGTAATGGTATTATTATTGGCAATAATTAATTTAGCTTTACATTTTTTTCTTTTAGTGCAATTCCAAACACAGGAACCATCTTTATTTCGCCTTTTCTCATGGTATCTATGGCCTGCACGAAGAAGCACTCGTTTGCCTCGTTGCGATGTTACTATTTGCCACTGGATACAATTTTGTGAATTTGATGGCCCTGGTTCACCTGTAAATATTTTCATGGCATCTATATATATATATGCATCAGCGGCGGCAGCCTAATTACACATTACGCTACTAATATGAACCCATTTCTAATAAAAGCCTTTGAGTTTTGCTGGATGATTAAAATAATTCTAGTAATTTGAAATCTAAATTGCTAGTAATCTTAAAATATGTGCATACTATAGCGCATACTATGTGTAATTCATAAAACTGTGAAATTACTAAAATTATAACCGTAAAACATTCTTAGTAATTCTTAAAAATGTAATGACAATGTAATAACGACGCCACAAAATGGCGGCCGCCAATAAGAGCAGATATAGCTTCTTATTGAAATTTCTTTAACGTAATGAATGAAGTTTGTGATATTTTTTTATGCTAAGAATATGTAATTATATAAATCTTACCTCCACTATGTTCCATTATTTACACTCTCCACGTTGAATAGCATCAATGATATATAAAATTATCAAAAACACATTCACGCCACAGGAACATGAACCAGACTGCCGGCAAAGGGCAGCGCAGGCGCACGCGTCCCATGATACAATAGTAGAAAGAGACAAATATATCGGGACCTTGTTGCCGTCTTACTTCTTTCATTGTAATCTGAGAGTCTTGTAGTAGCTTTGTTTATTTTCAAAGAAAGCGCACTCTACTTTCGTAACGGCTGTAGATACTGTATTTAAGTAAAAACAAAATGGTACCTACAAGGTAAATATTTATTCTATTTGAAATTACTGAAACAATCTGTATCTGACTGTACTGTATACTTTCGGCCCACTTAACCACAGCAAATTAAATAATAAAATCACGTCCGCAAGATCAAAGCGCGTTCGGCCCAGTTGGCCACAAAAATAGTAGGCATAATTAATTATGTACAACTGGTCCACGTGGCCCAGTTTATTGCCGCCCAGTTGATCACTGACTCTTGCAAGAATAATGTTAACATTGTTTTATTATCAGATAAATAGTTTAAGAGATATATCTTAAAAACAATTTCAACCGCTATTTTCAAGATGGCGGCCGTGGGACAAGGGTGGCGACCCCACAAACTTGGTGATAGCTTCACACTGACCCCCCCTACACATCAAAAAAATAAAATTGCGTCCTCTAAAACTAAGTTTTTATCCCGGAAATCACACGTGGACGGGAACTATGAAAACGCGAGGGAAGCCGCGGGCGGAAAGCTAGTATATCTTAATATATATAAATCTCGTGTCACAATGTTTGTCCTCAATGGACTCCTAAACCACTTAACCGATTATAATAAAATTCGCACACCATGTGCAGTTCGATCCAACTTGAGAGATAGGATAGTTTAAACATGTAGGTACCACGGGCGAAGCCGGGGCGGACCGCTAGTTAAATTATATTCTTCATAATATCGATAGAACAACCCATTAATATTTGATGAACGTACAGTATTATCATATTGATCAAAGCATAATCTATGACTCGGTAAGGTTAAATTAATAACGCAGTACACGCGTAAACTAAACGATTGGTTATCATACTAGGTATTATTCGACCAAGCCAACTAGACGCTCGGGTGGAATGCGGCCTCCCCGCCCGCTTACCGCCTCAGGTACCGCGTTCGCCTTAGTACGGTTCGCAGCATCGACGCATTATTTCTGTACTTTTTATTGTTAATCGTAAAGTTAGTTCTAGGTGGTATGAAAATTGATAACTATGTTCAAGTTGTATATTCTAGTATTTTTATATGTAGAACACGTGTTTCGTAAGGGTACAATTAAACAGTGTGAATAAATAAATATTATTATTTTGGTGTTTTTATTAAATCAATTTCATATACGACGGTGATACTAATAATTTATTATTTATTAGTATATATATATTTCTATACATTGAATATTAGTGATAAAACTGATTTGAATAAACTGTTTTGAGTGCATTTATAGATTTGAGGTTATTTGTCGGTATGTATTTAATTTAATTTATGTAATTATGTAATTTATTTACATCGTGAATTAAAAATTATTACATTATCTAAAAAATATTTTTTTTTTGCTATCTGTACCCGAGACATGGGCGGGTGACGTCACAGTTGAAAAGGGTCTAGTTGGCTTGGTCACGTAGTACATTAACATAAGCCTATTTCATTAGATATAATAATTATTTAACATGGAGATAAGTTTGATATTAGTTGATCCCGAAATTTGATTGGAAATATCAAATATTCATGCTTTTTGTCGTTAAATGTAATGAAAGTGATGTTTTAATTGGTTACAGCATATGCTTTGTTTTAGAGATAAAATTAAAAGGGCCTCTCTTTGAATGTGAAAATAACGTTGAATTTTGAAATGATGTTCCCAAAAATGGAGAGATAAAAAATATCCATAGGTATTAAGAATTGGCGATATAATTAGATACTTATTTCAAGTTAATCAAGACTTTGTTTAATTTATAAATTTATATATATTAATCAAGACTTTTTATTTGGTTAAATAAGTAAGTCGCGGTCAATGTATTTATAATTTTATGTTGGCTAAGTTTATAGCAAAGTTTAAAATGAAATAAACAAATTTTTTAGCAAGAAGAAATTGTCGAAACTGAGTAGAAAATATTTATATAAGGTTGAAATTCAGATATAGCGTACCTCACATGATTTAGTTAAGCCTCACCTCTCAAGTTAAAATCAATCAACTTTCCGTAGCAATTTTAATTTGACATGGATCAATCCTTACTTGGCTAACATTTCTAGCCTAAAATGAATAAAGACAGGTGATGATGATTAAGCTAATAATGATGATGTATTATAATGTTTTCTCAATACTCATGGACTTATTACCAAGCAATAGATTGTCTACCTTCCGCACTTTGTCATAACCTTGCAAGGAAACCACTTGGCAAAACATAATACAATGGTAAAGGAATACATTATTAAATGCTTCGATAAAGAACTAGCGAATAATTGGCACGACAATATAGGTGGCGTGCCAAACATGCGATGTGATTCGGCTTTGTTAATACCGCGTTGCTATGACAACCGTTTGTTCGGCATGCGGTTTATTTATAACTACACAGTATAGTATAAAACTAAGTCGTTTTCCTCCGACTGTGTGTATGTATGCTTATATTTTTAAAATGACGGAACAGATTTTGATGGGGTTTTCTTTAATAGATAGAGTGATTCAAGAGGGAGGTTTTGGTATATAATTTATTAGATTTTAGACACAGCGGACGAAGCTGCGGGCGGAAAGCTAGCTAGCCATGGGTTCAGGGTGGGGCAACAATAAAAAATAATTTTCACTCCCACTCCCGCTCCCGCTCCCGCTCCCGCTCCCGCTTGCGCTCCCGCTCCCGCTCCCGCTCCCACTCCCACTCCCACTCCCACTCCCACTCCCACTCCAACTCCCACTCCCACTTTTTTTGTGTCGACGTATTAAGTTCAGTAGCTAGTACTTAGATAATTCAGTTTTTTAGATTTGGTTAGGTAGATACCTTCCAGGTCAGAGCTGTGGTGGGGCGCTTGCCGACCCTGCCCCACCGTCGCTACGCCCATGACTAGTTGGTATTATGTTATAAGGTATATTATTAAATAGTTATAATATTGTTCTTTCAATGCACCACAGGTTAGTAAATAGCTACATTGCATGGCTATGGCTTAAAATTGAGAAAATTATGAGTATCTATATATTTACTATTTTCATAAATCCTGGGATACCATGATGCCTTAAAGCAGTATTATTTCCAGTGTGGGATAGAGATGGCGCTTGCCGACCTATATTATATTATTACTATCATTTTCTGCACTGGAAATAATCGGTAACTACTACGGTCTTATTTGAAAAATTATTTCGGTGTTAGATAGCCCATTTATCGAAGAAGGCTATATGAGGCTATATGTCATCACGCTGAGAGCAACAGGAGCGGAGCACTGCGGGTAAAACCGCGGAGCACAGCTAGTACTGTTATAAGACTTTGGTACGGTAGACCGTGATTAGATATTTAATGTTTGCTTCCTACAATTGACGTTTTACTTTCTTTATGTAATTAAATGGCACCGAATTATTGTGGAATTATGCAGCTATTTTTAATAGGAAATTGCGTTCTGTCATAGTGAAGTTATTTAAAATGGACAATTAATTATGTTTTATGGGCGTTTAACATCCACCCATACAAACATCCGGACAGTTACGGAAAAATTATATTAATTATTGTTTATTATATTGAACGGAAAAGTATAATGTAAGCATAATATGTAAATGATAATGTTTCTTATTACAGACTAGCTTTCCGCCCGCGGCTTCGCCCGCGTATTCAAAGAAAAACCCGTTCCCGTAGGATTTCCGGGATAAAACCTATCCTATGTCCTTTCTCGGGTATCAAAATATCTCTATACCAAATTTCATGCAAATTGGTGCAGTAGTTCAGGCGTGATTGAGTAACAGACAGACAGACAGAGTTACTTTCGCATTTTATAATATTAGTATGGATGATCATTAAAAGGCATTGTACTTGCAATTTATAATTAAGAGCAATGCTATATGGACATAGATAAAAAATGTACTTGATAATTATTATAAGAAAAACCCGCATAGTTCCCGTTCCTGAGGTATCTTTTGGATAAAAGCTATCCTATGCAGTGGCGTGCCTAGGGTGTAAGGACTGGGCAAGCCCAAATTTTTCAAAGTGTTTGCTGGGTACCCTTTTCTTGAATTAAAAACCTACCTAAGGTATACTGTGTAATTATGTTCGTTATAAAACTTATAAAAAAACGTGAACATACCTACCGAACCAAATCTTACATTACACGCGCGCCCGCAAACAGTTAAGTCAAACGTTTATCATTAAAATCGATAAATTATATTAAACTGTATGACATTATATTATTAATAAAATTGTACAGATCATTTATATTCTAATTCAAAACACCGATCTTTCTGAAGGAAAGATTTTATTACATCGGAATTATAGAAAGTAGGTACTTAGGTGTTTGTTTTAGATTATTCAATTACCTAACAGCTCCTTTTCTATGGCAATTATTGATACCTAATTCAGAAAGGCGTTCTTGGCCTTGTGTATTTCTTAAATACGTACCTATGAACAGAGGCGGCTCGTGACAAAATTGTATGGGTGTTCACTTGAAATAAAACAACGAAAATACAATACGTTAGCAGGATAATTTATTACAAAAAAAATGAGCACCACATTATAAGTCCATATTAATACATATTATAAATGCG
Organism: Colias behrii; assembly: GCA_029959065.1. Taxonomy (NCBI): domain Eukaryota; kingdom Metazoa; phylum Arthropoda; class Insecta; order Lepidoptera; family Pieridae; genus Colias; species Colias behrii. The sequence continues at coordinate 10,805,210 of JARWMC010000016.1, read as the reverse complement.
AAAGTGACTCTGTCTGTCTGTCTGTTACTCAATCACGCCTAAACTACTGAACCAATTTGCATGAAATTTGGTATGGAGATATTTTGATACCCGAGAAAGGACATAGGCTACCTTTTATTGCGAAATATGTACCACGGGCGAAGCCGGGGCGGACCTCTAGTAATATTATAAATGCGAAAGTATGTTTATTAGTTTTAATGTGACATGGCCATGGGTAACTTTTGACAGCGGTGAAACGACTCATACTAATGCGAATTTAACATCAGGGGAATCCGCGGGCAAAGAAAAATATATTATGAATATTGTTTTAAATAAAAATGATGATGATGATATTATTCATGAAATTAATAATAATTCCATAATTCTAGGGCCCTGGTGAAAGCGCCCAACGACCGGGCGAGTTTATACGTTCGCTAGCTATGCAGATACTGAGCCATTCTGCGCACGCGCGGCCTGTGGATAGAGAGCATAGCGTACGGGATGTGGGTGGGAATAGGTGGGTGGTTTACTTTAATCAGTCGTAAAAATTTCCAATTTTAGGAAGATTAGAAAAATGATTTTAACAATAGTTAGGGAAATTTCGATTGACAGAAAATTACGATAAGTCAGGAAAAATTACTATAAGTCAGGAAAATTTCCATAAGTCGGGAAAATTTCTATAAGCTGGAAAATTTCCATAAGAAAGAAAAATTTATATACGCCAGGAAAATTTCTATAAACAAGGAAAATTTCTAAACGTCAGGAAAATTTGTATAAGTCAGGAAAATTGCTATACGTCAGGAAAATTTCTATACGTGAGGAAAATTTCTATACGCCAGGAAAATTTCTATAAGTCAGGAAAATTTCTATACGTCAGGAAAATTGCTATACGTCAGGAAAATTTCTATACGTGATGAAAATTTCTATACGCCAGGAAAAATCCATAAGTCGGGAAAATTACGAATAGTCAGGAAAATTTCCATACGTCGGGAAAATTTCTATAAGAAAGGAAAATTTCTATAAGTCAGGAAAATTTCTATATGTCAGGAAAATTGCTATACGTCAGGAAAATTTCTATATGTGAGGAAAATTTCTATACGCCAGGAAAAATCCATAAGTCGGGAAAATTACGATAAGTCAGGAAAAATTTCTATGTCAGGAAAATTTACATACGTCGGGAAAATTTCTATAAGACAGGAAAATTTCTATACGTGAGGGAAATTTCTATACGCCAGGAAAAATCCATAAGTCGGGAAAATTACGATAAGTCAGGAAAAATTTCTATAAGTCAGGAAAATTATCATACGTCGGGAAAATTTCTATAAGCTGTAAAATTTCTATAAACAAGGAAAATTTCTATACGCCAGGAAAATTTACGCCATAAGTCGGGTAAATTACGATAAACCAGGAAAATTTCCATACGTCGGGAAAATTACGATAAGTCAGGAAAAATTTCTATATCAGGAAAATTTCCATACGTCGGGAAAATTTCTATAAGACAGGAAAATTTCTATACGTGATGAAAATTTCTATACGCCAGGAAAAATCCATAAGTCGGGAAAATTACGAATAGTCAGGAAAATTTCCATACGTCGGGAAAATTTCTATAAGAAAGGAAAATTTCTATAAGTCAGGAAAATTTCTATACGTCAGGAAAATTGCTATACGTCAGGAAAATTTCTATACGTGAGGAAAATTTCTATACGCCAGGAAAAATCCATAAGTCGGGTAAATTACGATAAGTCAGGAAAAATTTCTATGTCAGGAAAATTTCCATACGTCGGGAAAATTTCTATAAGACAGGAAAATTTCTATACGTGAGGGAAATTTCTATACGCCAGGAAAAATCCATAAGTCGGGAAAATTACGATAAGTCAGGAAAAATTTCTATAAGTCAGGAAAATTTTCATACGTCGGGAAAATTTCTATAAGCTGTAAAATTTCTATAAACAAGGAAAATTTCTATACGCCAGGAAAATTTACGCCATAAGTCGGGTAAATTACGATAAACCAGGAAAATTTCCATACGTCGGGAAAATTTCTATAAGAAAGGAAACTTTCTATAAGCCTGGAAAATTGCTATACGTCAGGAAAATTTCTATACGTGAGGAAAATTTCTATACGCCAGGAAAATTTCTATAAGTCAGGAAAATTTCTATACGTCAGGAAAATTGCTATACGTCAGAAAAATTTCTATACGTGAGGAAAATTTCTAAACGCCAGGAAAAATCCATAAGTCGGGAAAATTACGATAAGTCAGGAAAAATTTCTATGTCAGGAAAATTTCCATACGTCGGGAAAATTTCTATAAGACAGGAAAATTTCTATACGTGAGGGAAATTTCTATACGCCAGGAAAAATCCATAAGTCGGGAAAATTACGATAAGTCAGGAAAAATTTCTATAAGTCAGGAAAATTTTCATACGTCGGGAAAATTTCTATAAGCTGTAAAATTTCTATAAACAAGGAAAATTTCTATACGCCAGGAAAATTTACGCCATAAGTCGGGTAAATTACGATAAACCAGGAAAATTTCTATACGCCAGGAAAATTTACGCCATAAGTCAGGTAAATTACGATAAACCAGGAAAATTTCCATACGTCGGGAAAATTTCTATAAGCTGGAAAATTTCAATAAGAAAGGAAACTTTCTATAAGCCAGGAAAATTTGTATAGGTCAGGAAAAATTATATACTTCAGGAAAATTTCTATATGTCAGGAAAATTTATATAGATAAGGAAAATTTCCTTGTATTTGAGACAGGAAAATTTCCATAACTCCGGAAAATTTCTATAAGACAGGAAAATTTCTATACGTGAGGAAAATTTCTATACGCCAGGAAAAAATCATAAGTCGGGAAAATAACGATAAGTCAGGAAAATTTCCATACGTCGGGAAAATTTGTATAAGTCAGGAAAAATTATATACGTCAGGAAAAATCCATAAGTCGGGAAAATTACGATAAGTCAGGAAAAATTTCTATAAGTCAGGAAAAAATTCCATAAGTCGGAAAAAAAATTCTATAAGAAAGGAAAATTTCTATAAGCCAGGAAAATTTGTGTCAGGAAAAATTATATACGTCAGGAAAATTTCTATAGATAAGGAAAATTTGTATAAGTCAGAAAAATGTTTATAAGCCAGGAAAATTTCTATACGTGAGGAAAATTTCTCTTTGCCGCAAAAATTTCTATAAGTCAGGAAAAATCCATAAGTTCCGTACACTTAGATTGGTTGCAAATTTAATACGTAATATGAAATATTATATCGAAAACTTTCCCAAGTTTGGCGCGAAAGGATGCGGGTTCGAGTCCCGCCTCGTGATCGAATTTTTTCTATTCTTTATATATTTATATAAGTCTCAAAGTACTTGTATAAAGCGTGCATATATAAGAAGATAATTACATAATATGCATGTAATTGTAATGCACAGATAAATAATGTTGGATTATATAATTTGCGCATAATATTTTTGCACGTGATTGCGTGTTTTGTTAATTTATTAGGATGAGTTTTGATTAGATCTGTCATGGATGCTATTTGCAATTGAAAACATGCGATTGTCTATGGACAACAATATAATAGTAGTTAATATTTATGACTTGTTATGGCAATTATTATTGTTTTAATGTCATGATTTTTTAAACATTGTTTTATAGTTTTTGTAACATATTAAAAAAAATAATAAAAAATAAAAATTCTTTATAGACAAAAGATTTTACATTTTGAAATATTCAAGTCTCTGACTCCCAAACTAGGTAAAAACCTGTATGTCAGGAGTCAGACTGATTATTGTAACATTTATTATTTAAATTATACCTAACCCATCATTCCGCCCGCGTCTTCGTCCGCTTTGCCTAAAACTTGACAAATTGTATACCTTCCTCAAGACTATCTATTAGAAAAAAATCGCATCAAAATGCGTTGCGTAGTTTTAAGATCTAAGCATACATAGGGATTGACAGACTGAGGGATGCGACTTTGTAGTTATCGACATCTTAGTTCAATATACAGCTCAAAGGCTTTCAGTGGACATGTTTCATTTCAAAGTACAATAAGCATTCATGATCTTCAGAGTATTTGTCGAATCAAGCCTGACATTTGACAAGCGGGTTTTCTATAAAGGATTCTTCTTTATTTACTTGCAAAGGACAAATGAACGATTATTAAAAGAACATCATATTTAATAACGTCAACTAGTACTTATTATTAATCAATATAAAATATATAAATGTTCATTTAAAATTCTAATTTATATTATACTAGCGGTCCGCCCCGGCTTCGCCCGTGGTACATATTTCGCAATAAAAGGTAGCCTATGTTCTTTCTCAGGGTCTAAAGATTGTCTGTGTCAAATTTCATCAAAATCGGTTGAGAGGTTTATGCGTGAAAACCATACATACATACATACATAATTACAAACTTTTCCTCTTTATAATATTAGTATAGATAACTATATTTTTTAATGATATTTACCTAATCATCATAAGGTACATTTAATTTGTGAATAATATGATACTAACGTTCACTATTATTTTATTTTGGTTTTTGATCATGAAAATACTGTTCGATCAGCACCTTTAAATTTAAACAGTCTGTATAATGAATTGATTTTTAACCTGACCTTGTCATTTGATCTTAATTTATGATTTATTAATAAGAAAAACTAATGAACGATCTAAATTATTAACTGCAAAGGTATTGAGGTTAAGTTTAATATAAACAGCTAGATATAGAACCTATAGATTGAATGTCAATGAAAAGAAGAGTCTTAATTTTAAATACAATTTATTACTTAGTTTTCTAAAATATTTTGTCTTATACTTTTTCATATTATGAGACAAAACTCATACTCTATATCTACATGCATTTCAGAATATAACACTGCTTGATCCAATTTCAATGCACATTTATAATTTAACTAGCTGCGCCCCGCGGTTTCACCCGTGTGGCTCCGCTCCGGTTGAAATTAGCGAGATGATATAATATAGCCTATAGCCTTCCTCGATAAATGGGCTATCTAACACCGAAAGATTTTTTTAAATCAGACCAGTAGTTCCTGAGATTAGCGCGTTCCAACAAACAAACTCTTCAGTTTTATAATATTAGTATAGATAACCCACTTAGATGTTAAATAGATAATAAAAATACGGTACGCTTTTTTTATTAATGGTAGACCGTAGAGTGATTATGCTTTAGTAATAAACGATTTACGCCACAGCACTTATTTGGTATTTTATTTTGGTCTATCAGTCATTAAATTGTCATTAAAATGCTGTTAGTGATATACGGACGGAAAGTAATAGTGAGGAATGTGGGGCATTTTAATATATTTCACTGCCTTTGGACTACGGTTTTGCTCGTTGTATATTTATAGTTTTACTAGCGGTCCGCCCGGGTACATGTTTACGTTTTCTCTCCATAAGAACCATCCTCCTACTTCAAGGAATATTATAAAGAAAGACTTAACGAAATTAGTTTAGCCGTTCTGGAGTTTTGCGCCTAGCAACACATTTTTCGATTCATTTTTATTATATACTAGCTGTCCCGGCAAATGTTGTTCTGCCTTACTCTTATCACTTATATTAGGGGTATGAAAAATAGATGTTGGCCGATTCTCAGACCTACCCGATATACACAAAAAATTTCAGGAGAATCGGTCTAGCCGTTTCTGAGGAGTAGGGTAACTAACATTGTGACACGAGAATTTTATATATTAGATTTGTAATGTTTCATTGTTTTGTGTTAGGTTTTAGTGTTTATATAGGTAAGTAAAAAAGTGAAGATAGGTTATTAGCAAATAATTGAATTATACCATCTCATCGTGTGTGTGTGCAGTTTTTGAAGATCTATAGTTGTGTTGGTAGCCTACACCTTTTACTTATAAAATTGTATGTAAGTATTATTAATGCAATTAAAAACTTTTTTCGTAACTAAAACGAGATTTATTCATTGCGAATTTTTATTCTTATTATTTTATATGGTCGATGAACACAAAAAGTGGATAAAGAACGTCTAAAATTGTATAAAGAATGTAAAACAAAATATGTTTAATATTTAACCCTGAGATCGTTTCAGATTAACAATATAGATTAATTAAGCGTTTGCCATTCTTACAGTTAACTAATAGGCAAGTTGGAAAGCATACTTGCGTTTTTCTAGTTCTTTCTTTTGTTTTGTTTTTCTTTTGTAATATTTTTTTTTATTCATACATTCATTTTAGTCTATATTTAAACAATAGGTTTAGCTTTTGTTACAAAAATAGCCTCCAAAATCTTCATATTAATATTTTTAACATTTGTTTCAGCTGTATGATCGTAAAAACAATCTCAAATACATGTATATGTTACATTTTAATTATTACTGGTAAAAGAAATAAAATAATATCTAATAAAACTAAAGCTTGATTGCAAAACTAGTTTATCCTGGGTGTGAACGTACTTATTTTAGGATAAACTAGTATGGCCTAGCCTAAACCTGCCGCCTGCAGCCTGCTTTATCCTATTGGTCTTAGGATGAACTAATTTGGCCTAGGCTATACCAGTTCATCCGATCGTATATAGGACAAACTAGTTTAGCCTAGGCAAAACTAGTTTGTCCAGAAATCGGGTTTGGCCGGTAACATAATATACATTGAATTAGTAAAATTTATAAGTTGTGCTTTATCCGATGGTGGTAGATAAGCTTTGCAAAATATAAAACTTACGCCTACAGAAAATAATCATGAAAATGCTAATATCTTTATCTGTTTTTCATATGACTTAAGACGTAACATAGTTTAATTTTTGACACACATACACACAATTAGAAGATGAGATAATCAATGAAATCTATACTCGAGTCGCACGCAACAAATAATTATTACTTAACGTTTATGTCTAAGATGGATATCTATCATACTTAACAATGTAGAATTTATGATTTTATACAAAACTATAAGGTTGATAATCGTTTGTTTTGTAATTTTTGCATATTAAATAATCGTGATTGTTCTGCATGCTTGCTGTTGACCTTCGGTGTTCACGCGGGTACAATTATATGCTAAAGTGTTATATATTACGTTTCTAGAACATGCGAACATTGTAAGGCTTTGCGGTTGAAATTCACAGGTTTTCAAAGAAGTTAGGTCATTTAAAACTAGGTTTAACTGTTCACTGAATTTCGTGGTCACTATACCAATCCTTAAGGCATTCAGTCAGTACAAAAATTAATTATTAGACTCAATCTAGGAGGATAAGATAATATGTAATAGAGCACGGGAAAGTAGCCCCACAGGATATGATATCAGACTTTTGAAGGTAAAGATAAGATGCAGGAAAAATTGTGTCTCTCAAGGTACGAGGTGCTTTAAATCTAGCTCAAATAACTATTCTGGATTCCGTGACATATTGCCCTGTAGTAACCATACTATCTAATCAACTGTTAGCATAACATTTTTAAAATATTTCCTCTTTCCTACTGTAACAAAATATGTTATACAGTAAGACATCCTTAAATCCTTATTGTCGTCGTAGCGCCGTTTAAGCATCACTTTAAAAACCTTTGTAGTTTTGCGGTGAATATCAAAATCTTAATACAGATACAAAATAACCTTTAACATTTACAAACTGACATAAATAATTTAACAACGAATATTGTGACCTTTCTTAAACGGTACTGAAAATAATATTATATTATTGTATATCTATTTGTTAGCTAGCCTGAAATATTTGGAAGTGCGAGTCAATTGTGGTTTTTTGATTGAAATCGTTCGAAAGTAAATTGCATTCGAAGAAACAGCAATCAACATTCAATACTGCTCTTTTTCTACATCTAAGGAGTGGGTCTCAATAAAATAAAATTAAAGCTTCCTCGTTTCAAGCTCAAATTGTAGAGTACCTTCTCTATAGAGATCCATATCCACTTAATTATTTCCAATATAGGAAAGGGATGGAACTTTTTCTACCAATCAGCGGAAGTTGAATGTTTCTAAGAAATAAGCCTAAACGTTCAATAAGAGCAATAGCAGTAGGGATCTGTCATTTTTCCTCACTTGAATGATTACTGCTTTAAGACATCATGGTAATACCCCAGAAACTTTCAGAACGTTCCATCACTAGTCTGTAACTGCACAGATGTAACTGCATCTAATTGCCGAGTGACATCCTGAAAATGTCTTTGACATTCAGTTTGACAGTGGTGGGCTCGGAGCAATTAACAAGCCTGGAGAAGTAACAATTAATTGAACGTTTCTTATATAGTGGCTCTCTTTTATTCAATACCCTAATTAATGCGATAGAAAGAGACAACACACTGTTATCGGCTTGGCATTCAAATCCACATGTAGCCACTTTTTGTTCTAAAAAGGTAGTGCTTGCCACTTTATCGAATACTAAAATATCGATAAATAAAAAAATTAAGTTATAAAATTGCTTGAAGATAATTTAAGATTCTTTTAATTTTGAATTATGGATAGGTAATTCCAAATTTTAAGATTCGTTTAATTTGGAATTATTCATTTACGATGCGTATTGACTGCCTTGCATTGTATGGTAGTTGTATTTATAAAAAAATATTATTAGGTATTTCGGTTTAGGTTGTTTTTTATGGTTTCGTAAAAAGGTACGTATTTTTTCCTGTTTTCATAGATTCATTCTATTAATATTAATATCTATTCTACTAATATTATAAAAGCAAAAATATATAAGAATGGACATTTGATATTCTTTCACGAAAAAACTACTGAATGAGTTTTTATGGAACTTTCCAATTATACATATTATAGATTAAACATCAGAATAACATATAGGCTACAATTTACAGCGGGAAAATAACTCATTCCCACAGGAAAAAATTGGTAAAAGTTTAAAATAACTTGCTTCAAATAAAACAAATAAAATTTAAATTTTTTTTTTGCAACATTTTATTTCGATACTTAATTAACAAATTACAATATTTATTATTTAAAATAGATGCCACCTTAAACTTGTGGCACAGCATCTCTGCAAAGCACTTTACTTTTCTTCCCGTCTGATTCGAAATGATTTGAACAAGGCCGAGAATGTTTTGAAGGCTTCCAATTTTCCCTGTGCTATAGCTTTAACCCAAACATCTTTTAATTTTTCTCAAGCCAGAAACCTGCAAATAACAATAAAATCCATACTTAAATACCTTTTTTTTTCTCCTAACCTAAAGCAGTCATTATCAATGAAGTACTTCGTACCTACTCAAGTATCGATAATTGCACATCACTATGGAAGTTATATTTTGCATTTTTTCTAAAAACTAAGCTGATTATGATTTCATTTCAATGATTACGGTTAGATAAAACATAGATGATTATGAAAATAACGTAAATTAACTTATTTATAATACAATTAACAAAAAAATTGATCAAAACACTAACCTGTGAAAAGACAAATTCCAATCTTCATCCGATTTCCCAGTACTACGGCTTTTACAGCCGTGAACAACACAAGCCATGTAATCTTTAGTAAATTATCTTTTCAGAAAATAACATAAGAAACTAGAAAACACGTTTTTCACTTCAAAAACAATAATTAAAATCACCATGCGTTAGTGACCAGACTGGTCACTAAAACAAATTGTAATGGCTACATGTCATTTCAAACTGTCGAACTGACATATATCTGTCCTCTTTTTTCGCATGACATTTTGCCATAAGCCAAAAAGGCCAAACTAGTGCTTTATTGTTCAATTAATTGTTACTTCTCCAGGCTTGATAATTGCTCCGAGGTGGTGGGATTCAATGCAAGGTCGTGGTAGTGTCATGTAATTGTAACGTGATGTGATGTCAATCATAAACAATACATTGTTATAATTGATAGCCTATTTATTTATTGAGATAAATAAAAAAAAATGGAGACGTTTTTAATTATATTTTTATTCTGCAATAGAATCAATTGAAGAATCTTATATACTGATTACTGAGAATGTATAGAATAAAATGCCTCTCCAAATTTACAATTCAGATTTTGATATTTGCGGTGCGAATTAGAAGTCCATTTAAACATATACTTTAGATAACTAAAAAGTTAAAAACGTTCTTAGCTTTTTTAAATTTATTCGATAGATGCAATGTCACAGTGATAAAGCAGACTTAGAACGATTCAAACTCAAAAACTAAAACTCAAACATTTATTTATTCAATTAGACTTCTTCTAGAAGCACTTTTGAATCGTCATTACATATTTTTTACATCTACCACCGATTCGGAAAGCAGTATCTATGGAGAAGAACCGGCAAGAAACTCCACATAATATTATTACGTCTGAATTAGGTTTTTTAAATATTTACCATCAATATTATCTACCAGACTGTACATATCATATACATCGCAAATCAGAAGTCAAGAACTATTATAGGCCCATTAAGAAGAGCTGGAACGTCAACACATTTACACATTGCACATGTTAGGCCGGGAGATACTGACACAAAATTTCGGGTCATTTGTAACAGGATGGCGGTCTAGAGGGGTCTTAGTACGCAATGACAAAAAGAAAAATGATGGTCAGAACGCTGGTACCGGCGGACTAGTCGCGTGGGCGTTAGTCACACTCGTCGGATAAATAGCGAAAGTCCAACGATTTGTAACACAAAAATTTTAGAATTTACCGATAGCCCTTAAAAAAGATGTAGGCGGTAGTGTCATGCCATACTTTTACGATGTGACTTACAGTCCGCCATACCGACGTGAATGCGTTGATTTAAAAAAAACAATTCAACCATTTGTACCGGGCTAACTTTTGCACAGGTAACCATCGTCGTGCAGCCATTTACTAAAATCGCCATGCCATACTTTTCGGACGATTCCAAACCGCTTCCAAATTCCAATTCCGATTCCGATTCCAAACCGCACTACCGCCTACATCTTTTTTATGGGCTATCGGTAAATTCTAAAATTTTTGTGTTACAAATCCTTTGACTTTCGCTATTTATCCGACGAGTTCGACTAACGCCCACGCGACTAGTCCGCCGGTACCAGCGTTCTGACCATCATTTTTCTTTTAGTCATTGCGTAATAAGACCTCTGTAGAACCGCCATTCTGTTACAAATGACCCGAAATTTTGTGTCAGTATCTCCCGGCCTATGTATGTGTCATATTTTGCAATTGTTTATAAATACAGGGTGATGTAATTGGTGTATTACGAATATCTAAAAATCTATGAAGAATTTTGTGATACAGTAAATGGAAGAATTATAGACTATTTTACAGTATTTAATAAAATCATTTAATTTTTTGTTCATTTTCATTAGAAATGTCAATTTTTCTCACCAAGGTGGAAATTTGGATGATAAGGATCTTGTTATAAAAATATAAATTTTGACTAAAATCGGCATTTTTTTTTTCAAAAATCAAATTACTAATTAATAATCAGAGTTATCACATTATTAAAAAAAATAAGCCAAACTATACACAATTTTTACTTGATGCAATCCTCAAAGATCATGGACATAGTGTATTGCGCCTTCCACCATACCATCCAGAACTCAACCCAATAGAGTTACTATGGGGCATAATTAAAGGGAAAGTAGCATCACAAAATGTGAACTTTAACTTGAAAACTGTGGAAGAATTATTTAGAAAGGAAGCAAATGCTATTAGTCTGGATATGTTTAGTGACATTTGGAGAAAGACGCGAGAACATGAGGAAAAATATATTCAATTAGAACCAAAAGTAGATAATTACACTGACTCATTTATAATAACATTAAGAAATTCCGACGGCGAGTTCTTCGAGCGATGAAAGTTTCAGTGAAGTAGAAGATTACGATTATGATTAAATAGATTCTTCTTCTTCTCTAGGTATAGATACTGCTTTCTGAATTGGTGGTAAATGTTAAAACTGTTAAACTGTTATGACGATTCAAAAGTGCTTCTAGAAGAAGTCTAATTGTATAAATGTTTGAGTTTGAGTTTAAAACCAATAATGTGAAAATTATACAATAAACATGTAACACATATTTGTTAGCGCGTATTGGTAGGTATTACGTACTTACTAAAAATATAATATTTCTTAGATATCTTTACTCGACCAAAGTCAGGACAAGACTGCTCCGCAACTGCAGAAGACGTCCGTTATTTAAATCATTATCAAAACAACCATCCGTGTGTTGGGAGTGAGCGCACGTGTTATTTGTATTGTTTTTATGACCTGAAATTTAATTATTATTTGATAATTGAATGATTATTAATACTTTTATCCAATTGATTATTATAAGAATAAATAATTAACTTCATCAATTGATTTACTTTTAAATTATAATTTTACAGGTAAATTATGAGAGCTTTCATAATTATATTTGCATATATTTATCTACAACGCACCCATTTTACAATTCAAGTCTAAAATGAAACTAGAGTCGCATTTATTTTTGAACATACTGTAAGTGAAATTGCATAAGTGTGAGTACTGTGAACATGCCAGCTTTCCTTAATTGACCGATACGCAACAAACTAATGCAACTGTGACTTATTGCTTTTAATGTAAAGTCTAAAATAAACATTCAAATTTTTTACATTTTTAGCTCGCTAGCTAGCTTTAGGAATTAATGGTTCTTATGCTTAAGGATATAAGGTCGTCTTTTTTCTTATTGCGAAGTAAAAAATTGTTTAATTAAAAGAAAAACAAAGGCAAGTTACATGGAAGGTTTTTGTTGTGTGCCTGGCTGTGCCATCGCTTCGAGATAATTACGCCTTATTATCTTTCTTATGTAAGAATTGTATACTGATTGAGGGATTAAACATACTATGGTGGTTAATTAAAAATTCTTTGATAATCATTTGGTGAGTTTTACAATCTTGAGTGGGTTTCCCCATTTCAATGTTTAAGCTTTGTTTAGTAATTTATTACGTAACAAAGCAAGTATTAGAAATGATTACATATTTTATCTTTGACTACCTGTGCCCTGCGGTTTTACCCGCAGTGCTCCACTCCTGTTAGTCTTATCGTGATGATCTATAGCCTATAGCCTTCTTCGATAAATGGACTATCTAACACCGAAAGAATTTTTCAAATCGGACCAGTAGTTCCTGAGATTAGCGGGTTCAAACAAACAAACAAACTCTTCAGCTTTATAATATTAGTATAGATGTAAAACCTCTACCTAAGAATAAATCACTCACTTATTAGTTTTTCCGCTAAGCGTTGGTTTAGTTCCTCTTTTTAGGACTAGGAGGCGTCGTGTGCAATGTTTAAAAAAATCTTTTTTTTATATATTTGTTTTTATGCGTTATCAAACCGTTGAACAAATTTCAATCGGATTTGAACTTTCGTCCTTAATCTTCTAGGTAAGTAGAGTTTGGGCAGGACCTCTTTCCTTTTACTACAAGCATTATAACCAAGCCTTCTGTAAATATTCTAAATCCTTTCCCACTTTAACTGTATCATAATTTAAAAACATTTTTCTTTTTCCTATATCCCCTTGCAGTAAAACCTGTTTTGGTACACGTGGAAAATATGAATAAACTGATAAAACGCATACAATAAAATTAGATTTCGGATAATTCGGTTATTTTCAAATATGTCAGCCTATGACGTCACTGTCCATACACGCAGGCAACCGGAAAAACGTAACAGATTCAATTGTGCTTTCAAAAAGTGTTTTTTCAGGAATATTTGTTGGATTTCCGCTCGATAGTGTTCGAATTTCAATGAATCAAAATATGTTTGTCGCACGTTGTGTACGCCTGTTTGTAAACGTACTACAGATATTCAATTTTATTTGGTTTGAAAATGCAGAAAAATGGATTGCTATTATATTGTTTCTTTCATAACTTAAATCATAACTGCCTAGATTCTCGTAATAATTTATTACAACTAAATTCAGCTGTGTAGATAATGATTTATTTTCAAGATATGTAAGTACTTTAATAAGAAAATAATGTTACAATGCCTTGAAAGAGCGTGTGGTACTGAATGCAAGTATAAAACTACAATTTTTTAATCTGTTTCTTTTTACACAAATAGAGCTATCATGAGATAAAATTACCATAAAAATCTCTTCTAAATTGATCAATCTGTTTTGAGCTATAATAACACAAATAACACCACTATTTTTCATCGAGGTTTCAATCTATACTAATATTATAAAGCTGAAGAGTTTGTTTGTTTGTTTGTTTGAACGCGCTAATCTCAGGAACTACTGGTCCGATTTGAAAAATTCTTTCGGTGTTACATAGCCCATTGATCGAGGAAGGCTATATAGGCTATATATCATCACGCTAAGACCAACGGGAGCGGAGCAATGCGGGTGAAACTGCGCGGCACAGCTAGTCATTTATAATAACCTGTCACAGCGCAATCTTGTAACAAAATTAATTACGCAAGACTACATTTTGGAAAAACAACCTCAATTTCTAAATCGGAGCACTAAAGCAGCTTTCAATCAATCTCAATTTATTACTCTAAATTCGTTAGGCTGAAGACAAGTTCAGAAGAAACGTTCCGAGATCCATTATTGGCGTAATTAACATAAATATAAATAACCTTTATGTGAATAAGATACGTAATGTATGGAAATATACGGAAAAAGAACAATTTGATTTATACAGGTACGTTATTACAAGGTTACTTCATATAATAATATAAGGTGTATCTTGTATTGAAACAGAAAGAATTTTAACAAAGAAAAGTTGAGTAGAAGTAGGTAAATAAGTTGTATTAAAATATACAGTGTGTCCAAAAGGGTAGTGACTATATTTTAAGGTCGGATTCTATTAACAATTTTATCGATAAAAACACCCCATATTGGGGGTGCTAACCTCACCCCCTCCAAGACAGAGCTGTTTAAAAAATTTTAGTCGAGTTTTTTGCCTTTGTCTATTAAAGTACCTAAATTACGAGTTCTAGACAACCTACAGACCTGATTTTTTTACTTTTCAATAGGTAATTAGATATTCTACTAAAATTAATACTAAAATAATCGATATTGAATTGTTTCGAATCAGTAATTAAATGACAAAGTTATAAAAAATACATTAATTTTAATGAAATTTTTGGTTTTCTTAAATTATTACAAAAACTAGCGGCTTGAGATATCATTTTTTTGTATTTTCTTAATAGGTTTTGAGTTTATCTACAAATTAGTGTTTAAATTTCTACTCTAAGTCAAGTATTTTAAAAGTTATTACAACTCGCATAGACCCCTTCGAAAGCGCACTGAGAAATTAAGTATAGCGAAGAAAATAAATGAAACGAAAATTTAAGTTTCATGATTGTTTTTAATAATAAGGTTAACAAGGAATTACAATTGAGCTGAGCACGATGTACCTACTCACACAATAAACTTTTTTCTACGAATAAGGTCAGCTACCTGCTCTGAACGCTTGCGAAAGGGTCTAATGCGAGTTGTAATAACTTTTAAAATACTTGACTTAGAGTAGAAATTTAAACACTTATTTGTAGATAAACTCAAAACCTATCAAGAAAATACAAAAAAATGATATCTCAAGCAGCTAGTTTTTGTAATAATTTAAGAAAAACAAAAATTTCATTAAAATTAATGTATTTTTTATAACTTTGTCATTTAATTACTGATTCGAAACAATTCAATATTGATTATTTTAGTATTAATTTTAGTAGAATATCTAATTACCTATTGAAAAGTAAAAAAATCAGGTCTGTAGGATGTCTAGAACTCGTAATTTGGGTACTTTAATAGACAAAGGCAAAAAACTCGACTAAAATTTTTTAAACAGCTCTGTCTTGGAGGGGGTAAGGTTAGCACCCCCAATATGGGGTGTTTTTATCGATAAAATTGTTAATAGAATCCGACCTTAAAATATAGTCACTACCCTTTTGGACACACTGTATATTCTAATAAAAACGACCTACTTTAATAAAAAAGTACTGGAAATAGTTCAAATTAAAAGCAAATCAAACGAAATACATTTATTTGACAATGAACAGCAAAATGACGGTAGAAATAAATGGGCAGAGGTTCCGCCGCGCGAGTAGCAGACGAAATGGACGACTCCGCCGCTCGTTCGTTGTTATAAAGGCGCGCCGCACCGCGGTGAGGAAGGCGCGGGGGGTGGCCTTCCGGATTTTACTCCAACACGGCCTCTCCTGACGGGGCAGCGTCCTCGCTGCCTTCAGTGGCAGCTGCAGCTCGTGTGGAAGGGGCCAGCTTCGCAGTCTTCAGCGTTATGATGTGCATCGTAACCTGGAGTATACAAAAAAAACGACATTGAAAAAAAAATACTTAAACCAATGCAAATGAGGAAAGCTGAACCGGTAAACCGAACCGTGTAACAAACTTTACACAAACATTAACACTAGCACACGTGGCTATTACATACACAGGCTTTACACGGATCTGTTCCAGTGTAACCAAATACCATTAAATGTGTGCGCAACCAGGCTTTACATTGGTCTACAAAGGTCAACCCAGATACCTATTCAGTAGGCTT
The DNA here is from genome assembly GCA_029959065.1 of Colias behrii. NCBI lineage: Eukaryota > Metazoa > Arthropoda > Insecta > Lepidoptera > Pieridae > Colias > Colias behrii. Next base: position 10,788,819 of record JARWMC010000016.1, on the reverse strand, counting down.
TACACAGGTCCCTAATCGGTGGGCCCACCGATGTCACCCAGATACCTACTTACAACAGGCCTTACACAGGTCCCTAGTTGGCGCGTCCGCCAACGTCACCCAGATGCCTACTTACAACAGGCCTTACACAGGTCCCTAGTTGGCGCGTCCGCCAACGTCACCCAGATGCCTACTTACAACAGGCCTTACACAGGTCCCTAGTTGGCGCGTCCGCCAACGTCACCCAGATGCCTAGGTAGCACAACAGTGGTGCAATACCAAAAGGTCACCCCGATGCCATGCGCACCAGGCCTTATTCGGGTCTATTCCAACAACCAGTACAAATAACAAAATACTCCTTATCATACTAACATTCAAAAAATCCGGCACAGGTTTCCGGCGTCCACTCGCCGCGCCACAATACCATGTACCCAGCCGCCGCGTGACTAGTTTTCCCATAGAAACCAACTAGTAGTTTTAGTTCGTATCTATCGTTAGGCAGTATTTTGTATAGGCATCTACCATTATTAGCACATATTTATAGCCATCAGATTCGCTAAGCGGTCCAAGAACATCCGCATGTACGGTATCAAAAGGTACGGGATTCTTATGCCAAGATGAAATCGGTTGTAACGGTGCTCTTGCTACTTGTTTATGTGAAATGCAGACAACGCAATGACTTATATATTTAGTGACGAACTTTCGCATTCCCGGAAACCAAAAATGTTTGAGAATCAAATCAATAGTTTTGTCTATACCTATGTGCTCATGTTCGTCGTGGAAGATGCGCAACAAGCTCAAACGAAATGCCTTTGGAACAAAACATAAATACCGAGTTTCCTCACCCTTTATGTCATACTTGTAATATAAAAGATCGTTACGTTTTACGTACCGGCTACTATCTAATTCCCCATTGCTTAATTTTTCTAACAAATTTAGAGTCTACTCGTCACCTGACTGGACTACTTGTGCCCAATTTTGCGGTTTATCAACTGCGTGAATCAAGTTAATCGGATTCCTACTTAAGTAATCCACATGTGACATAAGTACCCCTTTGTGGTATTCTAAAGTGAAATCAAAGTCCTGCATGTAAACATTTTTTGTCGAGTCATTTTTAAAGCGTTGCAATCAGTTACGATTTTAAAATGTTTACCTAGGTACTAAATATTGACGAAAATGCTTAACGTTACTTTGTTTTGGAGATTTAACTAAAGCTTCAATATTATACTCGCTCGGTCGTACCTGACCTTTGCACTTCACTATCTGTAACAGTAGTGGTCGCTGTACCGCTTAAAAAAAAAATTTGAATATTTGGCAAGTATGTTGATTAATTTTTCTTTACATACACCGGTAACGGGGGTATTAATTTAATTAAATGACGTCATCAAATCTCCCTGCCTAACTTCCGAAACGATTGAACCACTGTGTACTATGCGTTGAGAATCACAAGTCCTAATAAAAGCTACTCCTTTTACGTCCGTACCAATTATTACGGGAACATTAAGTGAACATTTTTGCACAATATAGAAATCAACTTCCAAAGTAATACCATTCAACTCAACCGGTAAGGTTACAAAATAATTAGAAAAAATTTCCTTACCTCCAAGTCCCCGTAATACCTGGTACGTCGGTTTCCCCCGAGTACTTCACTAATTCTGTGGACAATAACGAAACACATGAACCACTATCAATTAAAATATCAACCGGTATACCTAAAATCACACCAGTAATTATGTCATTATTTTTCGTAATACCCACATTTTAGGAACAAAAATTAACGTTACTTTTATTTCTAGAATTATCAACCCTTTCTTTCGTGAAACATTTGTCTTCGGTATGCCCTATCTTTTTGCAAAATGTGCATCTCAGCGGCGATTCAGACGTAGGCTGTTTTTTAATGTTAGAATCAAAAGTCAACTTTGGTTTTTTCGAACATTCACTCTTTGTATGACCGAATTGGTTACATTCATAACACTTAATTAACTTAGAATCGAAATGTTTACGTTTCAAAGAAAACTGATTAGAATTTTGATTTCTACTAATACGATCATTATTATCGGCATTGTTAGTCGGCTTTCTAAATTGTGGCGCTAATGTCGGCTTAACAAAATTTGACAAAAATTCGACTATGTTCTCGGAAGTTAATTTTGCGTTTGCAGCAGCGGCACGAACGTGTGGGTCAACAACACCGCGTATAATTATCGCTGTTAGAAGTGTATCATTTAGGCCTTTAACAATACGCAATTTTAACAATGACCTTCGAGCATATTCTGCATAAGTTGAAAATCTATCAGATTCCGTTTTCATCACATCGTATAGAATGTTCGCGATGTCGATATTGCGAGGACACAAAGCTTTTAACTCTAACTTAAAAGTGGACCACGTGCGGACAGTACTTGTCCATCGGCTCAGCCAGGTACGAGCTTCACCCTTTAAACAGTTTCCTACCCGCGCGAGACATTCTGCGTCATCCCAACGATTTATTTTTAAGGCTTTATCGACCTCGTCACACCACGTATCGACATCATGAACACTAGGATCGAAATCAGAAACAAAATATTGGTTTGATCTCACCGGGAATGACATCAGCGCTGTCAGAAAGTTCTCGGCTGCCGATTTCATATCGCTCTGCATAGTGGCCTCGGTGGTCGTCGTAACAGGGGTAGAAGTGGGGGCGGCAGGTGCTGTTGGTACTGGCGTTGGCGCAGGTGGAGTGGCGCCGATGTGGCCGTCAAGTAATGATGACGGCACTGCCGACGTCACGGACGGCGGCGTCGCATCGCCCATCGTCTCGATAGGGCGCACCACAGCTTGGTCCAGGTCCGCAGAAACAGCTTGAGGCTCCGCGCTGCTACGATCTTCGAGAGCCTGTAATCTCTTCAAAATCTCGTCCAAAGGATTAGTAGTTGGAGGAGACGGTGATCGTTGTCTCCTCCTAGTGCTATGCCTTTTGTTCGCTGGCATGATCGCGAAATTCTCTGCCCAAATACGTTAGATAAGAAAAAAAAAAATAATAATCAGAATGGTTTCGGTGGCATAAAGCCCTCGAATCCCACTTCTGATCTAATAAAAACGACCTACTTTAATAAAAAAGTACTGGAAATAGTTCAAATTAAAAGCAAATCAAACGAAATACATTTATTTGACAATGAACAGCAAAATGACGGTAGAAATAAATGGGCAGAGGTTCCGCGATAATGTGCGCGCGAGTAGCAGACGAAATGGACGACTCCGCCGCTCGTTCGTTGTTATAAAGGCGCGCCGCACCGCGGTGAGGAAGGCGCGGGGGGTGGCCTTCCGGATTTTACTCCAACAATATGTTATTCAATTTACTTGGGAAATTTACTCAATACTTATTTTTCATATTATTTGCTATAAAATTGGATGAAAATTCTTCGGAATTTTGAAATGGATTGAATACAATCGATTTGAATTTAACTTTTCTGAAGTTGGTAAAAATTGAAATGTCAACTAAGTTCCATACGCATTAATATTCTGTTTACGTTTAAGGCTTTCGCTTTTTACAGTGTGATAATTCAATCTTGACACATTATATTAAGAGAATTAAAAGTGAAGTCCCATGTCCCCAAGTGGGGTAAGGGGCAGATGCATTATACATCTGTTTCACTGATCGATTTTCTTTAGGGACAAGTAGGTGACCAGCCTTCTGTGTCCTACCAGGCCAAGACATTTTTTTTTCGTCTCCACTGGGAATCGAACCTAGGACCCATCGGTGCTACGCTCACGCGTAGTACTGTAGGTACCAAGGAGACGGTTAAGGGAATTAAGAGAAGTTATGTCACAAATACTCCATTCATAAAAATACAAGAAAGTCTTAATTGCCAGCCATTTATAATAAGTTCTCACATTTATTAGCAGGATTTATAAAATATAATTAGGGAGCGCTGAGCGAGTCGCTAAAGAATCTACCGACGTAGGCTTTCTTGGAAAGAAAGGCAAGAAAACGCTTTATTCGACTATTTTGTTCAGGATTTGTTTAGTTTAAAAGCATTGAAATATATTCGTTTAAACTATACACACGAAGTCTTATATATTAAAGGAACGGCGTTGCATTGAAATTTAATTTAAGTATTTTAAAAGTAAGTGGAACTTGCTTGTGGAGAAGTATTTATTTTTAATTTTGCAATTCTATGGCAGTAGAAAGCATAAATTGCATGCACATTGCACAGTGCACACTTGATCGCTTTGAATAATTTTGTTTTTGATTAAAATTATAAAGAAATGTACTAATATAATATTAAATATAAGTACTTATATTTGTTGATAAAATGGATTATTTTTAATCACACACACAGACAGAAACATTGGTATATCTATTAATCATATAAATTTCTTGAATAACTCCACTTAACACTATTTTTCCAGCGATTTGTTCGCACAAAATCTCAATGATGTCGCTCCTTCAAGTATTGTTTTAGCGAAAGAAAGTATATGTATGATGCATGTAAGTCTATGTTCTTCAATAAGATTTCAGTTACTTTATTTTTCTAAAACAGAATGAAATTCATTTAGTTTTTGAGTTTATCACGAAGACAGACAGAAAGAAAGTGGGCGACTTTGTATAAAAAAAAGACGTGTGGCACTCGGGGACTGCCGCGGTAAAGCTATTGCATGCTATGCCTTCAAGCCACACCTCCGTGTCCATCAGAGTGGGGAGCGTGAGGTTTTTTCGTTACGGAATTTCTCGATTCGGTCCCCGCGCTCAAGGCCCGCGATAGAAGCTATGCAATAGCTTAATAATATGTAGTAGTCGCGAGGAAATGATTATATCAAAGATTTCACGAAATCCCTACCATGAAATCACGGAAGAAGTCGAATTGTCTTATCTATAACAAATGTTCACATCTTCTTAAACCAAGTTTAATTGCCAAACAAATGTTTATCTTCTCAAACCAAGTTTAATAGGGGGAGATTCTTTCATTACATTGCAATTTCCAATCAAACCATACTAAACGCTAAAATACAATTCGTATGTAAATGGCGTGCCATACGTTATCAAGTCACGTTCCTTGTTATGTCACTCTGGCGGAGATTAGGTCGATGTTAACTGTGATGTTAACAAATTCCTCGCTTTCATTGTTCTAACGTTTAGTAGTCAGAGCGCGTTGCGTTTAGAAATTGCTATATTTTTACTGTGACAGGTTGTCGGTGACGATTGTGATTTTTTTTATTTATGAAGTGAATTTGTATGATTGGAATTTAGGGGTTATTGTTTTTGTAGGGAAGAGAACAAGATAAACTAGCGAACTTTGTACCACTTGTGTTACGATGCATTTACATCAAACGAACATAGAGCTAGTCTTCTTTCGTGATCTTTTAGTGTAAATGAAAACTCGTATTCAGTGTTGTTCAGTATTAGAACATTGCATAGAAACTTTTCAAATGCACTAAGAACAACGAAAGAATGCTCTAGGCCTGTTTACACTAAAATAATTTGACTTAATGGGGTTAGAATGAGCATTCGCTCGTTTGATGTAAATGCACTGTTATATTATGCAATGTATTGTAAATTAAGTTTTATTAAAATCGGTCGAGTAGTTTTGGAGTAAATTGCCTACAAACATAGGGAACACCGAAAAAAGATATTTTTATATTTTAACTGAGATTTTAAATGTTTCTCAAAATATTGATAACCTAAACTTATTTAAGTTTTATTTTACAAATTTGCACCGAAGTCAAGGAGACTATATGAGTATGAGGAAAATACTTTAATTTATGCACTTCTTTTTTACCCTCATTTATACTTTATGTAGATTTTATACCTACTGCTTTTTTGGAATTAATTTGAATTACTTTGTTTTGGAGTTTTTATGTTAATGGAATAAAAATTGAATCATTATTTATTAATGTTGATAATGAACTCATATTTAATGTATTCAAAATCAAGTGGTCAAATAATATCAACGTCGTAGAAAGAATCGACAAATAAACTAAGAGCAACAATAAAATTAATTTCCTGCATTTTCTCAAATGTGTAATACTAATTACAGAAAGAAGAAACAGAAATCTCTGTTTATTTAACCCTATGACATGAATCTTCAAAGCATCTTCCATCTTCTACAGATATCTATGCACCAAATCGAACAATAATGAAAAAAAAAATCCTTTATTTATTTTTTATTTTACGCAACATCGTCCATTAGAATAACCAACTTTACCCAATATTACTTTACTATGCCCAACCCATTAAAACTGCACTTAATGTCGTAAGAAATTGTAAAGTGAAATCGATAATTGTCACGGCACTCGCACAATCGAGTCGACACATCTCACGTTACAGTTCAACGATCATAACTTTAATGGTGAATTTACACAATCGAATAGCGAGGCATAACGAGGCCAGCGAACACGCTTTACACATGTAAATGGGGCAATCGTTATTCGCCTTGAAATTTGTGTATTCGTATCGGTTTATAGACAATGTAAATAGGTGAAGATAAGTAGGGATAGTACCAAAACAACATTTGATCTTCAAAAATGGTACATTTACGCATACACGATTAGACATCAAAGTAAATTTTGGCTAAATAGCCATATTACGTTCTCCCGGTACTCATTTGACCTATTTATTATTTACACCTTTTTACCTAGAATATAATTGTTTGTAGATTGATTTTTCGGACCAATCAAAGGGAAGACGAATGTATGAATATTGTTTCGCGTCCACGAACGCGTTCGCGACTGTGTAAATGCACCATAATCGATTTGTACTAATCGATTTAAACCTCATTCGATACAAGGCGACAACTGTTAGCGCTTTGGCCTTGGGGATAGGTCATTATCGGATCTGTGGCCTCACATTGATTATCATGTACAAACTATTGTTTGTTGTGACAGTTTGATGTGATGACTGGGTGATATTTTTAATCCGTGCAAATGTGGAGTATTTTGGTTTCTGAATTTGGGAAAGAAACAGTTTAGAACCTTATTAAATATGAGTATAGGATGGATTAGGATAATGTTTAAAAGAATTAAGTAATGCTTTATTAAATACTTTTGGCAATGCTTAATCGTCGACATATGCAACGATGCCCATGGAGGAAATTATTAAACCATAACACAAAAAGTCAGTTTTTTTTATACCGACATTGTAATTAATAAACGACACCAATTGAAAATACATGCACAAAATCACTATCACTATCACTACATAGTATAAAACAAAGTCGCTTTTTCTGTCCCTATTTCCCTATGTCCCTATGTATGCTTAAATCTTAAAAATACGCAACGGATTTTGATGCGGTTTTTTGTAATAGATAGAGTGACGAGAGGAAGGTAATTTATTAGGTTTTAGACAAAGCGGGCGAAGCCGCGGGCGGAAAGCTAGTTTAACTATAAAAAAAAGATTCAGTGATATAATTTTGACAGCTCATTGTTTGGTGTTGCTACATGCATTTAATAATACATAATATACATAATAAGTTTGCGCGTCCTATTGTCACTTTTTCGGCCTTCCCTCGAGGCTGCGTATTAATATTTAAATTCATTGTCATCTTATATTGTTATTGTCAATACATACTCGCATGCGGACATTTTTTTTTTTAAATAACAATTTTAATGATTACTAAAAGATGTCTACTTAGTAAAAAGCTAAAATGGAATACATAAAGAAAGATGAACACGATTTTGAAACGAAACTTTTGTAGGGGCGTCGAGAGTAAAATTTCAAGGTCGCGTCATGGCAATACCGACACGTCACGGAGTAAGGCGACGATTTTGGTTTCTTTGAATCTTACTAAAGAAGTTTAGAAGTTTCACTTCTGACATGTGTGCTCGGCACACACGCTCTTTTTTTCTACTTTTTTTATCTATTTAATTTATTAATCTATACTATCTATATATGTATATAAAACTCAAAGGTGACTGATATAGTGATCTATCAACGCACAGCCCAAACCACTGGACGTATCGGGCTGAAATTTGGCATGCAGGTAGATGTTAGGACGTAGGCATCCGCTAAGAAAGGATTTCCCGAAATTCTTGCGGGAACGGGGAAAAACGGGGATGCACGTACAAAGTCGTGGGCGGAAGCTAGTAATATTATAAAGCTGAAGAGTTTGTTTGTTAGTTTGTTTGAACGCGCTAATCTAGGGAACTACTGGTCCGATTTGAAAAATTGTTTCAGTGTTAGATAGCCCATTTATCGAGGAAGGCTATAGGCTATATCACGCTAAGACCAACAGGAGCGGAGCCACGCGGGTGAAACCGCGCGGCACAGCTAGTGCCTTTATAAAGTTTAAGTTTATCCTATCTATAAATATGTTTTAAACGCAGTTTATAATCCCTCTCCGTAGTAAGCCTTTCCCGTTAAGCTAAATAGGAGTCCACTTTTCCTACTCTACTGCTATTTTTTTCGTTCTAAATCTAGGTTGATTAAATTTCTACTTTTATAAAATATAATGGAAGTGCCATGTCCAATGGGGAGGATTGGAAACCGACATTAAAAATAGTTTACGAACGAAAATTATGAATGCCCGCTAGTTTGATTTAGTTTGCTTTCCGTAGATTGTTTTTCTAACGTGGAATCTAGCGCAACGTTCTAATTTTTTTTTATTTTTTTTTAAATTAAATACACATAACAGGTCACGATCTTCTTCACGAGCAGATCGCAACCCAACAAAATGTGTACAATTACTACTACAATGGGATACAGCTTACAGTTATCTAAAGCGTATTACAATAAATTCATATTTAAAAATTCGATAATTTAATATTAGATATAAAAGAAAGACAATTAAATAATGGTTTCCTATACAATAACAAAAAACTAGGACATCATTTCAAGATTTGACAAACATGTTCTTTGAATATGTTTATTCGATGAATTTTAGATGTAGTATATCTATCTGAAACCTAAATAAAGGATAAAGAAATTGATTGCAAAATTTATGTTTATGTCTTAATTTTTTGAGGGAATTAAAATACGATTTATACTTTATAGTAGCTATTTATGTTGACTCTACATATCTAATATAACTGTGATAACGGTGGCTGTATAAATCGCGTTTTATATCTGTCAAAAAATTGAAATAAAATATGTAATACAGCATTTCAATTATAAAAAAGGTGTTACTAAAACTATGAAATACTGTTACTTTCATGTTTACTTGGTAAAAATTAAATTAATATTACTACGTAGAACCGAAGACACCGATGCATCGCTAGAAATCTAATTTAAAAATAATTCAGAACATAAGCAAAGAATTTTCTCTACAACGCGCTCTACTTTATAGAAAATGCAATTGTTGTTAAAAATAATAATAAAAATATGTGTAAACTTAGTAAAACTTGGCTCTATGTAGTGAGAGTTTTCACTATGAGTTATGTTTCCTCGTTTGTGGAGATATGTTCTAATGTAGAGTCTTTTTGTAGAGATTTTTAATTGTAGTTATTTACAAGTTTATGTTTGTAAATAACTTCAATTGTTAACATTTGTTTGTATGCTCTTTATATTATGTACTAATGTAGAGTCTTTATTGTAGAGATTTTGAAATGTAGAGATAAACTTACTTATTGTTGACATTCGTTTGTTTATAATTGAAGTTCTCTAGATATCAAAGACTCGAAATCATACAAACGTTACTCATCTTATAAACTATAAGCGACAACACGGCAATTAGTTAGTGTTACTAAATACTGGATCTAGCATGAGGTTAAGTCAAGGTTTGTAAAAATCATAATACACCAATTTTACATAAACAATATACGCTCATTGTTTTTATGAGCGAGGAAAATTTTGCCCTCAGTGTTAGCTCCGGTCGCTTCAGTCGTCCCGCGTCGACTGCAGCACGCACACGGTCGGTAGCTGATAGATTCAATTTCGCGCCGCGTGTGTTCGAATTTTGAATTTGTGTTTTTTTTTTATTTTGTCTGTGTGCAGTGCAAGGATTTAATTCGAGCAAAGAGGTTTGATTATTTTTTAATATGTTTATTTTTGAGTGTTGGTAGAGCGTTAGATGAAATAGGTTTTGCAGGTGATTTTGAGATACCTATCTTACAGTATGGAATAGAATTATTACGTATATTTTATTGATTAAAATATTATAATTTAATTATTATAATAATTTGTTATATTACTGGACTTATTGCACACGGTATATAATACACGGAAGCAAAGTTAATTATTACACAGCATTAGGAAATGAAATAAAATTAAGTAGAGACTAAAACGATTGTTTTGTTTGTTATGGTCGATATGAATATAATCTTGACTCATTGTAATTATGCGTAAAAAAATAAGACGATCGAATTTTTTTTTTTAATGAACCTGTTTTTTTTGTATCTGCCATAACTTAAGAAAAAAAATCTTATTTACTTTATTACGCGCTCTATGTTGCAATTAAGAAAAATTAATTAAGAAATTAATTCAGGCAAAACACCTCTTAAAGGCTAATATGTTATATAAAATGCATAGGTAATTCAAAAAATAACTTAAATTATCGGTTCGTCCTTGTGTTTTTTTTAATATTTTATTCATATTCTTATATTAATTAATTTACATTTAATTGTTGTAGATGGTTGATGAAATTCGTGCAATTTTTTTGAGCAATTCTAATCTCAAGGGCAATTAGGATACACTTTTATATTTATATTTATTTATTTTTATGTTGTTATAAGGATTAATTGGGGAATTCAGAGATCCTGTTACGTATCTCTTAAAGGAGATGAGAAAAAAAAATATTCTTATTTTTAATTTAAACATTGTAAACTTATCTTTAAATTTAGATTATAACACCTGTATGTCCTTCCAGAATTTTCGACCTCTGAGATTTAACTTTAGGTATCTGTCCTTTGCAATACTAAGACATCTGTGACCCGTCCTTTTTAAGAATTTATTAACATCTTTTGGTCTATAGATAAAGCTGTTTAATTAAAAATGTTTAATCGAATAAAATAATTTTTATTTGAAACACTGATATTATGTTTCAAATGCGAAATATCGTTTAATATGTTTAACGCTTAACTGCTCAATAGTTTTTCATGAAACTATGAATACAGGTCAGGAATACAGAAATGTAGATTTTCGAATATTGTAAGTGAAGACGCAGGGAAATAGTTGTATGTGTTACCTCTATAATTTCATAACCTTTATTATTAAAATAAAATAAACTATTTAGCCGACTGTGCTATTATTACATGATTTTTGGCATGCTTTATTTTTTTAATAGTAGATAACATGATGGATATTAGTTTGAGGGTGGTTATAAAATACGTCTCTACGTTACTCCTTATAAAATCAGCTATCTATCAGTGAAAGCCGCGTCAAAATCGGTCCAGCCATTTCAGAGATAATTTAGTTATTCTGCAAATCCGAGAAATCAATGTAGAGTCAATATCAATGAAGTATTATTTTAAGTTACCTTATGTGAAGTATTTTTTCTAATTATAACACATAGTTGAGTCTTATCATTAAGAGACTTGTTTATATTGTTATCGATGGTGATAGATCTTTAATGATTTATGAGGTGATTAGTAAGTTGGGATAATGGTCGAAACTATTTCCAAGAGAACCTAAAAGATAAATCGTGATGTATTCGTCAATTATTTAGTGATGTGTTCAAAATATAGAATAAGATAATTTTAAAAAGCCAGACATTTTTGTTAGGTCAATTATTTACATTCGTTTGAGCAGTCACTAGTGGAAGCCGATAATCTTCTAGCTCCATTCTAAGATGGAGTTTTTCATATTAGCATAAAGGACATTTTGAAGTGAAACGTTGACGACAACGAAAGCGTTGAGAGTAAAATTTCAAGGTCGCATCATGGCAATACCGTCACGTCATGAAGTAAGGCGACGATTTTGGTATGTTTGAATCTTGCCAAAGAAGTTTCACTTCTGACAGATGTGCTCGGCACATACGTTATTTTTTATAAATAATAGTTTTGTATTTTTAATCGATGAAGTAAAGATGTTTGTTTGTAGTATTGTACTTAATTTATCGACTATTAGTTAATAGTTATATAATGGTTGTGGTACTGTTATATTGATCGATTTCTTACGTGTAATGATTAAACTATGTCAGGTAGAGTAACGTATACTGGATTTTGAGTAAGGACTCTAAGTCAATATTAATTATAATTATTGATTAGAATTCAACATAAAATATTTCTGTTATGTATGGCTCTACATTAACACATAGACATACTATGTAAGAAAATTTAATATGATAGAGCAATACAAGCATTAAAAACACAATTTTTTTTTGATAATCTAGAGCTTTTATCCCAGTATTTCTTAAAATTAGAGCGCCTATCAGACTAAAATGTTACTTTTTAGCTGAAAAGGGGAAGGTAAATAAATTGTATCCAATTCATATTAAAAAGGTGAACGTTTGTGACTTTGCATAGATGAACGTTCGTTCGTCTTTCACCTTTTTTAATTTTATTTTTTTTAAAAGGGGGAAATTTTGCATAGATACCCACGGCCCCCGGGGACGGGGCCCTGGGTTATGTCGGATTCTTACCGACTAAAACCCCGCTGTGTTCCGTCCAGTCGCTTTAATGATGGGGCCGCGGGTATTGGTTGGAATTCTTCCGCGACCGTTCGTCTTTCACCTGAAAAAGGCTAATCGAATCTGGATAAAGGCGCAAACATAGATCAAGCGAATTAAACCACGGGCTCTATATTGTATATACTATACTACATACTAATATTATAAAGCTAAAGAGTTTGTTTGAACGCGCTAATCTCGGGAACTACTGGTTCGATTTGAAAAATTCTTTCGGTGTTAGATAGCCCATTTATTGAGGAAGGCTATAGGCTACATATCATCACGCTGAGACCAATAGGAGCGGAGCAATGCAGGTGAAACCGCGGGGCACAGCTAGTTAAATATAAACGTAGTGAGAAATGTATTCAAGACGGAACATAAAACAAACAAAACTACTTGCCGTATCTTGATTGACCCGCTTACATTTATTAAACATTTAGTGAATAAACACTTGATAAATATTATAATAGAGAGGTGATATTGTTTGAAATATCTGTGGTATTCATTGTTAGATTTTTTAAACGATTTATCGTAAAAGGGGTTTGTGTTAAAATTCAATATTTTATTATGGTAATGGGTAAAAGTATTTGTTTTTTTGGAATGGTAAATTTAAGACGAGGCTAGGTAATATTTAATTATTATTTATTATTTTTTTTTGAACGAAACGTCCTACTATTTATTATTTTAACATGGAGACAGTGAAATGAAAACTTGTAGCAAATGGTTACGTTTATGGCTTAGAAGTTTTGTCAAGAACAAAATTTTTAACAGAAGCGAAATGTTAAAAAAAATTGAGCATAGCAATATCTTAGTTTTTAATAGTTTCGTTTATACGGGGTTGAACAAAATTGAAAGAAAATTTTTGTTTATTACCGAGGATACGAACGAAGTCGCGGGTAACAACTAGTGATAAATAAAAATAGACCAGTTTACAAACATAATATAAATAAAATAGTTATTGTTTTACCGATCAATAGGCCATTGTTAAAAGAGAAATTATCACAATGCTCTCTTAGTCAGCCATTTTGTGCCACAGATAAAATAGAATCTCTCATTTTTTCGTTATTTATGATCTGTTTGTGTCAAGGTTTGTTCTATTCATTATTTGAACTATATCCGTTATTGATAATTTCAAATAATTTCCGTTTTAATTAATAGTCCCGGTCTATAGGATATATATAGGATTCTATTGACCTATGTTTAGAAATACTTTGTCCTTTGTATTTTTTGGTACAACATAATTTTTTTATCTATAACATGTAAGTAATATATTTCCAAGTATGTAGCTGCAATCAGTACTAATCAATACTAATATTATAAAGCGGAAGAGTTTGTTTGTTTGTTTGTTTGAACGCGCTAATCTCAGGATCTACTGGTCCGATTTGAAAAATTCTTTCGGTGTAAGATAGCCCATTTATCGAGGAAGGCTATAGGCTATATATCATCACGCTACGACCAACAGGACTGGAGCCACGGGAGTGAAACCGCGCTGAGCAGCTAGTTTCAAATAATTTCCGTTTTAATTCATAGTCCCGGTCAGTTCCATTGAACTAATGTTAGAAATACTGTCCTTTGGAATTATTGGTGCAACAAAATTTTTTTTACCTATAACATGTAAGTATTATATTTGCAAGTATCAAACTCAAACATTTATTTATTCAATTAGACATCTTTTAGAAGCACTTTTGAAACGTCATTACATATTTTTAACATTTACCACCGATTCGGAAAGCAGTATCTATGGAGAAGAACCGGCAAGAAACTCCATAGTTGCTCTTTTATATGATGTCAGTTTTACAATTTAATTTTACAAAATACATATGTAGTAACATCCTTTATTATGCCAAAGAAGCAGTATGCAGCTGCAATCAATATACTTTAGGATATATAGCTGCTAGATATGTACGCCTAAATATTATCATTTAAAAAAATTAAGATTAACACTCAAAGCGTAATAATAATTTAACGACAACTTAATTATAATTTAATTTATGTGCTCTTTTAATTAAATATCTAATTGCACACATATTATATTCGACGAAGATATAAATATGTAATCTATAATGGTTTCATAAAGATCTAAAGGGATGAAACGTGCGAAATGTACAGAAATCTGTAATTTTCGTAAATCCATGTAAATTGGTTTAAGCTTAACATTAGGGAATGATAAGGGATTTAAGATATCTGAATCTGAAACGTATTCCTTATAAAATTAAAGGGATGTTAATGTAAGCCTATCTGATTTATGACTTGGAAATTTGGCTGTCGTGCGTTTGGTAAATTATTAATTTTATATACCTACTAGGTTTCCGCCCGCGACTTCGCCTACGTTCAAAGAAAAACCCGCACAGTTCCCGTTCCCGTGGGATTTCCGGGATAAAACCTATCCTATGTGTTAATCCAATTTACCCTCTATATATGTGATAAATTTCATTGTAATCGGTTCAGTAGTATTTGCGTGAAAGAGTAACAAACATAATAATAATTATGTATAGTAATTGAACTAATTGAATTGTCTCTTATTTTTTAAACTTAGGTATTTATCTTATGGACGCTTTGTTTATAGATTAGCTAAAATCAAAGTGAAGTAAAGAACAGTGGCGTGCCTTTTTTTTTTTTTTTTTTTTTTACGTTGGGAAATGCACTGACCAACAGGAGCGGAGCAACGCGGGTGAAACCGCGGAGTGCAGCTAGTCTAAAATATGGGTTATAATTGCACTATAGATAAAAGAAGTTATAATGACGTAATTGTAGTTGAATTGCTAGCGAAGGTGAATAACCTTGACCTTTCGGAATAATACTTTAACCACTCTGCGAGCTATTATTCCGAATAAACGCTTCAAATTTAAAACAGGGTTTTAAGGTCAGGACGGAGCTTTTGAAAGCTAAGTCCGGGTGTTTCTGAAATGGCGTAGTTAGAGAAATATTGGTGTGTGGTTAGATGGTTCAATTTACAGATAATATAATACTGATAATAATATACCTACGTTTAATCTATATCTATAAATACTTATATATAGAAACTGAATAAGAAGAAGTAGTACTGCTCAAGAATTTCCGAACGAATTCTAATGATTATTGGTTTGAAGTATTTGTCTTTATTGGGTTAAAAACTTAAAAAAACAATTTGTACTGAGTGGAGCCGGGCTAGCATAGCATACCTCTACATAATGAGGAGAGACATTTTGCGCTACTTAATTACGTCCAAAACTAGAGAAAGAATTTTGAGAATTATTATCTTGATATAGGATACATTTTTATTGTTTTTATCCCTATTAGAAGTTTTGTTTTTTATGGTTACCTCGTAGCAGGGGCAAGAGGTGTATAAGTGAATATACAGAGGGTCATATTTAAGTGACCCTCCTCGTATTGAAGCTTATTATGTTGTTGTTGTTAACCCGATGTAGGTAACGTAGGTGTGAATCATACGTGAAAAGTTACTATATAAGACTATATGTTATACTGTATTACTGTTGTACTTATAGATTTTTAGGGATTTAAAAGTTATGATATAAAATTTCATAAATGCGGTGCAAAGCCTTATTTCTAGGCAGAATAGACCAGATATCTTGGTAAGATATTCATATAATTTTAATGCTACGACTTAGCTAACACATTTTGCAAAAGAAAAAGATATAGTAGATCAGTATCTCATTAAAATTGAGGGTTTTATAGAGTTCTTGTTGTTAGCTAAGAAGCTATGATGGTTTTTTCCACCATCAACCGAACCGATAATTAAATTTACCACAAACAACAAACACCATAATGATTCCAGTTCCTATTGTAAATTAATCTATATATTTAGTATCTACGTATAAATCAACGCTGCTCCATAGTTTTTATAGTCCTGGCCTTGGTGGTAAGAGCAAAAACTGTTCGCTTCAAAACTAGTCTCTTGTCTTGACATTGAAATAGCTATATTGAATAATGTAACAGTCATTGACCATAATTGTGTATTATATTGTGTTATTTATTTATTAACGTGGAATAATCTAGAATTCTTTAGTTACCAAATAATGTAATGATTTTCATTAAATTCTCTATGCATGCCTCTACTCCGGTAGGTAATTTGATCAGAAATAAAAACAAACAGAAAAAAATATAATTATAATAGGAAATTTTGGAAAACATATTTTTGCTTTTGACCAACATTTAAATGTACATTTAGGTCATAGACCACATTCGCTGAAGAGTTAAATTAAAAAGTTAGAGCCCGTTAAAACTTTTTTCTGCATTTTTATTATGTACACTCCTGATTCAAACACCAGGAAACACTACTTACCAATTAATTAATATGCTGTTACATACATTTTGAATATATATGTTATTTTTATTTTACAATAAAGATAGAAGGAATATAAGATGTTGCGCAATATTTATCAAGCAGTAAGGATAGAGTCCAAATTAATTGGTCTAATTATAGCCAGGATCACTAGACACTAACCACTTTATTAGGAATCCTCTTATTCTTATATTTTGAATAAAATAATATTATTTTTCGTACTAATAATAAGACATATGAAAACATATTATAACACTAGCTTTCCCTAAACATACCTACTTTACACACAGACACTATCAAATCTCTACAAAGTATAAAGCAAAATCACTTTCGGCGACTATTCGTATCTATGTATGCTTAAATCTTTAAAAGTACACAACGGATTTTGATGCAGTTTTCTTAATAGATAAGAGTGATTCAAGAGGAAGGTTTTAATATATAATTTATTAGGGTTTAAACAAAGCAAAGCAAAGCAAAGCCGCGGACGGAATACTAGTATATACTATTAGTAAAGATTGTGATCGGCCAATTTTCCTTAACAACAAAATATAATTTGTTCCTGTGATTTTATCGTTTTGACCTTGTATTAGAAATTAATTCGCTTGCAACACTGCCCTATATATTAACATACTTATATACTAATAGAGGAAATGTGCGCCGATGTTACGTATCCAAGGAAGTCGTCACACTTTCATAAATCCAATTGTTTTTAATGAAACAATGGACATTTTCGTTTTTTTTTAGCCTTGTTAATTTTTGTTGCTTTGGCTTTGATATTGAAATAATTAGACCATTTGTTATGTAGAATAAATAAGGTTAAAGAAAGAAGTATATAAGCTGTGTTTTATTCAAATCGTTGTATAAATAATTTGAGGATAAATTGAGTATGTAATACCAAAAAAGTCTCAATGTATTGACTTTTTTTACATTTTGCAGATATTTTTTTCCTTGCATAATGTTTAATTATCTCGCACTTAAATACTAATTTACAAATTTACTAGTGACCCACCCCGGCTTCGCCCGTGGTACCTACATGTTTAAACTATCCTATCTCTCAAGTTGGATCGAACTGCACATGGTGTGCGAATTTTATTATAATCGGTTAAGTGGTTTAGGAGTCCATTGATGACAAACATTGTGACACGAGATTTATATATATTAAGATAACCTTGCTTAAAATTTAATAACATCAACTCAATACACTTAACAATTTGCGCTGTAATTTATTAAAACGTAAAACAAACGTAGCAAAAAATTAATATTCTAAAATGGGTATTTCTTAGATGCTCTTTCATTCCGTGAAACGGAACGTACACAATGCAAGACGTGCAAAGGAGCAGCGTCATTAACCTGAATTCGCGCCATTTTTAACACGTCGCCATTGCTGAAAAAACTGCTTTGCGCATGACGAAAATGTGTGTAGAATGGTAATAATTATATTAATAGAATAATAATACGTATAAATAGCAAAATAATGGACTTTTAATCATAATGGACTTCTTGTTTTTTCGATAGCGTTTTACAAATGCTAACTAACACTATGTAATTAATAAATTAATATAGGCATAATGTAAAATAAAGATTCAGCCGTAGCTCTGTAAACAAATAAATTATCTCATACATACGAGAATAACTAGCCGTTCCCTGCGGTTTCACCCGCATTGCTCCGCTCCTGTTGGTCTTATATATATAATATATCATCACGCTAAGACGATTTATAGCCCATTTATGGAGGAAGGCTATAGGCTATATTATAGCCTTTCTCGATAATGGGCTACCTAACACTGAAAGAATTTTTCAAATCGCACCAGTAGTTCCTGAGATTAGCGCGTTCAAACAAACAAAGAAACAAACAAACTCTTCAGCTTATAATATTAGTATAGATGTAGCTTTTAATAATAGAAAATTAATTCTCACAATCAGTATTTTCCTTCTAACATTGTTGTTAACGATTATTTTATTTTTATTTTCAAACAATTTTGAAGCATTTGCTTGTATATTATCTTATTTTAATAGTCTGTATTGCATTGATTCATTCATATCAATTGTCAATAACTTTCAATCTCACGAAGAGAGTAAAAAGTGGTCTTGTAATGGAAAAACAACTGCATTGTTTAAAGTATTGCAGATCATTTAGAAACAACAGTTGGTTAATCTGTATATTTTTTTTTGTACACAACTGTATAAGTTATTTTTAAATAAATATTTATGATTGCTGTTTAAATTTAAGCGGTATCTGTTATTGTACACTTAGGAGATTTTGTATTTTATTAATAAACTAGCTTTCCGCCCACGGCTTCGCCCGCTGTGTCTAAAACCTAATAAATTCTATACTAAAACCTTCCTTTTGAAACATTCTATTTATTAAAAAAAACCGCATCAAAATCCGTTGCGTAGTTTTAA
This sequence comes from Colias behrii, assembly GCA_029959065.1. Classification (NCBI taxonomy): domain Eukaryota; kingdom Metazoa; phylum Arthropoda; class Insecta; order Lepidoptera; family Pieridae; genus Colias; species Colias behrii. Next base: position 10,769,643 of record JARWMC010000016.1, on the reverse strand, counting down.
ATATTTAAGCATACATAGGGACGAAACAGAAAAAGTGAGTGAGTGAAGTTGTTTTATACTATTTAGTGAAGATTCGATTAAGTTACTTTAAGTACTAAGTTTAACATTAGCTCCTTAACAATAAAGAGAATTATTTGTTCCACTGAGACATTCAAGTTCAAAGCAGATAGTTACTCAACTGAAATATCATTGAACGGTCACCCATCAATTCAGTGACCGCGCCTTAATATACTTAACTATACTTTATTATGTATAAGAACACTCAATAAATGCACTAAGTTCTTTAAATAAATACGTTTTTCCTTAACTATGTAGTTAAAAGGGGAATAAAATGTGTTAGATATTTACTTATCAACGGTATCAAACACAATGAGTAATTACAAAACTCAATTTATTTGTAATTAATGTATAAACAACAATTATTTACCAATTTATACAACCACAAATAGATGTTTAATCGCTAATGTATTAGCATTAAATAATACGTGATTGTAGAGGTATATTTCGCAACCTGCTTATTTAATAATAATTATAATTTATAATTAATATAAAATAAATTCATTATCTCATAATAAAGTTCAATAAATAAATACATACCAATATCATCAATCAATACATATAATAAAATTCTAGAAAAGTGGTGTCTGTACAATGAAAATATGTAAAAAAAAATTAGCAGGGGTTATTATTAAATCGATCCCAAACCCAAACCTGTAGTTAAAAAATTTTTTGTCTGTTTGTCTGTTTGTCTGTTTGTCTGTATGTTTGAACACGCTAATCTCAGAAACGGCTTATCCGATTTCGATGCGGTTTTCACTAATATATTTTGGTAATCTTCATTTAACATTTAGTGTTTATTTCATGTCAATCGGTTCATAAATAAAAAAGTTATGACCATTTAAGTACTCACGGCGAACATTTGCTAAGGCATTCTATGGTACACATACAGTGTACGATAAAACGTAAGTTATCTGTTATACGCTACAGTTATGTCCAAGTGATCATATCGAAAGTCCCCAAGGGTGGGGGGGTAAGCTGAGGTAGTAGGGGGGAGGGGTCAAATTAAAATTATACTTATTTCTAGGTAAATTTTATACATAAAATGTCCTTTAAATTATGTCGTATTTATAATATTATATTTTTAACCCCCGATGCAAAAATATGGGTGATAAGTGTTTGACCGCTGTGTGTGTGTGTGTTTGTGCCACCGTAGCTCGCTAGCAGGTAATCCGAATTAGATGATGTTTTTTTGTTAGGCAGCATATTTTCCGACGCTGGTTCTTAAATAAACTGTATCAAAATCGGTTCATCCATTTATTGTGTAAAAGTGGGAATGAAAATAACTAAAGTTGTCGAATATACTTTAGTGATATATTAAATGAAAGTGAACGACCTATCAGTAAAAATAAGTCAAATTTTATCAAAATCGGTTCATCCATTTATTTGATATAGGTATAAAAGTGGTAGATAATAAAAAAAGTGAATTTTGACTCAAGTGACATATGAAATGAAAGGGCATGACGTGTAAAGTATAATTAGACATATTTAATCAAAATCGGTTCATCCATTTACTGTACCTATATACAGGGTGTAATCGTTAAGTGTGCACAGGCGATTTTTCCGTAAGTATTACAGATAACAAAAAACTTTAAACTGATATCGAAAGTACTTAACCTAATGAGTAAAATGGCGGTAATAAATTTTTAAGAATAAATCGAGAAATATCAAAAAAATTATCTTTAAACCCTCCCATACATTAAGTATGAAATATGAATATCCCATATACATTTAATATGAAAGATTTTAGCTTTCTTTTTCTTTTTTGGTTTTCTGCTTTAATTACTTCGCAAATTTGAAGTGGCATTTTCCACGCTTTTTCCGGACATTTTCACGCATTTTCCGGATATTTTCCGGGGATTTTCCGAGCATTTTCCGGGCATTTTCCAGGCATTTTCCGAGAATTTCCCGGGGATTTTCCGGATGTTTCCCAGACATTTTCCGGACATTTCCCTGGCATTTTCCGGGGATTTTCCACGCATTTACCGGATATTTTCCGGACATTTTCACGCATTTTCCGGATATCTTCCAGGCCTTTTCCAGGGATTTTCCACGGTTTTTCCGGAAATTTCCACGCATTTTCCGAGCATTTCCCAGGCATTTTCCGGTTATTTTCCGGGAATTTCCCAGGCTTTTTCCGGGGATTTTCCGAGCATATCCCGGGGATTTTCCCGATGTTTTCCAGACATTTTCCGGACATTTCCCTGGCATTTTCCGGGGATTTTCCAGACATTTTCCGGGGATTTTCCGAGCATTTCCCGGGGATTTTCCAGACATTTACAGGCTATGTCAGGGAAATGTCCGGAAAATGCCTGGAAAATTCCCGGAAAATATCCGGAAAATGCGTGAAAATGTCCGGAAAAATGTGGAAAATGTCACTTCAAATTTGCGAAGTAATTAAAGCAGAAAACCAAAAAAAGAAAAAAAAGCTAAAATCTTTCATATTAAATGTAGGTATATGGGATATTCATATTTCATACTTAATGAATGGGAGGGTTTAAAGATAATTTTTTTGATATTTCTCGATTTATTTTTAAAAATTTATTACCGCCATTTTACTCATTAGGTTAAGTACTTTCGATATCAGTTTAAAGTTTTTTGTTATCTGTAATACTTACGGAAAAATCGCCTGTGCACACTTAACGATTACACCCTGTATAGGTATACAGGTAAATTATCTTGGAGAAATTTTTGCGTTTGTAGTAGTATATGGTCAGCAAATAAAAAAAAACAACATTTTATTTTTAGTTTTTATTATATATATATATATATATATATATATATACTATATACTATATCGAAAATCGATCGATGTGATAAAATATATATATATATATATATATTTGGGATTTTAAATTAAACTATATGTGTTTCGATATATGTTGCTTGAAACCTGAAGTGCTTCCATCTGACCAAGATTTTGAGAGGGTATGTGATGTATTTATATAAGTTTCGTCGGTGTAAACAATTGGTCGGCGTTGTTCACGATATTCAGCAATTTTCATCAAATAATTAATTCGCAAGTATCTAATTTCGTGTTTTTCCATAAGAAGTTTCCGGTTATCTTCTGTTTGCTTCCAATTAAAACCTAATGACATGACGTGTTTTCGTAACGTGCTGACACAACCTTTATAATCGATATCTTCTTTCAATTTTGCGTGCAAAGTTTTCAAAGTGGGAACTTCTTTATTTGTGATGTGGAAGTCATGAATTGTTCTTCTGATAACTTGCTGATCAAAGTTATCGATTACTATTGTAGGTTTACGATTCGGTTTCTTTTTAGGAGATTTAAATGTTACTTCCTGATCTGAAGGACAACATTTGCTTTCTGATACTACCTTTCTGACGGATGCTATTGAAATTCCTGTTGATTTAGCAACTAATTGAGTGGGGGTCATAATACTGCTCGGGTTGTTATTACACTCATTTTCGAAATATTTGTACAAACAGTACAAAACTTCTTTAGTTTGAGAAGTCAAAGGCTTGCCTCGACCATGTTTTGACACTGGAGCCATTTTGAATTAACAATATAAAGTTACAACACTTACACACAAATTAAACCCTTCAACAAATATTATAACAATAATAACAAATAATAACAACAATCAACAAATACAAAATTTAACCTTCAACTGGTGACGTGCATAATATGAGTCACAGTATTGGAGAGGTGACGTCATTTTGACATATCAATATAAAGCCATAAATACTGTAAATTATGTATAGCGGCCTGTGATAGCGGCAATGAAATAGGTCATGTTATGTAAAAGTAGGTTAGTTTGTTTCTAAAATAAAACACTTTTTTTACTTATTAAATGTAAAGTTAACTTTAATCATACACATGAGCTTAACATCAAATTTTGTTCTGTGTTTTGGTAGGCATGAGATCAATCAAAGTGAAATTTTAAAAACTTAAAACAGAAAAAAAAATCAATCTTATTTTCTTATTAAAACTTAAGTTATTATTAAAAGAATATATTTAACAATTAAACTACGTAATAATTATAACTTTTGAATGAAATTTGTGCTTTATGTTCTAACGGTACCAAGCGACTGGCAAAAGACTGCACGTGGCACCTGCGGACAGCGTAAACTGGTTTATTCTGGTTTTGTGCGTGTTTCCACTTTCCACTATCAAGTGACGATTTATTCATTTGTTTTGTTTCGTAATTATTATGGTCAAATATTAATAACGAAACAAATTATTATGGACACGATATTTTATTGTTTCACGGTAGTCGCCTTGTCGTTTGCTCAAGGACGTGAAATTGAATGATATATTTTTTTTTATAAAGTCAAAACCATTTTCTTCCAAATAAAAACTTGTTTTTATTGAAAACAAAAATCAGAGTGTTGCTAGGAATAAGTATAAAATTAAATAGTAATGTTAGGATATCGAAACATTTTTGTATAGGCCAGAACGATATAGTGGAAACGCGCTCTAAGATCTGAGTAATATACACACCACTACATATGCAAAAATTTCTCCAAGCTAATTTACCTGTAAGTGGGAATGAAAGAATCGAATGTTGTCAAATATTGTGATAGTACCTACCTAAGTGATATATCAAATGAATGTGCATAACGGGTGAATTACAATTAGTAATGTTTTATCGAAATCGGTTCATCCGTTTTTTACATATAGGGCACTTTAGGGGTGACAGTGGTTAGATAAATAAACCAAATGGAGCATCAAACGATAGGATATGACGTGTACATATAGGTACAATTAGATAATATTATTTACATCAAAATCGGTTCTGCCATTTACTAGGGATGGAAAGGGAAGGGTTGAAAGTCTGTGAAAGAAGAGGGGGACATGGGAGCGAGAGGATAGCCACACCCTGGAAATTTTGAACTCTTCTCAAAGCCACATAGGCCTGGCCCTTGGCAATTTTTTTTCTTAAATATACCACTTCTTTTGCCACTGTGGTCCATTACAATTTATGCACGGTTACGGCCCAACTTAAAAGATGTCAGATGTAGGAATGTATTATGGAGGTAGAGGTAGGTCTCGCTCACTTGAAAATATTAAATGAAAATAAGAAACCGAAGTTTAAAAATTAAAAAAAAAAAAAAACCCAACGCAACGAAGGAAAAGGAATATATATAATTTTACAAACTTCCCGACGATCTTTAAAATTAAGTACCATTATAAAAAAATATATATATAAGATATATTATTATGATAATGATGGTATGGTATGGTATCCTTAACTTTTACCAAAATTGTAGATTATAAAATTATCTTTAAAAAACTTCACATACATTTTTTTCTAGGAGCCACTGTTTCTACGAAAAATCTATTTTTTCATTCATCGTTGATCTCAAAAATAAAAATTCCAATCACCAGAACGACAGGAAATTTTAATAATTGATTTTTAATTGTGTTTTGCACAATTTTATTAAATTGCGACTGGATGAAAATTTTGTTCGTGGTCGTCGTCGTCGTTGGTAGGGTGAACAAATCCTTAGCAAAACATCATACGCTTATGTCAATTAGTATCGATAGCGGATTCTATTCCTTTACGTTTTGACGTTTGCCTCGGCACTCAGTTGCTGCACAATATATCGTCAAAAACATCCATACAAGGAAGGAAGGTAAATAAATTTGCTCCTCTCCCTCCTGGTGCCTAAAAAATAATATGCCATAATTTAAAATAAATTTTACGTAGAAAATTAATTAGGCACTTATTTTTTTATTTTTTAGCTCAGTTTAGTAATAAATTTTACTAACTGTTCTTTTAATTATTTATGGTAGTACGTGTTTATTCAATAAAAGTTAAGTAGTAACTACTATGCAGTCACTATTCCACGCGGACGAAGTCGCGGGCACAGCTAGTTATACAAATAAATGTGTACATAATACAAGGATAATAATATATTATAGAAAAACATTTTATAGAAAAACACGTATTCAAATCCCGCCTAATTTAAGATGATGTCAAAGTATGTATCGTAAATATAATAATTTGTACATAAAATGTATTTTATATAATAATATACATATAATTGGGTAAAAAGATGATGTGCTGTAAATTGCTTTAGTCACTATGGTGATAAGTGTGACAAGGAAAAAGTCCCCAGCAACAAACAAAACAAATATGTATAAAATTAAAAATTTATATGAGACATTAACACGTATATGCAATCGTTATATTTGATTAAAAAATTGTGTATTATTATACTTTATATTATACTTTCAAGCCGTATTAGATACAGTTAATTACAGATAATATCGCAGGTATCAGATAGTTTTACGTTTTTATAAAATTGGGTAGTATAATCATAGAAAATCCCTAAGCCTAACCTTAGGCTTAAGGTCTATTTGCTGTGTTAAATGCAGAAATGCCGCAGGTACCAACTAGTATTCCGTAAAACGTTCATATAGAGCCTTCTTCAGATATTATGTAAGTGCGGCGAGTTTTGCTCACTGCAATGCAATATTTACAAACAACACACACACATTGTTACGCAAATATCACCAGTATTACAAGGCGCTAAGATTCAGAATCACAAGAAGACGATTTCGCTTGACCGTGTACAAAGAACGGGTCATGGCCAGTATGACGTCACTAGGGCGTTTTTTGTTTGATCACAAAAGTATAAGAAACGATAGACCTTATTATGTTTTTGTGCACGACGATCTGGCTTGACGGTTTTCAGTATTTTTTATTAACTCAGGCCCCGGAATCACAGACACAATAGAAAATCTATTGTGTCGTGGACCGATCGGGCCGTTCGGGGCTCAATGGGTAATGGGTTATTGTATCAAAGATTAATGGATCGAATTATGTAAATGATTTTGTGAATATTATACGTTATAAGAAGGTTGTAAGTTTTTTTAACTGGATTTTAAACTCGATTTATTTATGGAATATAGGTAATTATAACTTTGCTTGTGACCAAGCTCGCTTTGATGGAACATCGGGATGAATAATTTTTAAAAGAATAAAACTTTTTAACGCAGTAGAACTATAGAATATAATGTATTAAAACCACTTTTTAATTTATATGTTTCCTGTTTGTTTACAAGTTTGTTAATCACTATCTATTTTGATTTTAGGAATGTACTATGGTATTATTGATCTGAAATAGATACCTTTTTTTTATAGTGGGGAAATCTTCTTAGATACCCCCGGCTCCCGGGGATGGAGCCGTGGTTATGTCGGATTTTTACCGACTAAAACCCCACTCTGTTCCATCGCGCTGCTTTGGACGGAACTGCGGGAACGGTTACGACTCTACCGCGTGTCCCGCCCAGCAGATGCCCGTTTCCAGGCCCACCACTAGAACCCCCCCTCGCTGGCGGCTGCTGGAACGAAGGCTTACGCCACCAACGCGCAGACAATGGATCATTCCCCGCTCCATCATCCGCGTTCCCCCGAACCCCCGACCCCATCACCGTCCGGCCGGAAGGTGCACGCCGGAAGGTCCTCCGATGTGTGAAATACACGTCGGGGTACCCTCCGGCGCACTTTTATAGAGATGACCTCGCAGCCCCCACCTCACCAGAGGTGGCGGCCCTCGGTCCGGCCCCACGGACCGGATTACGAGTTGGCAGACGGCCGTTTTACAGCGGCCGCCGCCCCACACCTCTCTGCAGGAGTCTCCGCGCGTCATCACAATGACGCGTCGGGATCCCGCCCTCCGCTGCACGGCGTGGCTTGCTAAACCAGCGAGCCTGGCGCGCCGCGACCTCTGGCCGCCATCCACCGCCGCATAAAAGCCGGCTCCTCTCTGGTCCACAAACAGGACCTCTGCTGTCGGGTCAGTCGAGGCTTTCCAACCCCAACTGCCGTTCAGCGCCACCTTTGCCTAGTGGACACGGGGTCCGCCGAGCCACGACCTCTGGTCGCCATCCCACGCCGCACACAGCGGCCGCTAGGGCACACCTAGCCCTGGCCGTCGGGCCGGTCGAATCTCCCCGACTCTAAACCAGCCGTTCAGCCCCTCGCTGGTCCAATTTCGCTTCACTCAGAGGGCCATAACTCTGAGCTACTGAGCCCCTCCGCCGCGACAAGGCCTGGACCGTTGGGGGGTGAAATAGATACCTACTTTATTGTTATCAATTAATAGCTGCGCTCCGCGGTTTCACACGCGTGGCTCCTCTCCTGTTGGTCTTAGCGTGATGTTATATAGCCTATATAACCTTCCTCGATGAATGGACTATCTAACACCGAAAGAATTTTTCAAATCGGACCAGTAGTTCCTGAGATTAGCGCGTTCAAACAAACAAACTCTTCAACTTTATAATATTAAAGATAGCTAAAAAGTTGTACACTTAACCAAATTTAGGTGATACTAATAAATACTAAAAAGTTCTATATCCGACTAAGGTTCTAAGAGTCCTCCACTATATACTAAGTTATCAGTTTTGCTGTCAAGTGCTCTCAGCAAATACTGAAACGCAATTCATTAAATTTAGGACATTTAAGAGCCCCTTGTCAATGTTAAGATCCCTTGTGGATTTCGTTCAAATGTCGAAAATATTAGTTAGGTGTTAGGAAAGTTTTTAGAGCGTTAAAAACGATTTAATCGTTATATTTTTTTTACTTTACTATGTTTTTTTTACCTTTATCTTTTAAGTAATCTTTTATAACAAATTATGTTCCGTTTCATTCCGATGTTTAAGATTTTCAGCATATTGATAAAATATTATATGAAAAAATAAATGAACATGTATAGACTGTGAAATAGAGTGTAGAAATGTAAGCGAGAGAAGCTAGGAGAAAATCAATCCAATAGTTAAGTAATTATAGTCCATTGAAATGTTACATTTTTTAGGCCTAATCTTGCGTTTTTTAGAGGACGCAATTTTATTTTTTGGATGTGTAGGGGGGGGGTCAGTGTGAAGCTAAAACCAAGTTTGTGGGGTCGCCACCCTTGTCCCACGGCCGCCATCTTGAAAATAGTGGTTGAAATGGTTTTTACGATATATCACTTAAACTATTTATCTGATAAAAAACATTGTTAGCATTATTTGTTGCAAATTAAATTTTCTACAACTTTGGTCCAGTAACTTTTTGTCGTAGAACTATAAATAAAAAAGTTATAAGCGAAAATGTTCAGAAATTAGAGCTATTTATATTTTTCGATAATTTTTTTTTATCATTTTAGGAAGAAATTATATCAGACCATTTTTGTAGATTGTTTTTCGAGGAACAACTTTTATATACAACATTTTTTAATTACGTCAATAGCTAAGGTTTTACAGCGCTCTGAAGTGAGTACTATTTTTCAGGAACTTCGTTCCAAATCCCTACTAATATTATAAATGCGAAAGTAACTCTGTCTGTCTGTCTGTCTTTTATGCTTTCCCGCTTAAACCTCTCAACCGATTTTAATGAAATTGGGCACAGACAATCTTTAGACCCTGAGAAAGAACATAGGCTACCTTTTATCAAAACACCACGCGGGCGGAAGCTAGTATCTGAATATAACTATGTTATAAAAAGTATTTGCTTAATTCACAGCATTATTAATAGGTAGGTAAAGTCACGCAATATAGGAACATATTACACATTAACAATTTATAGGCTAATATCAATCACAATGTTATTATTATTAATTTGATGACATAGCCATAATAATTAATTAAAAATTATCTGTTTGTTTGCATGTCTATAGCTGCTATTACTTGAAAATAGCGGGACTGATTTTGATAGACAGATTTGTCACGTTTGTTTTATAATCGACACTACTTAACTATTTTTGATTGTTGTTTGAAAAAATTACTTGAATCCGCTTTTTGATAGATTTTGATATGTTTCTTTGTTTGTTTTATGGTCGATACTCATGCAATTTTAATTTATAGATAGATGCAATATTAAGTTATTTCGTACAATCCGAGAGAAGATTGGAGGAGTAGCTAGTTTTGAAAGTGATCATTATTTATCACTCTATATACATACTATATACTTTATAGTAAATTAATTCTAAATTGGTTCCTATTACGTAACAGATTGGCACGAAAAAGTCCTTTAGCGCTTTGTAATTGGAAAAATATTTATTCAGTAAATGAGGGCAGAATACTGAACAATAACTGACAGGACTAAAGGCTTATTGGACACAATATCAATCAGCTTCAAAGTGCTTAAATATATTTCAGAGCCTTTCCAAACAAAAGTTCGTGACATCGTTCTATTGCTTTTAGCAGCTTGCCTCGGATTCACACGAGCGAAGTAGGTAAAAAATCTGAAAAAAAAATAGCTTATAAATAGAATAATATAGAATGTCTGGTGAGAAGAATTTTTAAAGCATTTAATTGGATACAAAAAATATCCTTGTAATAATACCTATATACTTATTGTTTCGTTACCGTGTAATTGATCGTGGTGTCTATTATCGATGTTTGGCACAGAGTATGCAAACAAAGGTTGTCAAATTATTTTGCAACTGTCATGCACCACGACAGTCGAGACCTTAATCTGTGGTCGACACTTGTACTTCCGCCTTCGATCGAGCCGCTCCTCTGCTGTGCGCGCGCGGCGGCCATTGAAACACGTGTATCGCATCGGATAATTGGGCGTAAATTCATCGAGTGCTGCAGCATCTCAAAGGTACGTGGTGCATTGTTTTTGCTGCTCACTATTTCTGAACATCGATATTTTGTGTTAACGTAATTTTCCCTAATGTAGTAGAAGCCACCCGCTATTTCGGCTTGGTGCGATTCTACATTATTTCTGGTGCCGAAACCCGGGAATTTGCGTATCAATTATCATATTCAAAAGCTTATGGTATTACTGGTCACACGTAGGTAATTCATAATCTAAAATCAAATTCAATTCCGTTCGTATTAGGTTCTTTGTTTAACAAAGTAGGAAGTTGTTATAAGATCTATTTAAGCAAACACTTATTTTGTCGGTGCTTAAATTCAATCGGCTTAAAACAATTTCATATTCTAAAACTTAATACATATTCAGAAGTACAAGTCAAAAGTGTTTAATTATTGTAGGAACTAGTTAAGCAATCACATATCTCATCGGTGCTTAATTTTACACAGGCCTATAGTAATTTCACATTCCAAAACATAATTCATTCACGTTACAGTTTATCCTAACTACATAACTAATATTAAAACGTAATATTAGGTTAAATCGTAATATAAAATAATTTCATTTTATATTAAAACTCGGGGGTAAATTGACAATTATTCGTACGTCGAACATTCCAGCGGCTCGCGCAGCGCATCATCATTGTAACTTGTTATTGTAAGTTATAATCTGTATTCATTCACATTATAAATTTATAAAGAATAGAAAAAATTCGATCACGAGGCGGGACTCGAACCCGCATCCTTCGCGCCATTCCGGGGCGGATGCCTCACCAACTCAGCCACTCGTGACCCGCCCGAGTGATCGAATTTATTCTATTCTTTCAGTTTTATGTGTCTGAAGGGACACACCGCGCGCCATCTATTGAGATGATTAACAACCATTTCAACTAATATGAAGCACTTTTCAGTGAATACAATATTGTAACGATGGAATACGACCTTTTTTGTTGAATTTATATTTTTGGTTTTATGGCATTCAAATGCTTTATAAATATAAATTTATAAAGAATAGAAAAAATTCGATCACGAGGCGGGACTCGAACCCGCATCCTTCGCGCCATTCCGGGGCGGATGCCTCACCAACTCAGCCACTCGTGACCCGCCCGAGTGATCGAATTTATTCTATTCTTTCAGTTTTATGTGTCTGAAGGGACACACCGCGCGCCATCTATTGAGATGATTAACAACCATTTCAACCAATATGAAGCACTTTTCAGTGAATACAATATTGTAACGATGGAATACGACCTTTTTTGTTGAATTTATATTTTTGGTTTTATGGCATTCAAATGCTTTATAAATATAAATTTATAAAGAATAGAAAAAATTCGATCACGAGGCGGGACTCGAACCCGCATCCTTCGCGCCATTCCGGGGCGGATGCCTCACCAACTCAGCCACTCGTGACCCGCCCGAGTGATCGAATTTATTCTATTCTTTCAGTTTTATGTGTCTGAAGGGACACACCGCGCGCCATCTATTGAGATGATTAACAACCATTTCAACCAATATGAAGCACTTTTCAGTGAATACAATATTGTAACGATGGAATACGACCTTTTTTGTTGAATTTATATTTTTGGTTTTATGGCATTCAAATGCTTTATAAATATAAATTTATAAAGAATAGAATGAGTTGGTGAGGCATCCGCCCCGGAATGGCGCGAAGGATGCGGGTTCGAGTCCCGCCTCGTGATCGAATTTTTTCTATTCTTTATAAATTTATATTTATAAAGCATTTGAATGCCATAAAACCAAAAATATAAATTCAACAAAAAAGGTCGTATTCCATCGTTACAATATTGTATTCACTGAAAAGTGCTTCATATTGGTTGAAATGGTTGTTAATCATCTCAATAGATGGCGCGCGGTGTGTCCCTTCAGACACATAAAACTGAAAGAATAGAATAAATTCGATCACTCGGGCGGGTCACGAGTGGCTGAGTTGGTGAGGCATCCGCCCCGGAATGGCGCGAAGGATGCGGGTTCGAGTCCCGCCTCGTGATCGAATTTTTTCTATTCTTTATAAATTTATATTTATAAAGCATTTGAATGCCATAAAACCAAAAATATAAATTCAACAAAAAAGGTCGTATTCCATCGTTACAATATTGTATTCACTGAAAAGTGCTTCATATTGGTTGAAATGGTTGTTAATCATCTCAATAGATGGCGCGCGGTGTGTCCCTTCAGACACATAAAACTGAAAGAATAGAATAAATTCGATCACTCGGGCGGGTCACGAGTGGCTGAGTTGGTGAGGCATCCGCCCCGGAATGGCGCGAAGGATGCGGGTTCGAGTCCCGCCTCGTGATCGAATTTTTTCTATTCTTTATAAATTTATATTTATAAAGCATTTGAATGCCATAAAACCAAAAATATAAATTCATTCACATTACCGTTTCACGCGATTTTCATCCTTAACTTCATATGCGTAAAGGTGAAATAATAATTTCATTGTTTCATTTTATTTCATTGTTTGAAAAATTACATCGAAGATTAACTTTGTTATTTAACTGTTTGTTTATAAACGTTTTTACATTTTGTTTATTCGATATTTAAATTTAAATTTAACAAGATGTCTTTATTTACTAAAACAACAACAACTCGGAAGTTAGGTTCTTTGAAAAAATCAAAATCTAAATCGGTGGATGAATATTATACGACTAAGGACTTATCGACATTGCGTAGAAAACGTACTATAGCGCTTAAAAGATTATCGAAGGCGTTAGAAATAGGTAATGCAGCTTTGAGTGATCGTTCACAATACGACCTATTTTTATCGTATCATCAGGAAATTAAACAAATCGTTTCAAATTTCGAAAATGCTCATTTTAATATACTCGATCTGTCGGACGACGCGGATAATGAAACTGAAATTGAGGAACAATTCGATGAATTATATTTTCAGATACAGTCTATTTATATTAGTTTAACTAAACATGATACAAATAATTCGATTAACTCGAACATCAATTCATCGAATATCCGTTTACCTAAAATTACATTGCCACATTTTTCGGGCAATATCAAGCAGTGGCCTGTGTTTTATGATACGTTTAATTCTTTAATTCATAATTCAACGTCAGTTTCGGACACGGAAAAGTTTCATTATTTAATTTCTTCTCTTAGCGGGGATGCGTTATCGGTGGTTAAGGCGTTCCCTATGACTCACGAATATTATCGCGACGCGTATGAAGCTCTTATTAATCGCTATAAATGTAAACGAACATTAGCTTTAACTTGTTGGCAAGATATTTTAAACACTAACTTCATGCATAACAACGCAACTGAGTTTCAAAAGTCACTCGACTTATTCGATGAAAATTTAAATATCTTAAAATCTATTGAGTTACCGATAGATCGTTGGGATTTTGTTTTAGTTTACCATATTTTATCAAAATTAGACAAGAACTTACGCCGCGATTTTGAGGAGAAATATTCTAACGTGGAGTTGCCGTCTTATGATCAATTAAGGGGTTTTTTGCGTTCCAAATGCGAAGCCTTATTACGAGATACACATTTTTCTGGTGTGAACAAATCTTTAAAGCCTTCGACTACTCAAAATCAATCAACGAAACGTTTCAATTCAAATGCACTTGTTGCTATGAACAATAGAGGTAATTCGAACGATAAGTCTAAAGTTTATTCAAGCAACTGCGCGTATTGCCATAAGTCGCATTCTATTTTTTCTTGTCAAGATTTTATTAGTAAATCGATTGACGATCGTATGGCTATTGCCACTCAAAACAATTGGTGCTTTAATTGCCTGAAGCCATCACATCAATTAAAAAATTGCAAATCTATTTTTTCGTGTCGTATGTGTAAGCGTAAACATCACACCTTACTCCATCGCGATCATAACACTAAGATCGAATCAAATCAAATCGGGTCGTCGCTGGTGTCAAGGTCACATACGAATCATACAGTGCTGTTAGCCACAGCTATCGTTCAGGTTAAGGATGCTTCAGGTAATATGCAATCGTTTCGTGCCCTGTTTGATACGGGCAGTCAGAGCAATTTCATAACAGAATCAGCAGTAAAACTTTTAAATTTAACGCCGGCTTCAACAACCGCGGCAGTTAGTGGCATAGGGCAAGCGGATGCACCTATTATTGGTGACGTCACTTGTTCTATCGGCACTAACGGTCGAATTCTATTTAACTTGGATATGCACGTCATATCTAAAATATGTGGCGATCAACCTATCGCTCAACTTAATTCATCGAGTTGGTCCCATATTAAATCGTTGCCGTTAGCGGACCCTGGTTTCGATATACCTGGTCCCATTGACATTTTGCTTGCTGCTGATGTATTCGCTGACTCTGTTCTTAATCAACATATCAAGGGAGGTGTCAACCAACCTACCGCGTTTAATTCAATCTTTGGTTGGCTACTTCTAGGTAAAACTAATATTTCATGTAGTAGTCTGTTGCAGACGTTGCCTGTAATCAATAATGATTTAAACTCATTAGTTCAACGTTTTTGGGAATTAGATTCAGTACCGCAAACTTCAATGCTGACTCCAGATGAGTTATTATGCGAACGTAAATTCGTTAATGAACACTCACGTGATCAATCTGGGCGTTATATTGTTCGTATTCCATTTAAGAATAATTCAGAACCTACATTTGAGGGCTCTCGCGAAGTTGCTTTGCGTCGGTTCTATGCTATTGAACGTAGGTTGTCACGTGACGCTTTATTAAAATCGCAATATGTCGACTTTATGTCTGATTACATCGAAAGTGGTCACATGACAGTGGTTCCTGTAGCACAAGTTGGTACAGGAAAATACTACATACCTCATCATTGCGTTCTACGCCCTGACTCTGCGACCACGCGCCTCCGCGTCGTATTCGACGCTTCTGCGAAGGATATGCATTCTAAGTCACTGAATGACACACAACTTATCGGCCCAAAGCTACAACCGAATATTTTAAATTTACTTTTACGCTTTAGGGAACACAACGTTGTCTTCATGGCTGATGCTCGTCAAATGTTTAGACAGATAGTAGTAGCGCACGAACATCGTGATTACCAACGTATTTTCTGGAGGAGTTCTCCTGAGGAGCCCCTTTTAGAATATCGTTTAAATACAGTCACATATGGATTAGCTTCGTCTCCGTTTCTCGCTTGCCGTACTCTTCGACAGCTTGCTGAAGATGAGGGAGATTCTTATCCACTCGCAAAACGAGTACTACTGTCTGATGTTTATTGTGATGACGTCACAACCGGATTTTCATCGTTAGAGGTCGCTCAGGAAGCCAAGTCACAGATTATTAAACTTTTTAAGTGTGGACAGTTTGAACTTAGGAAGTGGGCTAGTAACAAACCGCAGTTATTGTCAGATCTACCCAGTGATAGTTGTTTGACTGGATCCGTATCGTTAGACAATTCTGATAATCAAATTCTTAAGGTATTAGGTCTTAAATGGAATCCATCCACAGATACGTTCGTTTTCGAAATTGAATCTACTTATCGGCCATGTACTAAGCGTTCAATCCTTAGTGAAGTCGCTAGGGTTTTCGATCCGTTAGGTTTTCTATCTCCCATCACAATTCAGTCAAAATGTTTAATTCAGAAGTTGTGGATTCTCGGCGTTGGATGGGACCAAACGCCGCCTAACGAGATCATCAATACATGGAACAAACATCGCACTCAACTTAATCTCTTGAGTGAGCTTCTAATTCCTCGGCAACTTACCTGCACGGATGCTGTATCGTATGAGCTACATGGGTTTTGTGACAGTTCTACTCTTGCATACGGAGCTGTCATCTATTTACGTGTTACAGATGCTGTTGGTAATATTCATGTTTTCTTCGTTTGCTCTAAGGCTCGAGTTGCACCTCTTAAACATACATCGTTACCACGACTCGAGCTCTGTGCTGCAGTTCTTCTATCAGATCTTTACAAGTTTGTAAAAGATACGTATCTTTCTCGTATTCATATTGATTCTGTATGTTTGTGGTCTGACTCAACTATCGTTTTGTCTTGGCTGCGTTCTCATTCTTCGCGTTGGACAACATTTGTCGCGAATCGTGTCAGTCACATACAGGATATCACCCCTACAGACTGGTGGCATCATGTATCCTCAGGTGATAATCCTGCTGATTTGTGTTCACGAGGTTTATTTCCAAGTGAGCTTGTGCACAATGCCTTATGGTGGGCGGGACCGTGCTGGTTAGCCCAAGGTAGTGATACTTGGCCTACGGATACAGTTATCACATCAAATGAGGAGAAGGACGCTATGGAGCAGGAGCAACGTAAGGTAGCTCTTTCCGCTGAAGAGAGAGCTCCAATCGAACCAACAATAATTGACTCTTTATTTAATCGTTATTCATCATTTCAAACAATCGTTAACATTTTGGCATTTGTATATCGTTTTATCAATAACTCTAGAAACCCAGCTCAAGCTAATCGTAATAATTTCATTAATAACGTTGAAAGGCACAACGCATTATTAAAAATCGTTAAACACGTACAGAGTCAAGTCTTTTCGAACGAAATTGCTAATCTTAAATCGAACAAACATTTATCAAAACCTTTTCGAAAACTCAATTCATTTATCGATCGATTAGGTATTCTCAGGGTGGGCGGTAGAATTTCACGCGCAGGTTTAGAATACGAACAAAGGCATCCAGCCTTTCTACCGTCTGATCATCCATTAACGTTTTTAATTATCGACAACATTCATCGTAACTACTTGCATCCGGGCATCAATACTACGCATTTCTTACTTCTTCAACAATTTTGGATCATATCGGCGAAACGTACTGTACGCAATCGTTTAAGCAAATGTATACAATGCTATCGAACAAATCCAAAGCCATTACAACCGTTTATGAGTGATTTACCGTCATATCGTGTTAATCAAGTCAAACCATTTTCTATAGTAGGCGTCGATTTCGGCGGACCGTTTCGTATTAAATTAGGCCCACATCGAGGTGCTAAGATTGAAAAGGCTTACCTTTGTCTTTTTATTTGTCTTACAACAAAAGCAGTACACCTCGAGGTGGTGTCTACACTGTCAACTGACGCATTTATAGCTGCGTTACGACGCTTCGTGGCACGCCGTGGTCGATGTAACGTGATACACGCGGATTGTGGAACAAATTTTATCGGTGCAAGAAATCAATTATCGTCTCTTATGCGTCAGGCTTCTAGTTTAGAAAAGATTGAATTTAAGTTTAATCCTCCATCAGCTCCTCATTTCGGTGGTGTATGGGAAATTCAAATCAAGGCGGCTAAATCTCATTTACTTCGTGTAGTTGGTGATCAAGTTCTTACGTTTGAAGAACTTACAACGCTTTTCGTGCAAATCGAAGCAGTATTAAATTCGCGACCGCTTTGTGCAATCGTTTCGGATCCAAATGATCTATCGGTCTTAACTCCAGGCCATTTCCTTACCTTAGAGCCTTTGACAGCTGTCCCTGATGAAGATTTATCAAATGTTAATATAAGTCGGCTTCATCGGTGGCAGTTGTTACAATCATTTCACCAGAGTTTTTGGTCCAAATGGAAACACGAGTATCTTAACTCACTAACACAACGCGCCAAATGGACCAAAGATTCTAAACCGCTTCAGATAGGCTCAATGGTGATAATTAAGGATGAAAATCGTGCGCCACTACAATGGTCTCTTGCCAGAGTAGTGGATCTTTTACCCGGTTCTGATGGTGTCGCTCGGATAGCAGTAGTTAAAACAGTGAAAAATCATATAATTCAAAGACCGTTGGTTAAGTTATGCCCTCTACCAATCGAGGACTAGCTTAAATCGTTTATCTTTTTTTTTTAGTATCGTAAGGTATCTAGACATTAAGTTATCGTTAGTAATAAGATATCGTGTCTGTGTAACATCTATCGTGTTATACAGAATCAATTCGTTAGGTAACTAGTTTTTATCGTAATCAATAAGTATCATCAATAATTATACGGATCATTTTATCGTTCTCGTTCCCATTATGTTCTATTTATCGTCTGACCAGAAAATACCATAGGCATTTTGGTGGGCGGGATGTTTCGTTACCGTGTAATTGATCGTGGTGTCTATTATCGATGTTTGGCACAGAGTATGCAAACAAAGGTTGTCAAATTATTTTGCAACTGTCATGCACCACGACAGTCGAGACCTTAATCTGTGGTCGACACTTGTACTTCCGCCTTCGATCGAGCCGCTCCTCTGCTGTGCGCGCGCGGCGGCCATTGAAACACGTGTATCGCATCGGATAATTGGGCGTAAATTCATCGAGTGCTGCAGCAGCTCAAAGGTACGTGGTGCATTGTTTTTGCTGCTCACTATTTCTGAACATCGATATTTTGTGTTAACGTAATTTTCCCTAATGTAGTAGAAGCCACCCGCTATTTCGGCTTGGTGCGATTCTACACTTATACTAATATTATAAATGCGAAAGTAACTCTGTCTGTCTGTTACGCTTTCGCGCTTAAACCTCTCGGATTGTCTGTGCCAAATTTCATCAAAATCAACCGATTTTGATGAAATTTGGCAAAAAATCTTTAGACCCTGAGAAAGAACATAGGCTACCTTTTATCAAAACACCACGCGGGCGATGCCGCGGGCGGAAGCTAGTACCTATATATATATATATCTGCTCTTTGCAAATACAACAGCTAAGGCAAAAACTGAAAGCGCTGCATGGTTATCGATGAAATTTTACAAAAAGATTAGGTATAACCAACGTTATAACGGATACTTTAAGGATTATTTTCATCACATATGATTTAGGAACTACATCTTGTGAATTAACATAATAATCATTCATTGATTTAATATTAAAACGGCATAATTGTTCGTCACAGATATTATCATTATTTAACTACGCCCTAATTATTGTTTATCCATGAAAATCGTTGTTTGTAGAAGAAATGGCGACCTTGTTACAGTGATGGGGAATTATTTATCAAACCGTGGCATGTTTACGTAAAGCTTAAGTGTTTCTACCAAATTACTAGCTCTCGAGTGAATCGGCAATTTGTTTTACCTAAAATGGACTATAATAACCAACTGCTTTTTTAACTCTAAGACAACTCTGGTGTGTTACTCTTACTAATACAATAAATTCAAAAGTGTGTTTGTTTGTCTTTCTTTCACGTCGCAACGGAGGGATTTTATGATATGATTATAGCATAGAATATAATTTAGGCACTCTAACGATTATAGTAACGAGGCTAGACCGTGAGTCGTAACATAAGCTACTTTTTACCGCGGTAACATTACATCTCATTCGTATGAGAATTTACTGCGCGGCCGAAGCCGGGGGCAGAAATCTAGTACATATAAGAGTACATATATTTCTGGATAATGATAAAAATGTTGGACATTATTAACAGCATGTCATTGTTCCCGATGGGTAGTCTCTCTATTAGAGATTACCATAATCCATCGCGCTAAACGCGGATAAAACGGACTGTTTTATAGAAGTTTTATTAGAAGTTACAGGAAAATGAAGTAAGCACTTTTTATATGATTAAAAACATATTCTGAGTCGATATTATGTTCATAACAGATAATTTCTCAAAAACTATTGTTTTCTCCTTTGTTGATGTAGAACTGTTCATTGGCGGAACAGTCAATTTTTATGGTATCAAAATATTTTTCGCTCGCATCAAAGTTTCAGCTACAGTAAGAGAACCTTTAGCTGCTTAATTATCGTTATTCAAATACACAAATCCTATTGCAAATAAATGCACTTCCCCTAACGCAATACTTAACAATTAAAACAATATTTAATAAACGCAATACAATTAAACATTACAATACAGTTACAATAACAGTATGATATCCGGTGAGGTCTTACGAAAAGATTTATTATTCCCTACATGAGGTTATGGCCAGTGAAATGGTTTGCGTAGAAAACGCGTTCACGCACGAATAGATTGCTTGTGAAACATAGGTCGAATTAAGCAACTGCCGCTTTGTAACGTTCGAATTAGGATTTGGAGCTTTATGCTGGAAACCACATGACTGGCTAGCGTATTTGTCATGAATAAAGGTCCTTTAAAAGCAGGCAACGCATTTGCAGACGATCCAACTTGTGTATGTTCATGAACAGTGGTGATCGCTTACCTTCAGATCAACCACGAGCTCGGCAACATGAAACAAAAGTAAATAAGGTCTACATGTGAAAGATCATTGGTTGTAACAGTTTCCAGTAGAGCTGTTTAAATAGAAAATACCAAAAGGAAAATTTATTTGCCACAAAAAGCATAAAGTTGTTGGTTCTGTGCCTGATCTGCTACAAGTCTTATTGGATTCTAAGATAGCCTAAAGAAGGAGACAAAAAAAATTACTACGTGAAAAACCAGAGCTGTCAGTCCTAAATCTCCAGTCGTGTCAGTTTTGCGTCAGCGCTATTAGGGCTCTTTCAATTTATGCGTTTCGTATCGGACCGCTACAGTGCCGAAGCGGTGCGTTTGTCGTACGGCGCACGGCCGGTCGTTTGTTTTCATACAAAATGTACGGTGCGGCAAAAGCGCGGCGTCCGTACCGCGAACGCTCGACAGCAGGACGGCAATGTCGCAAGTCCCATAGGGATGTCGGAAATGCAATAAAGTATCGATATATATCGTATCGATGTTTTTTGAAAATATCAATATCGATATTGATATTTTTATTAAAAAATATCGATATATCGGTATGATTTGACAGAGAATATTCGTGCTCTAAAAATTAATTGTTTGGTCTAATCTAATTATTCAATCATCTTACATTTCTACGGGTACTCAAGTACAGAAATACGCGCGTTTTGAGGTTATAATATATAAGTCAGTCGTGGTAATAATACGGTTTATTTTTTTGTTTGATGTTTTTCAACAGTAATGTTTCTTCGTCAGAGTCTATGGCTTAACTGGTGTCAAATAAATTTAAAACAGCACTAGCATACAAACGCACGGCAGTCAGATACGCTTTCAATTTAAGCGTTTGGTAACGGACTGCTACCGTACTGCAACGGCACGGCAGCGGGTTATAACTAGCGGCACGGAAAACGTGCGGCAGCGGTCCGATACGAAACGCATAAATTGAAAGAGCCCTTAGTGATGGAACGGGGAGAGCACGTGTGCAGTGCACGGGAGTGCATACAATCTTTTAATAAATAAAACGCAGAGGTGACTCACTAACTTACTGATCTATCAACGCACAGAAACTAACTGAACTGTATGGACCTGAAATTTGCCATGTAGATAGCCACGATGCGGGCTAAGAAAGGATTTTGATAAATGCTTTCACCAAAGGGATAAAATAAAGGGTGAAAGTTAGTACCATAAAAAATATTTTGACCACAGAAAAGCTGTGTGCAACAGCTAGTAAAACATATAAAATACTTTAAAATTCGTATTTACTAAACAGAAACCTCGAGATTATTAAAACCTTGTAGTTAGTGGCTTTAATGTTCGAAGCATCTTACGTCACATTTCAATTATTGAGACTGCGATAAAGATCCTTCGTATTATAATAACGTTCACTTCATGTAATTATTTTTCAAGACTTTGATAAGGTTTTAATTGCAATAACCTTCATGTTTTTTTATATAATATGTCGGAGTCAAATTGTATTATTTCGCCGTTTACAAACGCTTGGCATTTTGTAATATGTCGAGAATTCGTAATCAGAAGTTTTTTGGTTTGGATAAGGGGGTGGGTTAAGTTAGGTTTGTGTTTTTTTAACTACACAGAAATAGGAGCTCCGCGAAGTGAGGCTCCATCGGCTCGCGACCGTCTTTTTGTAGAATTTTGGAAAAAGTAAATCCTCAGCAATTTACAAAATGCCGGGCATTTGTAAACGGCGAAATAATACAATTTGCCTGCGAGATACATATAGGTATATGTGTTAGTAGTTGTTTGAAAATGAAAACGTTAATGGGTGGTGGTAATCGTTTACTAGGTATCAGATGAACATCACCAGCTTGATTGCCCCCCACAGCTACTAAACTAATAAACTTAAAGTAAATAATATAGTATAATTTGCTCTACTTAAAACTACTCTACATTTAATTACTCTAATTTTCAACATATTTATAATAAAAGTTAAAAATTATGATGCAAAGGGATCTTTTCTTTTTTTCAGTCATCAGTTCAGCCAAAGTAGCACGAAAGTAGATACATATATTTCTGATTTATTAGGATACTAGCTGGCCCGGCGAACTTTGTACCGCCCTGCAGTCAATGAATGTCGTGTTACCTTTGGGCTTGGAACTAATTTAGGCTATGATGAACGGAATACAATGATACAAAATAAATATAGATATAGGTATAATGGCTTTTTATTTCGATGAATAACACATATCGACAAATATAATAAAAAAATAATTACTTAAATACTTCATACCTACACGTGTCAGAGAAAAATTACCTATTGAATTAAACTACGTTTTGCAGCCTGGGATGCACTCGAATTAACTCTTTTCGTTCTTTAACTGGTGTCGACCACAAATCGTTTCCTTTCACTTTAATTATGATATTTCTACTTCTACCACTATCATCGGGCGACCGACGATGATACAGTGGGTAACCATCGTTGCCTGTGATGGTCTTTGCGGTCAATTTTCGTGGATACCTTTTGGAACACTCGCTGTCAACCATGCATGGTGATTGCCGGTTGATGGTGCCACACGGTCCATGAATCATATATTCGTGATTAGAACATCATGTGATGTCATTCTGGATCGGTTACAGGCACAGAACAGTAAAGTAGATAGAAGTGTGATGTGGGCGTGGCCCACGTGTCACTGGTAAGGTAAGATCACCTAACTTGCTCTCAGTTGTGCGCAGAAAAATATTCGAGTCGGTTGTCAGCTGTCAAACCTTTTTTCCATATTTATTCATTAATTAGGACGTGTTGTTCGGTATTAGAGTGCAAAAATGATAGCAGACGAAATAATATCAGCAATGGAGGCATTTCATACCATCGGTAAGTCTTATTTTTATTTATTTTAATTATATTTTATGTTATAACTTCGCTTGTCGTAATTTGTCAAAATTGTATACAAATATCTAGTCAAAATGAACCTTAATCCGTAAGAAATTAGTACTATTATAGATTGAACAGCAAACAAGACTTTCTGGAATATTATTGCAATAAACAAACGAATGTCGCTTTAGTGATGCTTGTGGCGCATATCGACAGTATCGATACTTTAGAAAAGACAAACATTATAAATATTAAATTTTATTTTATTTTTCCTTAGCTTTCATTTGTCCAATTTATTTATAGATTTCCCAAAGAGGCTAATTTAAAAGAGAAATGGATAAATGCAACGTGACGAGTTAACTGGATGCCGAACAGCACTAAGCGGTCTAACAAAGGCCACCGATACAGCAAACCTACGGCAGTTCCAAGATTTAAAATAATGCATATTTTCTGTTTGTATTTTGTAAATATAGATTAATACTATTCTATTCCGTTTTTTATTTAATAATAATAATATAAAAAGACCTACTTAGTAGTAATAAACATACTCCAAAATGTGACACATTATACTATACTCATATAAAAGAAAGAAAAAAAAAATACACAAAAAATATTTATTTGTGAATTATCGATAACAAGGCTGACATCCCTCAGAGCATAGCATCAGATAAATATCAAGTTAATGTCATTAATGTTGAGTGACACAAATTTCAACCTTATCTCTATGTGTTGCGTTTCAAATTTATATCTATCGAAAACTAACGCCCTCTGTTGTGGAGTAGCTGAATGTTTTCGAATTTGGAATTTCTGTGCAATGAGAAACAAAACAGCTAATATACCTAGGGATGTTATACTAAAATAAACCGTAACATGGTGCGTTAGGGTACATATTGAAATGCTGAATTTATAACCTAAGTCAGTTTTTACTCAAATTAAGCTGTCCAATCAAAGGCATAGTTTACTTGTAGTGTAAAGTATAACTATCGGTTTAAATGTGTGGGTTTGGCGACACAGGTTTTCATACTAATTATGACATTATCGCACTTCTATATGTTTTTACTGTTCTGTGGTTACAGGATTAGCAATCCCCGCACATACAATTTTTATCCGCCCGAATTCTTTCGACTAACCAAATTAAATGTGCATGCTGCAAGCCTTATTTTTGTCATTCGATTGAATGCATCCATCATTGAATAATCCCAAAGATGTGTTGCTTTTGTAACTCATGATCGGATTTTTTGCTTGAAAACATGTGTGATTTGACATGATGACTTGATATCTGTCCGGGAAGCAGCAGTTGAATAATTTCCATCCATTTCGGATTACATGTAAATGTAATGAATAGATCTGGCCGACCATAATGACAAAAATATTATGTATGTCATTGCATCTTGCGCATATTCATGACCTGTGTATGTCGCAGTAAACAGACCAACATTTTCTGCATCTTCTTCTCTGTGCTAATTGCATCGCGTAAATGGATGTAATCTTCAAAACGCAATTTAGCTTGGTTCGAACCAATATAATCAGGGGCTCCGTTTCAATTTTAACGTTATATACGTAATAATATTATTATGTCAACGCAATATTGTTGAAGCAGTCGACGAAATTGCAACAAATTATAATTGTCAGAATTTTTATTTTTTTTTAGAATTTCTTTTTAATAATTAAGCGAACTAACCTTCTTGGTTAGATTCCTCACCAAAAATACCTTATTAATTTCTGAAAACACGCGTAAACACAATCATTTGAGGAATTTTTATGTATCTGCTTTTATTGCACTTTTTGATAATTGATTTTAAAAAAATACAAACAATATTTATTCACCCTTTTTACTTTTTAATTATTATTTTACACATAATACATTTTTGAACGCATGAATGTCAAACATTATTTTCCGTATTTGACAGGATTGACAACTAATGATTGACATGTACGAAAATCAAAATTTTGGGAAAATATTTATTCGTCTAGTTTTTGTTATTTTTATGATTTATTCTGCTATTCTGGGCGGTGACAAATCCAACAAATCCAAAACCATGAAAATTGGTTCAGCAGATCTCGAGTTATAAGTGTTGGAACATACAGACTTTCTTTTATATATATAGATGTAGTACAGAATAAATACGGAAATTGTTACTTACTATATTTTCTGCCTAATCAGCCTTTTTTCTTCATTGAGATTTGAGATAATGTAATCAAGATTTGTCTAATTATCTAGAAAATAATTTTGTGGTTTGATCATTTTTTGCGTACTTTTGTAACCCTGTGTTTGTAGGCCTTGAATTATAACTATATAATTTAAGTGGTTACTTTCATTGCGTGGCAAGGTATAATGCGAAATTGTAATATATTCATTGAAACTGATTATAAAATGCTTTTAAACATTTTAATTTTTACAACGGAGATTGAGGTGAGAAGGCATAAGGCTTAATAATTATGCACCCTTACATAATTATGGCGAATTTGTTTTTAAAGTAATTCCAACTTGAAAACGAATGATTAATAACATATTGTACGATCTCATACATTTTCTCATTTGTTTTTTCTTTCAGCACCGTATTTCTATCTTGAAGAATGAAATGTATTTTAACAAAAGTAGAACCTACTTTATATTATAGAAAACGACGATCGTTCAAAATGAACGAAAAGCAATTTGTAAAACGCAAGACTTCATTAAGCTAGACTAGACCTTATTTCATTAGAAACAAGGAGCTTATTCCCTAAAATACTATTAAATTAACAAAACAATATTTAATAATGACATCAATACAGAGTAATAACGTCGTGAAATTTGTTAGTACAGAAGGATCGTAAATCAAGCCTTAGATTCAACAGGACACAAATCCTCGGGAGGACAAATTAAAATTAATAGCTCCATTTTTTCTTTTATATTGCGTGGTGTATGTTATAAACTCTAGGCAGTATTGTTATAATTGATTTAACGAACTCCAATAAACGATAATTCGACCGCCTCCTTGGTACAGTGGTTGACGCGTGAGCGTAGCACCGAGGGGTTCGGGGTTCGATTCCCGGTGAGACACGGAAGGCTGATCTTGAAGAAAATCTCCCTAAAGAAAATCGATCAATGAAATAGATGTATGTATAATGTATCTGCCCCTTACCCCACTAGGGGATATGGGACTTCACTACTACACTACTAATAAACGATAAAGTTGAATGAACAGAAAATTTGAATTCATGGGTACTTGCTGAAATCCTGGCACAAGTGCCAATGGGAAATAAATGTTTTTGAAACCGTTTCAATCAAATTTACGACTTTCAAAAAAAACTTGAGAACTATCTTGATTGATTGACAAATACATGCGACAAAAAAATCACGGTTATGTTTTGATCATTGCTCTGTTAGATTTGTCTCTGTTTCAGTAAGGATGATGGAGAGCACGTAAGTATAAAATAAAAATGTATCTAAATTAAAAATAATGAGCTTTTAACTTGTACCACAAGCGAAAAATAACTACCACTTGTAAGTATACGAATGAAAAATGGCCAATTCGTTCGGGATTGTTTTGAAGCGAATTCATTAGGGTTTCTTTTACAAGATTGATCCTTTATTGTCATTTACCTGATTCATTGCTATAAATGGAATTTTTGCTTTCATTTTGTCAAAAATTATTGGTTCGAAGAAAAATGTTTTTTTTTTAATTTAGACTTATGTAAAGTACATCCATTTAGATGCTTTAGATTTGATGAATTTAAAAAGTGATTTTCATTATTTATTTCGTAATTTTGGATGCTGTATTATTAAATTGAATGTTATTCAGTTTCTAGAATTTAATAGCATTCTTAGATACTGTAATAATTATCGGTAAGTAGTGTAACTAATAACTACTATTTTATTAATACGCTATTTGCTTCTTTGATGATGGAAAGATACACACATACATACCCTAACATACCCATGAAATTAAAATAAATATATGTTTGCAAGGGAGATTGATATTACGAGGAATAAATATTTCTAAAAATAAATACACGCCGAATCGTAAACCTCGATATTAAAAACCGCTAAAGCGAAAAGTTATTTTAATTTTATTGTAGTGAGCAGTGAAGGGTTAAGCCCATTTGACTCACGTTACCTCAGAGTGACCGATATGACCGATCAACCCTTTATAATCTTGTAACAGGGATTTATTTCGCGACACGGGTCTTTTCGACCAATGCTTATGAAGTGTACTTAACTTTTTATGGGTTGGCTTGGTTTTTTGTTGCGTCTTTATTCATTTGGTTTGTGGATGCGGATAACCAATTTTAGATTTCTCAAGCTAAAGATGAATAATTTTTCTACACGAAGAATGTTGAAGTATCGATCAGGCATCAATTAATAAAATTGACGGAGCGTAGTTGACTTCTTAACCAACAGTTATCCGTCGTTTTTAGTATCTGGCAAATATTCCAAATAACGCATTCAAATCACTATAGGGGTAAAGTCACTAGTAGTTGACCATGTACCTGTAGTTGACCGCTAATGCATATAAACCGTTATAATAAGAATTCGCGGCAATTTTAAAAACTTATTCGTTAATAAGTAGTTAGTGCTGCTATCTGGTCAAATAGGCACGAAAATTGCGCATCCATATCTGTCAAATATAGTAAATGGTTGTGTTCGAACCAAGGCCTGCCACCCACTGTCTCTCGGGAACGATTATAATAAAACAAAGGTTCCAAGTGAGCAACAAAAAATTTATTATTCTAAAATAATATATGTTTTCACAAAAAAATTACAATAGCGAGATGTAACTTAACCTTAAAACATAAATATGCCATCTTTTGGCGAATAGCAGAACTATATATTTTCTATGCATTATATAAATGATAAACACAACTTCAATAGCGCGATGTAAAAACACACGTTTCCGGTACAGCGACATCTAGCGACAAGTAGTTACAACTTTTATCTAATCAGAACATTTAACATTCCGCCCACCATGGACAGAATGTCCATCACTTAAAACTACATACATTGATAACTGCGTTACCGCCCACCATGAAACATTAAATGGCAGTAACGTCTTAAGACACTACATATTGTCTTAGACTAGAGTAAGTGGACTGTAAACAATAATAACAAAAAAAAAATAACAAAATATATAAAAAATAACTTCGACACAATAATGCAAATACACGTGTGTAGTGACTGGGAGCACAATCAACTTTGAGGTGGGGCATTTAATATGCAACGCAAGGACACAACTCTTGTGACCTTGTCCGAACCAGTATGCTTATCTAAAATTACTCCATGAAGCCATCGCGCAGGAGGCAAATCATCCTCCAGCTCTCAATATGTGTTCACTTCGAGATACGGATGAAGCGAGGTAAGCCTTCCCTGTTTAGTTAATATTCCATTTTATTTTCATTAATGACTCTGACATACACGAATACACGACGTTAAAGCCTCATAAATTTCGGAAAACCTTAAATTAACAAAAAAATTTGTTTTAGATTTAAAATTTAAAAAAACCTTCGGCAATATGTAATAACTCTCGTTAGCTTAATCAATGATGAAAATCTTTTAATAAATTCATTTTTTCCATCTCCTATATTAACTACGTTATACAGAAATTTGTCTTTCTTCTCTTCAAGATGTGTATTTCTAACTTCACCCTTGCTATATTCAATTAACTTATTTTTGAGCCATCTAGGTCCCTCCATCCATAACTCAAGTTCCAATAACTCCATCGGACTGACACCTCGCGAAGCGCAATCTGCAGGGTTGTCTTTCGATTGAACGTGTGACCATTGATCGCCATCCATAATGGTAAGTATTTCAGAAACGCGGTTCCCAACAAAAGTTTTCCAACGGCTGGGGTGGCTTGTCAGCCATGCTAAAACTACCGAAGAGTCAGTCCACGCATGCAATTTATTTTTCGAAACGCCTAATGTGACTGAAACTTCACTTAGAAGTTTCGCAAGCAATACAGCGCCACACAACTCCAACCGAGGCATGGACACCTGTTTGACAGGGGCTACATTGGTCTTAGATGCTATAAGACTAATATGAATATTGCTGTTGGAATCAACTGATCGCAAATAAACCACAGCCGAGAATGCCCTATTGGAAGCGTCACAAAATCCTTGTAGTTCGAGCTCCCTTTCGAAGATAATGTTCTCATTACCATCACACGATCTATCTCTTATCTTGAGTAACAGGTCATCGCTATTGGTGGACCACTTCTGAAGTTGAAAACCTCCACGACTCAACAACTCGGACATCTCACGATGAATCTGTTCGCCTTCAGAAATAGTCTCACAACCAGACAGAAAATCATCGACATAAAAATCAGATAAAACACGCTTTGCTACCCAAGGAAAATTATGTCCTTCATCATGAACCAATTGCTGCAAGGAACGCACAGCTAAGTATGGAGCCGAGGATGTACCAAAAGTTACACGCAACAAACGCAAATGTTGTAACTCAGTTTGCGTATTGTCACGCCACAAAATGCGTTGATAATCTACATCCTCGTCAGCTATTTCTATCTGTCGATACATTTTAGTTATGTCGGCCACTAAAGTTATTGGATGACAACGCCATCGCATAATAATATTGCGCAAATCAGGTTGCAAAGTAGGGCCAACCATCAATTCAGAGTTCAGCGAAACACCATTCCTAGCTGGACAGGACGCATCGAAAACAACCCGGACCTTAGAAGTGCTTTTATCAGTACGCACTACTGCGTGATGGGGTAAATATACAGAATCTCTTGAAACTTCCAATTCAGGTACGACCTCAGCATGCTCTAGGTCGAGATATTCTTGAATCACAGCCTTATATTCTTTTCCAAATTCAGGATTGCGAGTCAATTTTCCTTCCGAATTACAAAAACGTTTACCAGCTATATCCTCTGACTTGCCAATCTTGCATTGGGGATTGTCTGTCTTAAATGGCAATCTAACGATGTAACGACCCGTATCGTCTCTTTTGGTAAGTTTAGAGTAAAATTCCTCGCATTTCTGTTCTTCTTCAGTTGAAATAACCCCCAAATTTGAAGAATCTTCCGACTCTTCCAACTCCCAAAACTTCTTCAGATGATCATTGATATTCACCTGTGTATTAACAACTACGCCGTAACAAGCCGGCTTTTGAGTTACGGACTGGACTTCGCCAGACAAAATCCAACCGAGCTTAGTCCTTTGAGCAACTGGTGCTCCAGGCGGTCCTCTTATCAAACCTTCCTCCAGAACAGCGCCGACCACTCTAGTGCTCAACAGCAAATCAATACTGCCTGGAGTATGGAATGAGGGATCCGCTAACTCCAAAGACGAAACCAACGGCAAAGCCTGAACGATCCTTCTCTCAGGAAGGTGTGAGGTTAGCCTTGTTAAAACATACGCGTCGACATATAAAACAAAATTGGGGTCTAGGCGAGACTGCAATTTAAACTTAACAATCCACTTGGAAGGCATTGAAATGCCTTCGTCATCGCCTAGACGGAGTATGTCGGTATGAGCAGGTAACTTGGTCAAGCCAAGAAGCTGGACTGCAGATTCCGTGATAAAGGAAACCTGAGAGCCTTGATCCATCAAAGCTCTTAAAACAAAGGCAGCTCCAGATCTCGACTCGACGTTGACCAAAGCTGTGGCTAATAAACCTTGACTATGAGTATTTGCATAACAACAAACAGGGGTGGTTGACTCACCTTGATAAGATGTAGAAGCTGTAGCTGCTACATTTACATCTGCTGGACTATCAGTCACAACAGCGTTGACAGTTTTAGGGTGCAGAAGTGTGTGGTGTCTTTTCTTACACTTATGGCAACGGGTAGATTGACGGCATGAATAAACATTGTGATTTCTATTAAGACAATTAAAACATATTTTACTGGTTCGGGCAAATTCACGACGAGAGTCAATGTCCTTTGCGGCGAATTCCTTGCAGTGACACAGTTTATGATCACCAGAACATAGAATACAAGATACAGAAGCTACATGAAACGATTTAGGATTATGTGAACGGGTAACATTTTGTTTAGGATCTAGATATTCTAGGGAACGAAATCGGGTTTCCAAAAATTCCTTCATACTATCAAAAGATGGTAATTCATCTTTCGAACTAACTCTCACCTCCCACAACTTGCGCGATTCGGAATCTAATTTTAAGCTAATTATGTATATTATGATTGTGTCCCATGAACTCACATCTATACCTAATGTACGCAAACCGTGTAAACAATCAAGTGTCGTATCTAAAAGGTTCTTAATTAAATTTGAAGATTCTTTTACAATGGTTGGCTGATTCATAAATCGTTTCAAAATGCAATTAGACAAAAATCTCTTATTGTCATAACGCTTAATGAGAGTTGCCCAAGATTCCGTGTAATTAGAAGCCGTGACAGGAGTATATCTCAATAATTGTTCAGCTTCTCCAGATAAATGTGTTTTCAAGTAATGAAGCTTCTCAACGTCGTCCAAAGTTTCATTTTTGTGAATAAGTGAAACAAAAAGATCGCGAAAAGACGTCCATTCGTTATATAAACCGGAAAAAATAGGTAAACTAATTTTGGGTAACTTTACTTTCGATGTGACTTGAGATGCTTTACTACAATTATTACAATTTAAATTATCTTGTTGTGTATTTAACAACTCTTTTAATTCTGATTTATAAGTGAAATAAATGTCTTCTGTTTCGTCGTAGACATCAGCCGTAAAATATGGGTTAGTGGTTGCATCTTTGTCAGATGCCTTTTCGATGATAGACTTATGAGTATTAAGAAAATTTGACCATTGTGACTCGAGTGCTTCTAATCGAGTTTCAATATAAAACTGAGTCAATCTTTCTTTAGGAGATTTTTTGAAGTTGATCCTGCCCTTGTAAATAATATTTTTGTTGTTTAGTTGTACTTTAATCAATGATTCCATGTTAAACAATAATAAAACAAATGTATGAAACAAAGAAATAAGAATCAGCAAAATATTCTAAGTCTATGATCGAACTTGAAAAATTACAAGTGTTTGAAATTTATTCACTTAGAAAATTTTCAACAAATACATACATATGAAATTTAAAAACAGTACAAAATTTTCTAAGTCCAAGAAAAAACTTGAAAAAATTACAAGTGTTTGAATTTATAAACAACAAAATTTTCTAAGTCCAAGAAAACTTGAAAAAATTACAAGTGTTGGAATTTATAAGCTACAAAATTTTCTAAGTC
Source organism: Colias behrii (assembly GCA_029959065.1). Lineage (NCBI taxonomy): Eukaryota > Metazoa > Arthropoda > Insecta > Lepidoptera > Pieridae > Colias > Colias behrii. The sequence continues at coordinate 10,736,930 of JARWMC010000016.1, read as the reverse complement.
CAAGAATAAACTTGAAAAAATTACAAGTGTTTGAATTTATTAACAACTTAGAAAAAATCGGGCATGGATTCCCACTCACTTTCTAAGTCTAATCACTTTTTGCTTAATTATTCTAAGTCTAAATTAACTCTAAATCTTAAACTAAGTACAATGTTCTAAATATACGTAAAATAATTAAAGTCCCAAACACTTCACTAATTGTAACTTGATAGAAGATCGAAATTAAATATTTTTACTACACAATGTTTACTCACAGTTGTTTCTTCAAACCATTCATAATACGTTGCCAATCGTAAGTGGCGCCCTCTATAGTTGGTCGTGCTCAGTTGCTGCTATGTGGAAGGCCCGCCCTCTGCCGGAACATAGCACTAGACTGCGAGTGCTTGCTGCTTCAACTGGCTCCCATAGGCTGGTGGCGCCCTCTCGCGGAACTGCTGTAGCACACTCCTTATTATTAGCGCTTACGCCGCTCACCACAATGGCGCTTCAGTAGCAATCCACTACCGGTTTGCGCGCCGTACGTTCAATGCAAAAATCCAATGGTCTGGGTTCTTAATATCCGCGCTCGAAGACCAAAAAATGTTCGAACCAAGGCCTGCCACCCACTGTCTCTCGGGAACGATTATAATAAAACAAAGGTTCCAAGTGAGCAACAAAAAATTTATTATTCTAAAATAATATATGTTTTCACAAAAAAATTACAATAGCGAGATGTAACTTAACCTTAAAACATAAATATGCCATCTTTTGGCGAATAGCAGAACTATATATTTTCTATGCATTATATAAATGATAAACACAACTTCAATAGCGCGATGTAAAAACACACGTTTCCGGTACAGCGACATCTAGCGACAAGTAGTTACAACTTTTATCTAATCAGAACATTTAACAGGTTGTCAGTTGTTTGTTGAGTGACGGACCATAAAATCAATAAATTCGTTTTTTGTAATAATATTCGTAGAGATTGAAAAAGTTTGAAGCTGAATACTAGGAACTTTGTCACCTTGTTGACGGTAAGTGTTTTTCGTTTTTTATTCGTTTATGGTTTATTTAAATGACAGGGTAATTAAAATTTAAAGATTTGTTGACAAAATTGAGATGTGGGGGTGGTCCAATACTGATTCCGTTTGACTGTGATTTTCTAGTAATTGACCATGGTGGTCCATTACCGAATTACCGTTTGACTATGATTTTCTAGTAATTGACCATGGTGGTCAACTTTTGATTATGTTCTGTATCTTTTAAATATACTGCATATAATAATTAATTAAAATAAACTATTTTATTTACTTTAACAATAGATTGATTTTCTTTAGTAGTTGACTAACTTTATGGTACGAATTTATGGCTATGGTCTATTACTAAAACCAATTTTTATCTTGTAGATGCCTGGGAAAAGGGGCGCATTCCTAAATTATACTGAAGCTGCAATGCTTGCAGCAGTGAACGATGTTCGTCTTCATAAAACACCAATACGAACGGCTGCAAAAAAGTTCGGTGTACCAAGAATAACGCTTACAAATAAAGTAAAAGGGAAGTCACCGATGCAGATGGAACGAAAAATGGGTCCGACATCCATCCTTACACCAGAAGAGGAGCATAAAATATGCGACTGGGTGCAAAAAATGGCAAAAAATGGCAAAAAATGGCATAAAGATGTGCTCGACTATCCCTGGGATGCAGTAGTTGCTCATATAGAGGCTCCCAAGAAGACCAGTTCTACGAGAAATGTATATGATGCTCCAGAGATACATTCCTTGATATGATAAATTTGGCAAAAAGTTTGACGTTTACGCTTTGTGTTTGACAGTGTGATTTTGTTTTATAACCATCTGTCGGATCTTTTAGAATCTTGTTTTTATTTAAATTATAGGCTTAAAAAACGTTATCTTTTCATCTTATTGCTTCTTATTTAACAAATAACCCAATTAAAATTGTAGCATCTGAGTGGTCACCTACTGATGCAAAATATGGTCATCTTCTAGTTTTTAGATGGTCAACTACTAAATTCCTAATATAAGAACATTTTTAATTTTTTTTAAGTTTATTCGACCATTGTACGTGGTGAAATGCTTGTTCATATGTTAAAACACATTTCACAGGGTTTCCAAAAAAAAGAAACTTACTGAATTCATATGATAATTAGGGCCACTTGCAGCAAAATTTTTAAAATCTTGATTCTATTAACGCTAGATTTAGTTCTTAAACCCGGTTTAACTTAAATCTCATCGGTGTTGTCTTGCACGTCCTAAAATTACGTTCGATTTAACTAAATCAAGAGTAAGCACATCATTCACTCACCATTCATTCCTTACGTTCCGTTGTTGTGTCAAGCGTGATTTCGTGTACAAAAAAACGTGCTTCCTGTCACTTGTCAGTGTCAGTTTTGTTTTAAGTTTTAACGTTCCCGATATTCTGTGTTGTGTTTCCGAGTTTGTTTGCGATTGTGCGGTGTGCGTGTTATTTTTAAATACATACCGTAAAATGGGGTGAAAAGGGACAAAATCGAACTTGTCACTGAAATTAATCGATGTTGTAGGACGAATGCAATATTGATAACTCTTTCCAAGGGTTTCCGGCAGTTAATACTTTTCGTAAATGTTAAAAATATCCCCAGAATTAGTTAAAATTTAGATATTTTAAGAAAAATATAGGCTGTCCCTATTCATACTTGAAGTGGGGTGACCTGGAACGAGACATGGGTAACTTGGGAAAAACTAGTAGGGTTGTCTCTTTCCTATTTAAAAAAAAGAACTAATTACCTTCTGCTAAAAGTTTAATTTTCTTCATTAAATTTAAAATTTTTGGAAATAAAAATAATACAATAAATCCAAAATCTTTTATTGTACGCTAAAAACGTTAAAACTTAAAACCGATCGACTTCGATATCTTGCAGAAAGCTACTTAGCGTTATAATATTATTATAAAATCTCTGTAAAAATGTGCATACATGTTTATCTTTTTCGTCAATTTTCTAAAAAATATGATGAACCAATTTTGATAAAATTTATTATGAGGCCTGCTCTGATGTTATATCCTATGATACAACAAAAAAATAATCAAAATCAATTCACGATAATGACGGAGTAATAGCGCCACATACAAACCAAACAAAAAACATACAGTCGAATTTAGAACCTCCAGGTTTTTTTTAAGTTGAAAAAAAAGCGTAAACCCATATATATTGTTAGTTAAACACACTACGTACTATTATTATTTGTTTGTAGGCTTGTTTTTTAAATCATACAAGTTCGTACCTATGTATCTCTTATTACATCTCATTAGTTCGCCTTGTACGCATGCTTGTATATAAGTTTAAAATAAATAAAATGAAAATGCCTTATTTTAATAAAAAGTGAAATCATGCAAAACAATGCGGTAAAATGTTCAATTCATGTTGTAGCAGCCCTGACCCTATTCAAACTTTACCGTTCCTAATCAACTTTCATATGTCTCTATTTACCAAGTATAGGCGACTCTATTTGTACTTTAGCCGTCCCTTGTCACCCCGTTACCGTATTTATTCACCTCGAAAAATAAATAATCCCAGAGGTTTTAAAGAAAACGATCTCAAACAAAAACTATGTAAAATCTAGACTTTTCTCTTTTTGTGTAGCTTCTTAAAGATATTATATCGTTGGCTAACTCCACACGTTGTCAAAAAAACACTTGAATTTCCAAAAAACGGTCAACTTATGGGACAATACCGCAACCTCACATCTACAGTCTTATTTGAAAGAAGATTTTTGACACCTTTTACTAACTTCACAACGCTTCGGTGTTGCCAGTTAGAAGATAATATATTCTACTTTTAGAAGAAAAAAAAGGTAGCAATTGGTAGTTCTTGTTTTTTTATTTTGTGGCTTCGAAACTAGATTCCTCGATTTGACCCTATTCACCCCTGAGTCCTTATTCACCCCGTTTTACGGTATATCAAATTGTGCAGTAGTATGAACAATATGATGAAGAAATATAGGGGACCTAATTTTTCTACTGCGGAAATAATGCATCTTTTAAAGCTAGTAGAAAAATACCCCATAATAGAAAATAAAAGAACAGATGGGGCTACAGCAAAAGACAAGCAAATGGCTTGGCAAAGGTTAACTGCTGAATACAACTCCCAAACTAATTTCTCCCCCAGAACGGCAGACAAACTGTTGTCTTGTTACAAAAACCAAAAAGTTAAAGTGAAAAAGATGCACTCTAATGAAAAAATGGCTATCAGAGGTAAGATATTCATTAGTTGTACCTACCAATTAATTCCATAATACACTTAAAAAATAAACAATTTAAAATTAATCTATAATTTTTTTAGCACCTTTGCTACTCAATGCAGTGGAAGAGTATGGGCAGGACTGGAACCAGGTTGCACAGGCAACAGAAGCAAGCAGTTTAGACTGTAAAAATACATTTGAGGAATTGGTAAAGGATGCAAAAAGAGAAGAAGCTTTACATAAAAAAGAAATTAATCGTACAGGTAAGTGTTCAGAATACTGTTAGCAGTGATGCATACTGCTTTGTTTGTTGACAGATAATTTCAAAAAGATGTTGTTTACAGGAGGAGGTCCACCTCCAGAGTCATCTGGTAGCCGTGACCCTGTAATTGAAAAGGTCAAAACAATAATTGGACCCTCACTGGAAGGGCTATACACTATTTATGACGGAGATGCAGAGTTTATGAAGGAGCAGCAAGAGTCAGCATCCATTAATACAGAGATGCAACCGATAGATATGATAGTAGTTGACTCACCACAGGTAGAAAATGGTAAGGTTCTTTGATATTATCACTGCATCAACCCTGATGAATAGATTTGCAGTGTGAAAATAATCTTAACACCCATACATTAAGTGAACTGAATACAGACATAATTTTAAAAGAATTTAAAAATATGTAATATTATTTCAGGCAATGATGACAAAAGGTTAAATATTATGAAAAGGAAGGTAGACCCAAGTCTGGAGTCATTGAGAAAAGGTAAAATTACAGAGTAATTATTTTCATAACACTCATTAAAGTCAGTTTTTCTATGAGAGTGGTTTGTTAACAATTTTCACAAGTCTTTTTAACTTTACAGGATAGAAGCAAAACGTATCTCATTCTTTCAAAGAGTTAGCAGAGGATAAGAAGGACCTGGTGAAAGCCCAAAAAGAACTGATTGAACTTCAAATTGAACATCAGAAGATATTAATTAAATTAGCTCAAGAAAAACTGCAGTTTGAAGAGAAAAAAAATAAAATGGAGCTGGAATTTCTCAAAGAAAAATATGCATTAGAATTAAATAAAAAACAATGAATTTATTTATTTTTTATTTTGTTTTGTATTTATCCATCTAATTATAATCTTGCAAAATATTCATTAATTAATAATGTTCGTTCAATGTTGCCGGCTATACTTCTGGACAAAGTTCTGGAGTTTGTTGGTATTGCTATTGGTATATCAGGTATAATATGTGGTATATCTTCATCTGTAGGTGGTTCTGAATCCTTTTGTAAAATTGCAATATTATGTAGAACTGCAGTAGCAACAATGATACCTGTAAAATAATAAGTGAGATATTTTATAAATAAAGGTCAAAAAATGTATAGCAAGGTAACATAGATGCAGCAGACTGCAATTACAAATGTATAGAACTCGGCTAAGCAAACCAAGCTGATTTGATTTTAGCTCTTGGTCTGCAACCCGCTAAGGTATGGAAATAGTTTTACCTGGCACTCTTCGTAATTTAACATTTATTCCTTTTGAAAGAATAGGGAATCTTCTCTTCCAAATACCAATGTTCTCTCTATTACATTTCGAGTTCTTATTTGAGACTCCTGGTATAATTTTTCACCTCTTGTACTAGGTGTATTTTCAGGCAGTGGTGTCATCATGTATCTGGTCTGAGAATAACCACTATCCCCAACCAATAATTTTTCATTGTAAACTCCCTGAAAAGTAGTAAGTAACATCATTTAAAATTGCGTGTGAAATTCAGTTTGTAGTACTTTCCTTAGATGAATAATAAAAATTTACTTCAATAGTATTTAATATTTATTAATGTTAATTTCTGACATACATTAGGTAAGTAATGTTATAATAAAAGAGTGGTGCCAGATAGTGCAGATATATTTCACTTAATTTTTTAATATTGGATGAAAATACCTACTTGAACAAAGTTTCTCTTTTGTGCACAGTTGTCCCAAATGTTAGCATCGTGTACTGAACCATGCCAACGAGCCACTACATCTAGGAAAAGTAAATTAGCCGAGCATATGCACTGGGTATTAATGGAAAAATAGCCCTTTCGATTCCTATAAATTTCAGCATAATCACCACCTGTTGATAAGAGAACATGTTACATATTATATAATCTGGATATTTATAGACATGCAAACAAAAACAGAACAAAGATATTTCATTAAAGTTACGTACCCGGAGATAAAATTTTTATATGTGTACAATCTATAGCGCCAATACAACGGGGAAATTTTGCTATATCATAAAACTTTGCCACAACATTATTTTGTTCATCAACAGTAACAGGCATTTTAATAAACTCTGAATATAAAGAAGCAATTGCATGTGTTACTCGATGCAATATTCTACAGGCAGTGGACTCATGAGCTCCAATAACATCTCCACAAGCTGTTAATTGACTACCAGTAGCATAATATCTCAGGGTGCATAGAAGCTGGTTCATTGGGGATACAGCATTTCTGAAAAAATAAAATGAAGTTTGGGTTCGAGTGTCGTTTGGTATTTTTAGGTATTAATAGTATTTTTACCCATACATTTTATTTAGGTTAGTTGAAGGCGGATGGATTCTAGTCTAGTAGGTACATGTTTATTCACAGCTTACCTGTTGAAAGTATTTGGAAAATTATGAATAATTTTATCAAGCAGGAATGTTGCACTGCGTTTACTTAACCGGAATCTTTTCAAGAATTCGTCATCTCGTAACGTGCTATATAAATCACTTCCATTATAGACTCTTCGAGAGAAAAACGGGGTTTCTAAATATTGCACGATTAGCTCGTCATCGTCTGATAACAAATCATTATCATTGTACGCCACTGTTAAAGCTAATAAATCCATTTTCACGTAATAACAGAAAGAACAAATCTACAATAACGTTATCTGTCAATAAAATCGAGATTTAACAACTATAAACCGACCTACACGCCGGTTTAACTTTGACGCCAATTTAAATCGAGATTTTAAGCTAAATCATAATGAGCAAGACGTTAAATCAGATGTAGACCTAAATCGAGTTTTTGTTCCAGTAAATCTCGATTTAAAGTATTGCTGCAAGTGGCCCTTTAAAGTCAAACATTTAAAAAGAATATTCTGTCTCCTTAAGTGGTCATCTACTGATGCTTTTACCTTTTTGGAATGGTAAAAAATACAAATTATGACATTAAAAACATTCTTGTACACAATAGTTTCAAAGCAAAACGGACAAGAACGAACTATTTTGCAATTTTCGAGTATTTTGTATTAAAAAAAAATCAAATTTAAACCCATTTAACTAAAACAATGGAGTAATCCTATCGTGGGATATACTAAGTGCTAAACGCGTGTGAGTATCGCAATATATATTTGTTACGAGTTACCTGCAGACAGGAAATCCTAATTAGCAAATCGTGTTGCCAATAGATTGCATGTTCACGCTACTGAACTGAACGATAAATCTAGTATTCATGTCCATTGTCTGATAATAGAGCAATGATAATTGCTTTTTTTCGGTTATATCACAAGCTGGCAACATTTTGACGCTGGCTGAATGTAACGTCTATTTAAAAAAAAATATTTTGAAAATGGAACACGGTTTTCGATTTGGCGCGGCTCGAGATGTTTTTTTTTCGATTGATGAGAAAATTAAGTTTACATACATCAATGATTTTTTTTAAACTTTGAAGTAAATTTACGACTGTTTTTAATAAGTAACAGATAAATTAGCTAATTCAATTTTAAAAAGAAATAGAATGAAAACAATATATCAAACAGTACTGGCTGGTTAGATAACGTCGAGTCGGTAGAAAAAAAAACAGTTTATTTCATATTGGCTTAGAAGGAAATGAATAGTCGAGTGTAGCACTCGTCGCTAAATTATTTTCTTCGGTCGTCGTTTATTGAATCCCTCGCTCAGGACTCTAATCTACGTTGGATATACGTACATCGTAGTACGTAGTAACAGTAATTGTTCTTTAGTTTTATCCTAGGATAGAACCATTCAATTTAAATGCATAATTGCTTCAAGATGTTATTGTACATTTAATATTTTTATTCTAGATAGTGTTCTTTTAATATAAAGCAGTAAAGCAGTTTATAAAAAAATAATCTTTAGTATATTATGAAGCTGCAGAGTTTGTTTGTTTGGTTACACGCGCAAATCTCAGGAACTATGGGTCTGATTTAAAACTTCTTTCATAGTTTGATAGTCTATTTATTGAATAAGACAATAATATAGTAATCAGTAAAACCGCGGGGCACAGCTAGTTATAAGATATGAATAATTATTGTAATAAAGCATAAATTTATAAAGAAACAGTCAAATTGATGGTATGTATGAATGTGCATTTAATAATTACTTTAAAACATATTTGTCCAAATGAATCGTGAAAACCATTGCTCAGAAGTCAGAGCGTCTAATCACAAGAGACCTTATTATCTACTGACGTCAAAGCTGAACAATTTAAAACAATGACATAATTTTGTACGACAGTAATTACTGACAGACATACGTAAATCCTTACTAATTATTTTTATTTTTAAAAAAACAATATAATGAATGCGAAAATAACACTGTTTGTATGACTGTCTTCTTCACGTCTAAACCACTGAACCGATTTTGATGAAATTTGGAACAGATAATTTGAGACCTGTAGGTGTAGTCTCGACACATTAATCGACATCGATCTCGACCGAAATCGGTCGGTAACTAACGATTTTCAGTAACTATAGTATGGACCTAAAAAATTTAGTGTTGTTTTTCCAAGAAATTTACCTTGATATTAGGGAGTATATAGTAAATTAAAATTAGTTACATAAATTTTTCGCATTATTACAAATACAATTGCATATGAAAGAAGCACATGTTATGCACAAAAAACATGGCAGTTAATTTAATTTTAATCAAATTCGATATTTTTTTATATCAATCGTTTAATTAATGTTCTATTTATTACATACTAGCTTTCCACCCGCGGCATCGCCCGCGCAGTCAAAGAAAAATCCGCATAGTTCCCGTTCCCGTGGGATTTTCGGGATAAAACCTATCCTATGTCCTTTCTCGGGTATCAAAATATCTCTATACCAAATTTCATGCAAATTGGTTCAGTAGTTAAGGCGTGATTGAGTAACAGACAGACAGACAGACAGAGTTACTTTCGCATTTATAATATTAGTATGGATTCATGGAATCCAAAATTCCATGTATGGCAATCTCCTTATTTACTTTTTTGACATTTGACATCAATCAATCGAAATAATATTTCTATCAAAATAAATCTGTGCCTCCAGTGAATAAGGGAATAACTCAAAAACAGCACTTTTCAGGAGAGACAAAAAACTATATATCAATACTAAATCTTTATTAATTCAAAATTTTAAGCTTGTATGTGTAAGATATGATGTTAGACTATATTTTTACATATGAACACATATTGTAACAACCCCATAAATATACTTTTTTCGTGTTTTTTTGTAGTTGTGGCCTTATGAACGAGTACTTCATGGAATAACTCAATGTATTCACATACTTTTTTTTTTACTCTTTGCAATATAACGACTTATGCCCTTATGCACTATGTTCATAATCGCCCAACACGACTTATATTATTGCAAGTTTTGGTTTTATAGAAATGATGTGACTTATTATGCTTGAAATTTGTGTACTTTATGACTCAATTGAGGCATTTTAGTGGAAAAACTATGCACGTAGCTTGAAAATTGAATGAAATCAACGGGTTTTTTTATCGTTATTAGATAATAAAAACAAAACAAAATTTAGGTATTTATGCATTTAACCCTAGAAGTCCAATCTACGTAAATTTGACGTATGAACTCTTCTATATTTACCATCGAATCGCTGCAAAATCCAGAACCAACTTATTAGCCGTCTAGACCTAGCAGTACATAGTTGGCTCATCCAGGTAAATTCCGCAATTTGGTTGTAAAGAGGATGTTGTGCGTCATTTTGACGTATAATTAGGCTTTTCGTAACTTTTAAGATTGTTTCAAATTTTTATTTTGTGATTTATTTGAATAATTTTTTTCCAAGTCACGTTTCACATGATATCTATAGTATTATACTATAGATTGAGTATAAAATGGGATCCAGACAACTTTTATACTAGGACGAAAAACCTTCAATTTTAGTAAATGACGATTATTGTCCTCCGCTGGATTTGGACTTCAAGCAAGGGGATTGGGTGGCTGAAGATGTTGTCCGGAGTAAAACCGAATATGTTATGGGGTTTTGTTACCCATGTATAATGAAAGTCGTAGATTGTAAAATAAACCTTTAATCGATCTTTCAATAATACAGTACTATGTTGTTAATGCTATACAGTGTTTCACCAGTCACCACAATGAGTCTAGTCTGTACAGGTTAGCAGGAGACAATCATTGAGTATTGGTATTAAATACGTATCAACTGCGTATTTCGTTTTGCGTATTAACTATTGTCCTAGTGAAAATTAATCGTCGAATCAATTTAAAATTCGATCAAGTGCGTTCCGTTTCGGAACGCCACAGATAATAAAATATAGATAATAAAAGTGGCAACACCACAATGTCATGGTGGTATACATTGAGGATACAATGATATCTGATGTATAAGTAGAGATAAGAGAAGCCCGAAAACCATATTCCTGTATGTTCAGTTAATACAGGAAAAGTTATAGGTGGTCAGTGGCGATATTTTACGGCATGATATAGAATTTTAACAATTTCTATATCATATGATATTAAAATAATGTAGATAAATAAAGAAAATACAATGAGCCGCAAAGATTTTATGAAAAAATTAAGCACAGATTTGAAGGTGCCTTGGATGCAAATACGACTTGTGGCACGCACTTTGAAGAGACTCTACGTGACAAAAGCCCAATTTTTTCAAAATATGTGGTACCAGAGTATCCATAAAATGTTTACGAAAATGCAGGACCAAAGAAGTATCGATATTGCGGATTTTTTTCCTATAAAAAAGGCAAATTACCAAAGCACAGTGGCTAAAACGCTATATGCGGAGAAAACGATATTCATAATTGTCAAGACTGGTTATAAATACTTTTTTTTATGCGACTATTATAGACTATAGTATTATTGTCTTGATTATTGTAGTTAGATAGTTAAAAAAAAAAAAAGATTAAAAACGAGTTATTTTTTAAAAACTTACCCAATTATAAGAAGAAAATATAAGTTTAACATTTTTGTTGGTTTTTTTTAGATGATTCAATTATCGTTCTGTATTTATATAAACAAAAAGTATAATATCATTAAATGCACTTAATGTGTTAACTGTATTTTTAATATCTATTGCAAAAAATAGGCTATTCGAAAACCGGCTTCTGAGCCTTGGTCATCGCCGTAAAATCGCCGGTCTCTCAGTTTTCTATCGACTCCATTTCGGGGAATGTGCAACTGAATTACATGGCCTTATCCCACCTTCGCCTTTTTTCCAAAGGACGTCCAGGCGTACGGCGGGATACCACCCTTATCTGGTAGAAATGCCGACTGCACGCACAGCACGCTTTGCGTCTTCTTTCTTAATGCGAGCTGCCAAAGAGTGGAATTCTCTGCCGGCGTCCATCTTTCCAGAGAAGTATAACATGGGAATTTTCAAGAGACGAATTAACAGGCACTTTCTAGGCGGGCGTGACTTACCACCTTAGATCTCGTCACCACTTTCCATCAGGTGGGACTGAGGTCAAACGTCCACCTATCTAAGTATAAAAAAAAAAAAAAAAAAGTTAATTTCCATAGAAATATATTAGTATCCCAAGTTAACTGATAAATACCTTTTTTAAAAAATATAAAGATTTGTTGTTGCAGATTTATTGAAAAAACGATTTAAAAATAATAAGGAATAGTGTGTGTTGTTTCCGTGCAGTATTCAATTAATAGACCAATAGCAACACGGCATTAATGCCAAACTGTCTCATGTCGTTACTTGAACCAATGACACTAAAAGAGTTGTTCCTTTATGCTCATGTTAGAAAAATGACACAAATGCGTTTATACTAAAATAGTGTTAGGACTGATGGAACAAAATGAATTAAGTCTTTATTCAAAAAGTATAACTACACATACGTCTTTGTGTTCGTGGGTACTTTTGACTCGAGACGAATAGTTCCTTTGCGATTGCCTAAAATGATGGATAAGGTAACTTATACCGTTAATCACACCCTACTTATACCGTTTGGGTCATTCGAAAAAATGGGTTAGGACGCAGCTAGAGATATGACCTTTTGATATGTTGTGTATTTTGACGAGCTGAATCCAATGGTGCAATAAAAACCAAAGGGAATAACTCGTCTTACTCCCTTATTCACTGGAGGCACAGAAATATAAATTTTGTGTTTTCAAGAGGATAATTTTTAATTATGTTCTTAAAAATCCTATAAATCTATGGGATAACAAATATCCTAAGAAAATATCAATCTGCGTTATGTTTTTATATAGTTAAAGCTATTAGTTTTAGTTTAGTAATATTTTGTTATTTGTGAAGTGCAATAAAATTCTAATCAAAAGACTCTAAAAGCTCTACAAGATAATTCTGCTCAATTCGAAGCCTTTCGAGAAATCTTTAAGACCTTATAGAAACGGACGGAACTAAAACTAAGAACGGAACGGATAATTTGTATCACTTGTATTTTTAGCTTGTATTATTACATATATTATATTATGTGCATCATTGTATATTTTATTACAGTTAATAAGCAAAGGATGAATATATGCAATTGATTTAGCGGTTCACAGGTAATTATTTATGTGTTAAATATAAATATTTATCTATAAATTTTATAATTTACAGATGAACAAGTTACTAGAATTATGTTGATGAGAGATGATGGTTTTGAGCCAAATTTTCAACTACGCTATTATAAACTGTTAAATTAAATTTTTCTAATAAATTTTTTTCTTAATTCGATCGTTTTTTATTTGTATTCATCTGTATAATTTTATTATCCTAGAAGTTCAGAAAGAAATTAATCGAATATGAATGCAATAATTTAGGCTGAATAAATACAGACAGCGGTACACTACATATTTTAATATTTATTTAATACTAGCTTTCCACCCGCGGCATCGCCCGCGCAGTCAAAGAAAAACCCGCATAGTTCCCGTTCCCGTGGGATTTCCGGGATAAAGCCTATCCTATGTCCTTTCTCGGGTATCAAAATATCTCTATACAAAATTTCATGCAAATTGATTCAGTAGTTAAGGCGCGATTGAGTAACAGACAGACAGACAGAGTTACTTTCGCATTTATAATATTAGTATGGATAATATAAGAGGCTTCTTAACATTTTCAATAAAATTTTGAAACCATCTTAAAAATAAAACATTATTTGTTTATTTTATTTTAATTGCAATAACATTAAATAAGAGAAAACAATATTGCGTTAAATCATGTAGCATCGGAAGTGTGAAATATCTTTTTATTATAAAATTATAATAATCTATAATTTTTCCGACATTATCAACCGTATCTACAAACCCACACAAACCGTAAGGCCCTTCTCCCATTACGATACTTCTAGAATACGATACTCGAGTAGAATACTAGTTAGATATTTGCTCGCCTGTAGCGACACCTCGCTCTGAATCGCGCAAGCGAAATGTTTTCGCTACAGAGCTATATATACAACTTTCCGACATCATCCATTGGGGCCTTCACGGCCGGCCAGTCGAGTAGACTGGTTGAGTGAGTTTTTCGATGGAGGAATTCCACCTTCCTTCCTCCACACGCTACCCGATGCTCGCATATTATGCGACTGAAAAATGACTAAATTCATCATTATTGTGCCTCGTTTTTGTAGACGGACGCTATGTCGAGCGATTCCAGTGACGACGTAAAAGTAGGAAGTAGGTACTGGATTCATCCATATATTGAAAGAAACATAAATTGTAGAGTTTTTATAGCCGCACGAGAACTACAACATGATGATAAGAATTTTTTATCTTTCTACCGAAGAGATACGCGCGAAACGCGACGCAAAAGCGACCAATTAAACTAGTCGCGGACGTGTAGGATACCGGTAGCGTAATGGGAGAAGGGCCTTCGAAATCTTGTCGAGATCAAACGTCGGTATCATAACGATTGACAATGTCAAAGAATAATTTGTTTTGACAATATTCGAATGTGTTGCAAAGAAATGATTTTCCAAATCCATGAAATCTATATTTTATTTATTTTTCATATATCTACGGAATTGAAATAATGATGTTATTAATTTAGATAAAAATGCATTACTACAAGGCTATTATTATATAAATATTTTGACGCATTACGGAAAGTTTTGTGAAGAATAAAAATTATAAACAAATATGTATCCATTGTATACTTCCATCAAATTAGGGAGAGGTATTAAGCGACATCATTTTCATTGCTGAAGACGGGACTATAAATTAATTGTCGATAATTACCGACTAATGTGTCGAAACTACGCCTACTGAGAAAGTAATATAACGAAAAATAATTGTACGGGTTTTCCTTTGAAGAACTTCATAAGAATTTTGACATACTAAGTATTAAAATCTTTTGGTTAATAATCTATACTAATATTATAAAGCTGAAGAGTTTGTTTGTTTGTTTGTTCGTTTGAACGCGCTAATCTCGGGAACTACTGGTCCGATTTGAAAAATTCTTTCGCTGTTAGATAGCCCATTTATCGAGGAAGGTTATAGGCTATGTATCATCACGCTACGACCAACAGGAGTGGAGCCACGGGGGTGAAACCGCGCGGAGCAGCTAGTGTTAATATAATACGATTGAATATTATTAGTCGTCCGCTAAACGGATGAATAAAATAAATTAGTCGTCCGATTACCGGATGAATAAAATAATTTAATCGTCCGATAACATCTATTTATCTATATAGTTAGGTTATCGGGGTTTCTTTAGAGAACTGCCGCACGTATTATAGGTTTTTTGTGGGGGGAGGAGAGGGGGGAGGAGGACACACGTAGGTATTTGATTTTTTTTTTGCGCGTCGACGGAGCCCCGCTTCGCGGGGCTAATATTTCTGTGTAGTTTTTTTTTAAGAAACCTAACCTAACCTAACCTAACGGCTAACCTAACCTAAACTTGATTTTTTTTTGCGCGTCGACGGAGCCCCGCTTCGCGGGGCTCCTATTTCTGTGTAGTTTTTTTTTAAGAAACCTAACCTAACCTAACCTAACGGCTAACCTAACCTAAACTTGATTTTTTTTTGCGCGTCGACGGAGCCCCGCTTTGCGGGGCTCCTATTTCTGTGTAGTTTTTTTTTTTAAGAAACCTAACCTAACCTAACCTAACGGCTAACCTAACCTAAACTTGATTTTTTTTTTGCGCGTCGACGGAGCCCCGCTTCGCGGGGCTCCTATTTCTGTGTAGTTTTTTTTTTTTAAGAAACCTAACCTAACCTAACCTAACGGCTAACCTAACCTAAACTTGATTTTTTTTGCGCGTCGACGGAGCCCCGCTTCGCGGGGCTCCTATTTCTGTGTAGTTTTTTTTTTAAGAAACCTAACCTAACCTAACCTAAAGGCTAACCTAACCTAAACCTAACCTAACGAATTGAGGGCGAATATCTCGGCCATTTTTTATTTTAGAGAAAAGTTGTTCCTATAAAACATGCTTATATTAGCGTAATCTTTACGATAAAACAATAATAAATAGGTGTTATAATGACACCAACTCCATCAAAAATTTTCTGTCCTGCGCCCCCTTTGCTTTAGTCCAACCCAACTAGCTTTAGTGTTAAAAGGTTATCTAGTCATCCGAATAATCGGACGATTAAATTATTTTATTCATCCGGTAATCGGACGATTAAATTATTTTATTCATCCGGTAATCGGACGACTAATTTATTTTATTCATCCGTTAAGCGGACGACTAGACACTTCGATATTATTATAATCAATAGACCTGTCATGTTTATGGTTGTGAAATATTCGTATATTTGCATAGCGTTGCATATTGCATAGCGTGTTAATTAATTACTGTAATCGTGTTGTTAATTAATTAGGTTATGTTTAGTTGCCTCTATAATATTTACTTTATTTGACCAACATTGTGTTTCGAATCTATAGGTACTAATATTATAAAGCTGAAGGGTTTGTTTGTTTGTTTGTTTGAACGCGCTAATCTCGGGAACTACTGGTCCGATTAGAAAAATTCTTTCGGTGTTAGATAGCCCATTTATCGAGGAAGGCTATAGGCTATATATCATCACGCTAAGACTAACGGAGCGTAGCCACGCGGGTGAAACCGCGGAGCGCAGCTAGTATATAATATAATGGCTATATCGGATTTAGTTTTTCCTGGGTCGAGCCGGAACGAGCAACTAGTGTATATGTCGCAGTCATCTGGTTAAATCTGCTATTTAACTGAATGACTAGCAATTTCATTGAAAACGAATAAAGGACAACTAGTCAAGTTGTTTAACGTTTTCGTCAATGCACGGGCTAGTCATTAAACCAAATAGCAGATACAACCAGATGACGGTGACATATAAACTGCATTAACAATATCATTGAACAAACAGCTGAGTTATTTACCAACGTCTGACAACGCATGTCTATATTTAGTGGCCGACCCTGGACCCAATTCTAATATGCACTCAATCTTTGATACAACCGGCTGTGAAAAATCTATGTGTAGGAATGTAATAGTTTAGTATGAACTAGCGAAAGGAGATTTTAGGTGGAAAATGGTAGGTAATATAGAGTTAGTGTGAACTAGCGAAAGATTATTTTATCTATACTAATATTATTAAGAGGAAAGGTTTGTAATTATGTATGTATGTATGGTTTTCACGCATAAACTACTGGATCGATTTCAAAAATTATTTCACCATTAGAAAGCTGCATCTTCACTGAGCAACATAGGCTATATTGCATTTTCAAAAAAATTAGAGATCCTTACCAAAAATGCAATAATGTAACCCAAGGTGTAAAAAATTCCTTAATAAAAATTCTGTCATCGCGTGTGCTGCGGAATCTATTCCTTGAAGTACGAGGATGGTTCTTATGAAGAAAAAAAAACGTAAACATATAGGTACCATGGGCGAAGCCGGGGCGGACCGCTAGTCTAAAATATAACAGTTAAGCTTTATTTAAACGCCAGTCTTCTCTTATCGAATTACTCCAAAGTTTTTACACCGTGACGAGATCTAGGTAAATTTAATAAACATTTTGTTACCTCTTGAGTGACGTGAATTGGATTGGATCCCGCGTCACGGACGGATTTCTGTTTGGCATTTTATTGGAATTGTATTTGAAAATAAGATATTTAATGGTAGATAAAAATAACATTTAATACAGACTTAATAACAGAAATATATAATAAGATAAAACTGTTTGTTATAGTTATTTTTAAATCTTGTGGTTATAAACAAACTAGTTATCCCCACAAACGTTGTACGTTACTATTATCACTTAGCAATAATAGATGTTAGCCGATTCTCAGAACTACCCGATATGCACAGAAAAGTTCTTGAGAATCGGTCCAGCCTTTTTGTAGGAGTATGGTAACTAACATTGTAACTAATTTTATACAATATAGAGATATGTCTGCGATTTAAGCTAGAGTGACAGATGATTCTACAATTGAAATTGATGATCCCCTGTTTATCTTGAGGATAAGGAAGAGTAAGGAAAATATTATATCATTACCACGTTTACATCACCTCTATTAGCTTCACCTGTAGATTTGTAAACGACTTTTACACGACCTTTATACTCGATTTTGACCCACTTTAATCATCATAACAATATATTATCAAGGAATGGTGACAAAACCCAAACCTAATCAGTTTAACATATTAAAAAGTTCTTTAGTTTTTTAAGCTATGCTTATTATTTTTGTATAAACTTCAAAAATTCCTCAATTTCTTCCAAAACTATACGTAAACAGACTACAAAATCGCAAAATAACCTTAGAATAATCCAAGCACAATAATTTTATCCTACAGTCCAACTATGATACATAAATCCTACACCATCCGTTCCTCTCTAGCACATTGTAAATGACGATAGTGCGAGTGGAACGGCACGACAATAGCTTGTATTATAGAATAATGACGGGTTTTGTGCGGTATTCAGTAATAAAGGAACAAAATGGACATATCCTGTGGGACACTTGATTAGACTTTCAATCTCGTCTGTTGAAATATGCTTCGTATTTTCTTATTTTGTGACAATGTTTAATATAACGTTTATGGAAGGAAATTTGGATTGTTCGCGTAATGAGATGCTAAATATATGATTGAATTTTGATTTGGTTTAGTGTTATGGGGGTTTTAAAATTTTGTTTCTTTATAAAACTACGTTTTATTTGGTTCAAAGATGATTTTAGAGGGAGTGAAGTTTTTGTTAGATAGGTTCGAATTTTTCACCGACTTTTTAAAAGTGGTTGAGAATGATCGAAATTTAAGAAATTAAATGTGTATATTTTTGATAGAGCCCTGAAACTCAGAAAAATTCGACAGTTTCATTATTTACATTCATTAATTGAATGTCGAAGATTCATCTTAATCACTTGTTATAGTTCTTTAACTACGTTTTGTTTCTGTAAAGTAAGAATGAAAATTAATTTCTATTGAAAAATACGCCTTCTTAGAACATTGGAAGCTATAATAATGCAGGCTCGGCTTTAATTAGTGACGTCATAATCTTCACAACCTACCTGATGAATAAACTGCTATTACATGATTGTATGAAATTCTAGGTATAGAGCACATGAAAATAAGAAAAAAACATTTAAAATATTTAGAGGAGACATTTCTGTTTAAGATATTATTTAATAATAATATAGTCAGGACTAATATGTCTATCTATATTTTGAGAATAAGTCGTAACTCTAAAACTATTTTATGTTCACAAGTTATAACTGTGTCCTGCCAAAAATATTGTATAAGAAAGATGTAGATTGTAATTTTTCCAAAGAACATATTTAAAACCTTCTAGAAAAAGTAGGAAATTGAGCAAATTTTCGCGTTAATAATGATTAAAATTACAAGAAACACTGAAGTCATTGTTACATTAATACGAAATGGGAAAAGTTTTGGAATTTCATATTTTACTGTCCGAAATATCTTGAATATATACGAAAATGGGGCTAGTGATAAGGCTGTCAAAACCGTTTACTAAAAAAAAAAACGTGTGGCACTCGAGGACTGCCGCGGTAAAGCTATTGCATAGCATGCCTTCAAGCCACACCTCCGTGCCCGTAGGAGTGGGGAGCGTGAGGTTTTTTCGTTACGGAATTTCTGGATTCGGTCCCCGCGCTCAAGGCCCGCAGTAGAAGCTATGCAATAGCTAAATATTAAAAAAAGTAATTCTACCAAGCATAATACGTGTTAAATCTCTATCCTTTTCCCGATACATTTCGTTTACAATACCGAATAGGCGTATCGTGAAAATACTTTCTACAAATAGGAAGTTATATCATACACTCGTCTATTGGGAATATAATCATGGTCCGGGAAGAACGTATCGTATGCAATACTTATAGATGCTCGTAAGTGTACATTCTCATATTATGCTGTATGGTTGTATGGTGATCGATTTAGATGTGTTTTTCTTGGTTATTTGAGCTTCATACGAGTAGGATATTAAAATATTTTTTTTTTATATTTGTTGAATTAAGGCAGATGCTTTTTTTGCTTAGTTGGGTTTTAAAATAATGGTACGTGCACATAATACCTTGATTGTAACTGGCTTTGAATTTTGCTATAATCACAATATTATTCACTATTATAAAAATCGCCGTTCTTTACATCTCTCTTAATTATACAAAAATGTATTGGGAATAATCCATACTAATATTATAAATGCGAAAGTAACTCTGTCTGTCTGTCTGTTACTCAATCACGCCTTAACTACTGAACCAATTTGCATGAAATTTGGTATGGAGATATTTTGATACCCGAGAAAGGACATAGGCTACCTTTTATTGCGAAATATGTACCACGGGCGAAGCCGGGGCGGACCTCTAGTGTTAAATATGTTTAATTAATGTTAATATGAACAAGAGACAACCCTAAAACAGTTGAAAGGTTCTGCAACTTTCAGCGTTGTCATGTCTTAACAATTTTTGTTGAAGCCCTTTGATGTTGATCAAATTTGACAGCGAGATAGCTTGTTAACTTTTCTACAGTGTTGCTGTACACTTAGCTTTTTTGGTGGAAAATCGATTTTTGGATCATATTATTTGTCTTGGCTATTGCAGGAGGTAGAATATTTTTTTTTACACTGATTTTTACATAATAATTCATGTAACGTTAACATTGGATAGCCCTAATTCATTTTATTTAGAAAACTCGTTTAAAATATAATTCAAATCGATTGAACAAATATGTATCAACATTATGTATTATTATTTTAATGTAAATCAACAGTCCAATAAAATTCCTTCCCTCATTATTCATTAAAAAAGAAAAAAGTGAAATTCTCCTTTCAATTGCATAAATTACGTTATTTCTGGCAATATTTTCAAGATTCAGTGAGTTCTGTTTGCTCAATGCCGTCACAAAAAAGGCTGTTTTGTGAGACACTAGAATGGCTAAGCTGAGTACTATATTTCTTATTTGAAGTAAAAAATAGGGTCAAAATAACAAATCATAGAGATAGTTTGTTATTTAACAACTTTTTACGCTGTGATGTCTTCATTACGTTATAGATAACGTAAAGAAGGTTTAAAGTTCTTACAAAATATAGGTTATTTCAGTATTTGACAATCGAATAAGAAATAGAGTTTGGTCAACCGTGAACATGTTTTTCACAATTAAATAATCTTATTTAGAAATAAGACGAGTTATTGCTAATCTAAACGGTTTTTGGCAACCATTTTTGTTTGTTTTTATTTCACATTCATAAGTTAAATAGTGGTTAAATACATTAAAAATATTAATTACATTTCATTTACTTACTAACGAAAAAAAATGTATGTAAGTACATCTATTTTGAGATACAGATTTTAAGAACTTTGTTTTTTATTCAGTTGAGAATACTAATGAATAAAAAAGCCTATAAAATGTGCTTATAAAATACTGCGTTGAATTTAGCGTTCACTATTATTAGAAACAGCGATCGCGCTACAAATAATTACTTCACAAATTTTTAATATAAAATTACACCCCTACAAGGTAGGTACGCCCAAGATTCTTTGGCGTAATTAAAAATGACTCGTCGGAATTTAATTTCTTTGAAGTCGTGCAAATGAGTGCTGATGTTCTGAAGGTTTTGTTACATGAACGGAGGGTTATCATGAGTCCATGATGTTTTATACCAGTGTTATTTCCAGTATGGGAAAGTGATGGTGATAGACGACGACCTAGCGATGTTATTCTTCCACTCTGGAATCAATACTGCTTTAAGACATCATGATAATATTCTGGCTGCTCCTGAAAGACGAAATCTATACTAATATTATAATGCTGAAGAGTTTGTTTGTTTGTTTGAACGCGCTAATCTTAGAAACTACTGGTCCGATTTGAAAAATTATTTCGGCGTTAGATAGCCCATTAATAGGTACGCTAAGATATCATTAGGTACGCTAAGACCAACAGGAGCGGAGCCATGCGGGTGAAACTGCGAAGCACAGCTAGTATATAATAAGTATTACGAAATAAAGTGAAAAATGGTTATATTATTTAATTATTGTAAACCGAATCGATCGAATACATATCCGAATTGAGGTTCCCAACTATTTTCTTAGGAAGAGTTTTCCGTTGTACTCGTATTGTTTTAAGTTTCCAACTTTGATTTCATTTTTAATCAGTTCGATGGAAGAGTTTCGATAAGTTTTTCTGGTGAAATAATATAAAAATTTCACAGAGCTAAGCTAAGCTTTGTCATAATTTTTGAGGTTATGTATACGAATCAATTACTTTCTTTATAATATCTTAGCATCTGAATTGCCTGGTAAAGGTATATTAAAATTAATGTAGTTTTTTATTCAATTCATTAGACAAAGTACCGTCTATCTCTACATCTAACTTCATCAATACAAATTCACTAGTTTCGATGTCTAAAGTTAATTTTATTTTATTTCAAAATATCTTTTAGCCATATTTCAAGATTTACCCTCGTTATATTGCTTTTCTTTATAATGATGTTATGCACCTGCTATCATATTATGGAAGCAAGTTTTCTGCTTAAGTACACTTTGTAGATAAAATTACATCTTCGAGAAAGCGAAGAAAATTTATTCCTTGAACCGCGTGGTCCATAGAGGATTGACTTTCAATATTCTATTAGTGGTTTGCCCCGGGTTCGTCCGGCATTTTAAATAGGGTAGTAAAACATTATCATTTATATGGAGTGGCTTGAAGGCATAGCATGCAATAGTTTTACCGCGGCAGTCCTCGAGTGCCACACGTCTTTTTATTGATGACTCTATCAAGCGAATCTGGTTAGAGATTTAAGTAGAAATATAGATTATAGGTTGCTTTATAAAATAGACTTTTTATGAAGCAACTCTTTAGAATTATGGTCTAAAAGAACTGTTATGTTTTGGGGATGTGCAATAACATAATAATATGTCTGAGACATATTATACAAGATACCAAAGGAAACGTATAACAAAGATTATCATTTGATTTTATTATGATATTAATGTAGGTAGGTATAATTACCTACCTACATTAATATACTTACTATTTCGTTTCCATGTAATATTTCTGAAAAATAGAACAAAATAGAACAAAATATGTATTTTTTTTTTCTCTTATTTCAAATGTAAATAAATATTCTTCACAAAGATTTTATACTCTGTGATGATGTAAATATTCTTGTGATGATAGGAATTATGCGAATATACTCTAAATAAATAATTGAGGATGTGTTTATTAAAGCAGTGACCGCTTGTGCATTCACGTCGTTGATCTAGAAACTTAAAGATTACTAGAATAAGTACATGTACCTATTATTTCTTAAGGAATATTGCTGTACGGTTCGTACACCTGGGGTCCCTGGGGATGCTACTGCTGATACTAATTAAAACTAGACTGCTAAATAATATGCTTTATTGCTATGCTGTTATGCTAAGAGTTACACACGTACGCGGCTCGCGACGTTTTAACGTGAACTAACGCTATATGAAAATGAAAATGCTGTGACATACAAAAAAATGATGATTTTGCACTCTGTACGGTTGCACCGTACAATTGCTTTGTAGCTTTGTACATTCAAAACTTGATTAAAATTGTTGTATCATATTATGTTAAGGGTCATTTTCAAAATATTTGTACGTCACGAAATTGTCAGTAGGTAAACTGTTTCGTTAGGAAATGTCAGGAAGTTGTAAAAGTAAGGCTGTATTCAGAATAAGGTAATATTACATATAAAAAAGTAAGATGTCACTAGTTAAAAATATATATATTTTTAGTTACAAAATAATCAACAAACAATCAATTTTTATAATTTTCTGTTTGCTTTTCCTTTTCTTTTCTTCTATCATTAGCTTCTTTCCATTTTTGTCTTCGAGCTTCTTTTTCACTGTCATTAAGATCTGATATTTTTCTTTGTCTTTGTTTCACTTTCTCGAGGTGTTTTTTCCTTTTCTTTTCATATTTTTCAGGGTTTTGCTTTTTTAGTTTTTCAATGTATTTTTTTGCCGTTCGGCACCGGTTAGCGGCATTCTGAAACTAAAAAAAGCTGTTGGATATATTTTGAATAAAAATAAAAACAAAAGTAAGCATCACTCGTGTGGGTGGAAAAGCGATCAACACTAAATGCAATAAGGCAAGCGTTATCCCATCAGAAACCACTTGTAAAATTGGAGGCCAAGACTCACTGATCCGCTTTCACTATAAAAAAGTTATCAGATCCCAGGAAAAGTCAAGCCCCTAAGCCCGACTTTACTAACCCTACATCATGGTTTAAAAAAGTATGGCCTGTAGTTACAAAAAAATAATCTTGAGAGATTTATTGATTTTCTCCTTTATTTTTATTCGTTACATTAATTTAAAACACATTTTAATATCTTATTTTCATACTTTACACATGAGACCACAGCTTTACCGTCTACAATTTACTGACGTCAGTAAATGTCACGAAATTGTTCGTCAGTAACATGTAAAAAATAACCTAAGAAATACTTTTACACAAAACATAATAACATTTACCATTAGATTGAAAGTGTAATCTATTACTCTAGTCATAATATAAGTATATTACAATTGCGGTAGGTGAATTCTTCAAAATGTACTTACTTTTGTTGAGAATACGTCGTTAGGAAAATGTAACTAAATTTTTTGCACAGCACACTACAGGACTTCTTCCGTGTCTGGACGACGAACAAAATGGCGGCGCGTTAATGTGATCTTACTTTTCGTGACATGACTAGTGTTGCCAATGATTAGAGTTAGATTCCTCCTCTTTGTGATACAAGAAGTTGGTTAATTATGTCAATAAATCAGTGTCACGAAATTGTAACGATTGATAGGGACATTTTTATAATATGTCATTCTTCGTTTATTTAAGGTAATTGAAATAGTTTAATCTATCAGATATAACACTTAAAACATTGCTTTTTAATTATGATACAAAAAACTAGGTAGTTTCATACAAAAATTCTGATAAAAATATTGATTTTCATTGTCGTCCACATGGGGGACAATAAAAAATGTATGGTGTTTTTTTTGTTACTTTATTTTCACATTAAACTTATGTAAGGATTTGAATCGCAATTGATTGCTTTTTATCAGAAATGACATGCAGTATGCTTAAGTTTAGTCTGTAAAACGTTAACAATGATTTATTTCAGTCGTAACCATATTTTTTTCGAAGATTTTTTAGGGGGACAAACATTTTTTAGTAATGTACAATTATTTTGAAAACGACTCTTAACATTATATTTATTTCGTTTTTATTTTCATTGATTTTTTGATTGACAATTAATTATTATTAGTGCATTTACGGTTTTTTAAGTTGGGAGAAATGTTTTGTTATGTGTATTTTTTATAATGACTGTGCCTTTTATATGAATATGCTAAATTTAATTTTCTTTTAATTTCAGGTAATACAAGATTAATACGAGGAAGGATTTTAACGATTCTAGATCATATTATATACAACAGAAGATACCAAAATCGTCGCTTTACTCCAAGACATGATGGTATCGCCATGACGCGGCCTTGAAATTTTACTTTCAACACACCTAAAGAAGTTCCACTTCAATATAAAGCCAAACATTCGAATCAAAAATAAAAATCACATATTTTAGAAGGTGATTACTATGAAAATCACACTTTACTATTCACAACTATCTCACTTCATTCGATTTGAATTTATAGTTTTCATCAAAATTCTACATTTCTGGAAGCAAGATCAAATGCCAATATATTCCGAGCGAGGTTGGCATTAAATATGATTTCGACTTTAATCGTCTCCAATTAAACTGAGTCGTACCGGAGTGAGTTTCTACTTTATGCATATTGAAGAACATTGGTTAGTTTATATTAGGTAGGTTTATATTTAACTAGCTTTCCGCCCGCCGCTTCGCTCATGTAGTCTGAAACAAAAAAATATATATAATAATATTGATAAAAACGGAATGAAAATTGGTGCAGTTGTTTTTAAGTTTATCGCGAAACAAACAGACAGACAAGGCTTTGTTTTATAATATTTCTGTTATGTAATAGCCTTACCTCAATAATAAACGCAACAGCGGTACAATTTGAATTTTAGCGGTAATATTATACCTGTGAAATAATAATTATTATGAAGTACTAGCGGTCCGCCTCGGCTTCGTCCGTGGTACATATTTACGTTTTCTCTCCATAAGAACCATCGTCGTACTTCAAGAAATATAAAAAATTGGTTGTCTGTAAAGTCGGTTTACCTACTGACGATAGTTGAACGTAACAACGGCCGATTGTGCTTCTTTGTCGCTCGTTCCGCGCTCTCGCTTGCACGGAACGCCTCAGAGCGAGGTAACGCCGCATGAGTCATGTTTTTTCGTGCGTGCAGCCGGCTCTATCGAATTATAAGACGTTGTCACGTCAATAAAAAAAATAATTATCGAAATCGGTCCACCCGTTCACGCGTAATGCCGTGACCAAGGAAAATCGGTTTCATTTAGGTATATGTATATAGATAGATTTTAAAGATAAAAGATAAACCTAAAGTAATGGTTTTAATGTACTACTTATTTTTAGAAAATGTTATTGTCAGTGAAGAAAGGCAAAATAAATAAATAATTTTTAAGATATTTTCAAGTGTTCTTTTTTGAGTAGATGGACAATTTTTGGAGAGTGATAAATATCGCGTCTGGCGTGAAAAATATTTTGTCCCAAAATTAAATGTACACACGAAACATTAGTATGTAACAATTGTATAAAAAAATCACAATTCACAACGCTTAATTGCTCTTTGTTTAATATTAAAAAAAAAATTACCTGTTATATTTTATATCAAAAGCCCGACTTCGCGCCGTTTACGCGGTGACGTTGCAAATTTCTTTAGCAAATTGCTGACTTTACAGTTTCCCTTTTGCATAAAGATGTCTGTAAATAATGTATTTACGCGGGATTCGAGGTATTGTTACGTTTTGTTGTGTCAAAAGGTCTTTTATGACTTTTTGATGATAAGGGATAACCCCTTACCTATTTGTGTAGGCAACCCTGGGATGGAAAGGTAGCATATTATGCTACTTGCTGTGGTATTATAAATAGCCGCTTGCTTCGGTCGGCAAAACTGGGAATAAAAATAAATTTTAATATAGCAATAAAGGAATAAATTATAGTGCTAATACAAAAAAGAAAAATTAATTTCGCGTTAGAGTTTAAAAATAATGTCAATTTAGTATAATCGTAGTTAAAAAAAATCGTAAAGTACTTTTTTATCTGTGAAAAACGCGCGAAATAGTTGCCATCTTAGACTCTAAGGTTACCATGGGTTGTTTATTTTTAATTTTCGAAAGAGACGCGCGAGACTGTTGCCTTCATTTACTTTTTTAAATTATTAATCTGTGCGAAAAAGCGCGCGAAGACGGCACATTCGTTTAGCAATGCTCTACATACCAGCATTGTTACGCATATAATTGCATATGCAGACATGAATGACATATTACATGGATTTTATATAATCGTCGCGTGCTAAACTCGTTATCGTTTGGTGTGGTGTAAGTTTGTGTGATGAAAATAAAATTATTTTTATAAGTTGAGAACTTTGGAAATGTAAGAATTGTTAAGGATTGAAACTGCTTTTTATGTATTAGTTATTTCCTTCTTATTTCTAATAACTGTTTTCTTATATTATTATTTAATATATATAAGTATTATTAAATGTTAGATATTGGAAACTGAAAAAAAAATTATGGTTAATTTTAAATTCCTGAACTTATTACCTTGTAATTAATATTTAGGCGTGTGGAGTGGTATAGTTAATATAATTTCGGGTTTTAAGCAGTTTACAAAATGTTATAAGAAAACAATAATAAGATAGTTACTATAATTTCAAGTTTTAAGCATTTAAAAAACGTTCTAATTAAGTAATTCTGACTTGATAATATTAGAAATTAAGTCTTTATTTTATGTCTGTAAAAAATAGTTATACACTTATACAATAAGTTTTATACATTAAATTAATCACAATAAATCGCTATCCACTTATAACTTAACCGTCAAAGAAAGTGTTTTTGTTACGCACGTGACGGATCCGCTTCCGACATGCGCGTGCGATGTTTCTTACGTATTTATTATGTAGTTGATTTATATTATATTTTAAATTTAGTAATTGATTTTAATGATAGGAAATGTTTTGATTAATGTGTGTTATACGTTTTAATTGGGTATGAGGGTATGAGTGCAGAAATACTTTCGAAGATTTTTTGGTGGGTTCATAAAGAGTCTGAATATGTTGTCTACCATTAAAAAATATATAGATCAACTATTTGCACGAAATCATCAACTATATAACTGTATTTTGATACGGTTAATCTTTACCCAATGCTGATATAATTAAAAATAACTTATAAAAGAAGACTCTTACCTACAAATTCTAAATCATTTTTCCATTCATGTAAAAATAATACGTATAATAAACCATTGCTACTTTTATAAGTTAAAACAATAAGCAAGTATCCTACGCGCACTCGAAAAAACTATGAACATTTTACCCTACATGTGCCTTTCAAAGAAACGGCAATACAAAAGCGATTTTGACCGTTTAAGCCTAAAGGCTTATAAATATATTCAAGGCCCCAGTTGTACGGTGCGCCGTAAATCGCAGAATTCTGGAATAATCATGCGGACCAAGCTGTTTGGAGGCGCTCCGTTGAACTACAGTTATTTGTAACTATGAAATTGATCTGCATTGCGCAATTGCATTTTACTTCTAACACTTTCGATTGAGAGTTCTGATAAGATAGGTGAAAGAAGTAGAAGAAGAAGTAAGAAAGAAGCAGTAGCTTCTATGAGATTAAAGTTCTAGAAGGTTCGATGAGCAAGAGATCTAGAAGTTTCGATAAGAAAAGAAGAGCAGGGTGAAGGCACGCTGATATAAGGGTGGATAGCTCACTTTTATATTGGTTGTAATGCAACGAGGAGACAGAATTAAGGGTTCACTACAGTCTAGTAGGTATATAAATTATAATATACTACAAGTACTATACCGTTTGCTAATCTCGAAGGACGAAGCCAGGTATAATATTATAGTATGTGTGGTGCAGTGTATATTCTTTTATTTCCCTCATTGGGAGAATGGATAGAAAACACATTAATATAGAAACTAGAGGTAGCTTTTAAACCATGTGGAAACTAATAAAATTAGTCTCAGAAACAGATGGTTGATTATATGTTTTCCTGTAATGAAAATTGGATCAGGGAAACAGATGTTTAATGAATGCGCTGTATACCTTAGGATACAGGGGATTTTACTCCTTGATTCAAACTTAAACTTAGTTTAATTTGTTTTAACTAATGCAACATAATATAATGGCGCCAGTTGAGAAATAAGTTTCTAAAGAAACGTTCACTCTATGAAAATCTATTTCTTTCTTCGTAATTACAAATACTCAAGGCGTAATGTAAAATACTCTTCCAAATTTATTACATGTAACATATTGTAACATTTCAATTCAGCCAAACATCACTATAAAATCAAATACATGAACCTATAAAAGCAATACGTTTGAAAACATTAAAATCGCAGATACACCGAAACTCATATGAAAATTGGATATTATTTAATGTTCCACATGATCCAGTGCATCTCGATATGAATTTCACTTGTATATAAATGATGCGAGATTATAGACGGAGTTTTCATATCGAACCGGGTTTTAATGATATTGAAGGTTGTGTAAGCTATACTATGCTATGTAAACACGTACGAGCATATATACGAGTATACCCGAATATGTGAGACGTTTTTAATGTTATAAAATATACACATACAGATTCAAAATAATATAAACAGATTATAAAAGTGCGCTCAGTGCGCTACCGGTGTCTAAAAGATGTCCAAGATATTTTTAATGGAAGTTATTTTTATTGACGTGTTATGTTCTTTGCATATCTCCAACAAAACAGCATGATAATATATGTCTAGAATCGTATGCCATGTGTAAACTATGTGTTATACCCGTTATACCCAAAGTTTCATACCATTCTTTACATTTGACACTTAAGTAAGTAAAAAATTAAAACAATGTAATTTGTGTAATCGTCGTCGTGTATTTTTTCGTGTTTGTGTGTTTTAACATCGTTACAATTATTATTTCCTGTAATAGAAGTAAATTTAGAAAATAATTAAAGCAATACATCTTTTCCACATATACGAGCATAAAGCGTGTACCCGCGTATAATATGTAATATAATATGTATAATCCTTCCGCATGTTTGCGTAAAAAATTAACGTATTCCAAACGACCTCGGGTTCCCGTGAAAGGGAAATGGGGCACATGTGGATTTTCTATTTGAATTGAATAAGATTTTTTTAGCTCTAAATGCACTGGATAGATCCTGTTTGCAGTGGACTTTGGGCGTGCTTTAGTTTTAAGGGATTTTAGGAACTAGCTTTAGAAGGAATATAAAAATGTATGAGTGTGTGATTAAAAAAATGGTAACCGAAAAAAAAATATTTATTTTTAATCATGGTTTTGACTTTTGTTACAAAAACTAAAATCAGTTAGGTACCGCAGATTACTTAAAACATTTTTTTAAGAAAATTCGTTTTTAGGTATAATTAAACGTATTTCACGGATATTATATGCGTTAAATTGTTTGTCCTTCTGTTTTTGAAGAAGAGCTTTTAAACAAAACACAGACATCGTCGTGGATAATTGCTAGTAAATAATATTTTGCATATTGAAACATGTATTTTACATTGACCTGTTTCAATCTGTTTGTTAAGATGTTTTAGACTGAGCCATGGTCATTCTCTTTGTACACTAAATTATATTCAATAGGCAGTGTTATGTTAAATTAGATATTAACTGCTTTTTATGTTATTCAAGGTATGAGATGTATTATAATAAAAGTTTTTCTATATGTATTTGTGTGTCAGGGTGTGAATATAGAAATACATACCTATAGAAAAACTTTTATTATAATATCATTAATATGGTTTCACTCTATGATTTTGTCTTTGTAATTCTCATTTCAAACAAAAAAATGTCACTCTTTTACCAAACGGAAAAAAGTAAAATAAAAAATATTCAATACAGAATAACTGCATTGAAAAAAGCGTTTCATTTTATTACTACATATTTTTTATTGAAAACCGGGGAGATTTCAGTCCATTCAGCTCAATACAAAGACAAGCCGTGATATAGCGTAGTGCAGTCGATTGACAACGCTCTCAAAGCGGTGTCAACACGGCAACACCTAGCCGACGTTTGGCAGTGTTGCCAACACAAGATTTTGTCAGGCAATTTCGGGAAAATGATTGTATTGTAGGGCGCTATAAAGCTGCGTGATTGACAGATATGACGTTAACATTTATATAGGTAAACCAGAATCTGATGGCAATTAGGGAAATCAAAATTTTGAGTGTGCAACACTAGGGAAAATGGACTGAACGATCTTGATACTGCTTATTTTTTATTTTGTCCTCAACATCATTAGTCACATAACATAAGTGGATAATAATGAGATATCCACATAATAATACGTAGGTACATACTTACATGTATACTTTTAGATACGTAATACATATTATGTATTTACACACACCTATATAATATGTATATATTATTATCATTATCCCATGTGTAAATGTGGATTTAATGATAATGCAGATGAAAACTCGATTGTTTATTATTTTTTATAAAATAAAATAAAAAAATTTATAAAAAAATGTTTATTTTCGTCAAGAAATATACATATACATATCATCCAGAACTGGAAAAAGATTCTAACTATTCCACTTCCATTTCTAGATCTTTATCGGATGAAGATGACGATAAAAAAGTGTTTATAATAAAACGCTCTTCGATTATTACTTAAATATCTTGTGTCATATAATCGTTTTCGATTTTTCGACGTGTTCACAGCATTTCAGCCATTGCTCTGGCCCAATTTCAGAAAAAGCTTCTTCCACAAATTTTTTGATATGCGCAGCAAGTCTATTAATCTTCTTCTCAAACCATTTCTATTGGATTAAGTCAGGTAATTTAGGATTTAAAATATTTTTAATTTAAAGTATCAAAACGGGTAAGTCCAATTTACCAGTAAAATCTTTCACGCGCTTCAAAATTGAAGATTTTGATGTGTTTGACCCTTCTTCATCCAATATTTTTCTGTACACATCGTAAACAACACCTCTTGCTTGTGATCGCAGCGGCTTTTTCAACATTTTCGAAGATTTTGAAGACAAAATCATAGTACTCTTTGACAAAATCCTAAAAATTTTTCATCAACAAATAATTTGACAACCAATTTGATAGTTGTCAAATAAAGTTGCCACATG
Source organism: Colias behrii (assembly GCA_029959065.1). Lineage (NCBI taxonomy): Eukaryota > Metazoa > Arthropoda > Insecta > Lepidoptera > Pieridae > Colias > Colias behrii. The sequence continues at coordinate 10,704,817 of JARWMC010000016.1, read as the reverse complement.
AAAATCGTTGTTTTATTAAATATAAATATGCCATCAGATTCTGGTAGACCTATAGGTATCTAGGTGGTAGTAATATTTGCTTGGTCTTTAATGAATTGTGATGTTAATGAGTTGAAATTAAATTAATTTCGTATTTCACTTTTTATGTTACAATAATTTTGTATTGTAAGAATTTATCTACTTACTTTGTATTGAGTAGGTATAACTAGATAGGTATATTAAGATTGGTGATTTGAAAAAAAATAAGATTTTTTTTATTTGCTTACACTTACTTATTCTTTCTGATAATAACAAGAAGCTTATATCTAATACACTGGAGATTTCAGTATGAACATTAACTTGTAACAAGAAAAAATGACGTTGAATGACGCCTGTATGTTTTTTTATCCCTTTCACACCTATGTAGTTAGTTAGGTGTGAAAGGGATAAAAAAACATACAGGCGTCATTCAAGGTCATATTTTCTTGTTAAAAGTTGATGTTCATACTGAAATCTCCAGTGTATTAGATATAAGCTTCTTGGATAATAAGTATATTTGCCTAGTAGTAAAATTAGTCTGTCTGCTTTTTTGTATTATATATTATCACGTCTATACCAAATTTCCAAAACCATACCTATAAAACTGTTAAAATAATTTATAGCTCTCATTCAAATATTGTTCGACTTTATATCTCACTAAGAGCAACGACCTGCATCCCGAAATATGATGCGAAATATAGATAAAAGAAAATGAGCGCGAAATTTTCGATCATAGAAAACTATAAAATATGAATTAGTTTCTTTCAAAAAGAGACTCTATGTTTTATGGTATAGAATGCATTTTCCAATAGCAGAGTAACATACCATAGGCAATATCATGTCTGGCTTGTAGCTTCGCATTGCATCTATGTAACCGATTTTGATGTTTACTGATACTGATTTCAAACGCTTTGATTGGTAACATTTGATTGTATTAAAATAATTCAAATAGTAGTGTTTATATAATTTATATTCATTTATAAGTTACCTTTAACTTCACAAATAAACCTGTAACTTCACAAATATAGCGATTTCTTCGTTGAGAGTGCAGTATAATAACGCATACAGACTCTTTATGAAACTGCCCAGGTTCTGTAGTGCATCTGGCATGTTTTTGGAGACCAGGGTCTCGGATTTCAGGGCCATAATGCGATCTAGAATCGCAAGTTTTTGGGATAGAATGAGACGCTCCAGTAATAGTATTCTGGTGGCTGTCTGTAACTATTGTGACAATCCTTTACTTCTGTACTGGGGTTCATGCATCACGTCATTATGTTAGGGATAAACCTATGAAGCCAAGAAAATATAAATGATGCTCTAATTGTTTTTAATTTTAATTTTGTACAGTTCTATTACATTGTAACTTCCATATGGGAACACAATATGTTCTGAAATAAAACAATGTTATTTATTTTTATTTATTTATTTACTTATTTAACATTACAAACAAACTTGACAAGTATATGTTAGGGGGAGTAAATCAAGGGAAAAGATTGTATGATGTGCATGTAAGAGAAATCATGGTTCGTTAGGTAGTTTTTTTCTTTTCAACAAGTAAAATATTTTAGTGTATATAGTTACCTACTTACTATAAAAACATACTGGCTGAAACTTTCTTAGATTGGCTTCGTCACCAAATTTGAATAGATTACTTAGTTTGTAAAGGACACTAAAAAAGGGACCTAGATGCTATAGGTAGATTACCAGATGTAAATAATATAAAATAATTCAAAATTGCACCAAACATTTCAAATAATTCATGGAAAGTAACAAATATACCGCGAATTCATTTTAATTATCTCAAACAAGCTTTAATTCACCCACGAATGCGTTCTAAAGCAAAATTTACAAATGCACGTCTTTTTGGTTCAAACATTGCAGCTTATTACTATTTTTTTTAGTGTTCAGTGAATTTTAAATGGGAAAAGTTCAATGTTCCGCTCTGCCAAATAAAATACGGCTGGCTGCCAACAAGTTACTCATAAAACGAATTAATTGCCTATTATGTTTGTATTATTTATCCGTTTATTGATGTTATTCGGTTATTATTGGTTTTAATTAAATAGGTTTTAATAGAAGCGTATTTGAACGTATGCGTTTGTGTTATGAAGCGTGTATGTTAAAACAAAGCCAGTACAAATAAATATTTTATTACTTATTAGAACCAATTATTTAAATTGAACTCGTAATAAATCGCTATCTGTATTATCTGTGCGAATATAAAGGAGTATTGGCGCGAAAACGCAGCGCCAACGAATTTCAATATTCGAAGTACAAGTTTCTATATAAAAGGAAAAATACATAAACGTCAAATAAACCGCGATAGTATAAAACCTCGGAGTGGTTTCTATCCATGGACAATAAAATATTTTTATATTATTTCCTCGCCAGGGTTGCCCGTTTACGATCTCGGCGCGAGATACAAAATGGCGATATTTTCAATGTGATAAAATTGGATGTGCAAATATAAGTAAAGTGTTTATGTAGATTTATTTGTCTGAAAATATTAAATTTAGACGTGACGAAAGTAATGATAGAGTTCAATCACATTATGTTTGTAAATTTAAAAATTATTCAAACTTAAATTGTTAATAAAAAATTTAATGCATTTTACTTTTAAAAATACATACATGTCCACAAATATGTACAAGCAATGATTCCAGACGATATAAATTATAAATGATCAAATAGGTAATAAAAATTATTCTTTGAAAATTCCTGCGACCCAATTACGAACATGATAACAATATAACCTATCAAAGAACGGAATTCATTAGGCGTGAATGAAAATCTGTTTTTACTTAATTTGAACTAGACTAATTTTCATGGAGACTTTCAATATACGAACATTTTAATTTATAATAGCTAGCTTTTATACTATTAAAACTTTTATATACTTATACTTAGCCCGCGGCTTTTCTTGCGTGTATTTAATGGCGAAATGGTAGAAGCAATTTCACCTCCAATTTTCGTTTTCGTGACTTTAAGTACCTAGGCCTACTACTTACTAGCCTTTTGTCCTTTCTTATGAATCCCTATGCAGTTCACAAGAATCAGCTGTTTACCTGTTTTCTTTAAAACTGGATAAGTATACAAAATATATAATATTATATTATGCTTTCGTATTAATAATAAGGAGAGGCATTTTTCAGCGAAGGGATGTAATTTTTTAATACCCAAATTTATTATTAAGTCCTCATAAAATAATATGAACTAGGAAATAATAATTTTGTATCCACTAAAACAATTAGTCGTGCTTCGCAGGAAAAAATTTGATTTTTTCCATTACTTATTTGTATTTTAAGTACTTAATGATTTTATACATTTTTAAACACGAATTTGCTTTGTACTCAGCTCTAGAGGTCAACAGCTGAACCACGTGCAACAAGAATATAATATTAAAGTTAATTATTAAAAAATTCAAGGCAATCAATACACGTGGCCTTGACATACGAAACAATATACGCGCGGAAGTGCACATCAGATATGAACACAATAGAATATCAAAATGGCGGACATTTCTACACAGATAAAACAAGATAGATAGAACGTCACCTTTGACGTTTGGTGTCACTTCCTGAAAATAATGGATACTGTTTTTGTCATAAAGACATTCCATTCAATAAATTAATCATCAATTTATACTTATGCTGGTCACCCACCTTAGTGGATAATCTATCATCACTACATAGTATAAAACAAAGTCGCTTTCTCTGTCCCTATGTCCCTATGTCCCTATGTCCCTTTGTACGCTTAAATTTTTGAAACTACGCAACGGATTTTGATGCGGTTTTTTTTTAATAGATAGAGTGATTCAAGAGGAAGGTTTATATGTATAATAACATCCATCAAATAGTGGAGAAGTACTGTTATTTTTGAGGTTTCTAACGTGATGTCGTAAAAAATTACATTTTTTCCGCTTACATTGAAAACGCAGGCTGAACCCTACGAGTTTTATCAAAATAATGTACTAAGTATTATACACATTAAAAAAGGTCTACAGAAAAGTCCGCGGTGGTATATGTCTATCTTTTATGGATAACCCACAATAACTTTTTTTTGTCATTTACTTTTTACGACAAATAATGGCTAATTTTCGAAGCGATTTTAACCAATACAGCATTAATCCTTAACCAATTAAATACCTTGAATACATTGTTCATTTAATATAGATCTATATAGCCCTTTACACCGTATGATTTAAGTGAATATTTTCGAAGATATTACAGATTTAAAAATTGCGGGACGTAGCGTTTGCGGCGGCACCGGCCGGCCGCCCGGCTATATATTTTATACCCGTGCGAAGCCGGAGCGGACCGCTATGTTTTTATATACAACGTTCACAGTTTTTCTGTAGTGTATTTAGTATCAGCATTGCACCCGTGCGAAGCCGGGGCGGGTCGCTAGTACAATATAAAAATGAAACCCGTTTCGCGTTGTCACGGCATCACGTGTGCGGTGTGAACGGCTGAACCGATTTCGATAATTATTATATTCCTTGAAGTACGAGGATGGTTCTTATGTAGAGAAAACTTAAATATGTACCACGGGCGAAGCCGGGGCGGACCGCTAGTTATTCTTATAAAAGTAGAATACATTTATAATTAGGTATATATATTTAAACGGTTGTAGGGTTTCGTAATACTTTTAAATGTTTTCAATATATGTAAATGATACAATGTACATATAAGAAAGTTCTTCCATACTGTTTGATCGAATGGAAAATACAATTTTAGTATGAAAATGCTTTGATATTATTTTTTTCACAAAGAAATCGACAACGTGTATGGAATTTTGTAAGTATAAGTATGCTATAATATGTATCAGTATTCATGTATTTTTTTTCATAATTTTATTATGAATGGATTATTTTTGAATGGAAAGAGTTTTAATCTAACATTTTAGAAATTTCTTTCGTATCGGTGCTTAGTTATTTTTTATTATTGAATTATTTAACACTACGTTTGAAATTAGCCCAATTTAGTGAATAAAGTTGAAGTTTATTCATGGCGAACAAAAGATATTCCAAAGGCTCCGTTTCAGGTTAAATAAAACTGAAAAGATACTTTCTGTAAACAAGAAGTTTAGTGACAAATTTAACAAAAAGGACATTTATTAATAACAAGTATTATGCCAAAGAATTTAAATTCCAGAGATTTGTAAAGTAATTATGTAAAAGTTAGTTTCAATTGTAATTTTAAAATGCGATTAAAATCAACAGAGAAAACAAAATATTGGTAATTTTCCTCTATATTTAGTAAACTAGAGTCAACATTCAAATATATATGCACTAGATTTCCGCCCGCGGCTTCGCCCGCGTTTTCAAAGGAAAACCCGCATAGTTCCCGTTCCCGTGGGATTTCCGGGATAAAACCTATCCTATGTGTTAATCCAAGTTACCCTCTATATGTGTGCTAAATTTCATTGTAATCGGTTCAGTAGTTTTTACGTGAAAGAGTAACAAACATCCATACATCCATACAATTTTAGTATGAATTATCTGTGCGAATCCATACATCCATACATCCTTACAAACTTTCGCCTTTATAATAGTATACATCCATACATCCTTACAAACTTTCGCCTTTATAATAGTATTGAGATTATTCATTATTATGCTCCTAATTTGCGTAAGGCATTCTACTATATATAGAGTTATGTAACAATAGACCGGACTTCACACTTATTCACTGTTTTGTAAATAAAACTAGTTTTAATCAAATAACAACGCTGAAATTGTAAAATAGTTGACCGATAAATTTCAATAATTTTAAATACGATAAAAATTACGAAAGAAAAATTGTTAAGTTCGTTACAACATGGGTTAGCAATATTAATAATTAATAAGTATATTTCAGTGTAATTTCATAAATACTAAATGAGTTCAAATCTAAGTCGAAACTGAAAAATAACCTTTCATAGGTACTCATAAAATTGCTTATTTACCACCTTCTTTTGTGTAACGTAACGGATATATTATGGTGTAATGGATTAACATACATAGGTATCTTAGATGTCACAAAATGTCCTACTTTTAAAAAATTTCGAACTCAGCCGTATTTTATATACTAACTAGCGACCCGCCCCGGCTTCGCACGGGTGCAATGCTGATACTAAATACACTACAGAAAAACTGTGAACGTTGTTTATAAAAACATAGCGGCCCGTTCCGGCTTCGCACGGGTATAAAATAGATAGCCGGGTGGCCGGCCGGTACCGCCGCAAACGCTACGTCCCGCAATTTTTAAATCTGTAATATCTTCGAAAATATTCACTTAAATCATACGGTGTAAAGGGCAATATAGATCTATATTAAATGAACAATGTATTCAAGGTATTTAATTGGTTAAGGATTAATGCTGTATTGGTTAAAATCGCATCGAAAATTAGCCATTATTTGTCGTAAAAAGTAAATGACAAAAAAAAGTTATTGTGGGTTATCCATAAGAGATAGACATATACCATCGCGGACTTTTCTGTAGACCTTTTCAATGTGTATAATACTTAGTACATTATTTTGATAAAACTCGTAGGGTTCAGCCTGCGTTTGCAATGTAAGCGGAAAAAATGTAATTTTTTACGACATCACATAAGAAACCTCAAAAATAACAGTACTTCTCCACTATTTAATGGATGTTATTATACATATAAACCTTCCTCTTGAATCACTCTATCTATTAAAAAAAAACGCATCAAAATCCGTTGCGTAGTTTCAAAGATTTAAGCGTACATAGGGACATAGGGACATAGGGACATAGGGACAGGGAAAGCGACTTTGTTTTATACTATGTAGTTATGATGCGTGCTGACATTCTTTCTTTCTCACGTACTATTCCGACCGTTTATCCTTTTAATTTTTTCTAAAGAATGTATGAATAGGATTGATTTAAAACATTAGCTTCTGATATTTTTCCCAGATAATTATAACAATTAAATAAAGAGGAATGTATTAAATCTCGAGTGAAACGTCGTTAAAGTTTACATAACAATATCGAAAGATAAAACTTCATCTCAAACATGTTATTAAACTTGAGTAATTTAAGATTTAATATCAAACTTTGCGTGGAAGTCTGAGAATGTTTAACTATCTTATTAATAATAAATGTAACGCTCTGTTTATGTAAAGGCTTAGTAGATTTTAGTATCGTTTCCTAAGTGAGGATGACGCTAAGTTTATAAAGAATAAGTTTAAGTGACAGACTTCCCAATAAATAAAATTTGATGAGTACTAAAGTTTTCTTTAAGATCATTTTTAGTACATGGGTACATCAAAATATAATGATATGGGGTTTTCAAGAAAATAGCCTTTAGATCTTTACAAGACGTCAAAGAACATGTAACTCTATCAATTTCGCATGTATTTTCTTCCTTGATTTTACGCGTTTTAAATAGGTTAAAAGTCTTAAATTTTCATGTCATTGTCAAAATTCTGAGTCTGTTTATACATATATATTATATATGGAGACAGCTGCTTTTCATCAGATGTCTAATCTGTCTTTGCTTGCTCTATAGAAGCTATAAAATTATCTTTATCTGATACTGCTTGTCACCTAAAATAAAAAGAACTAGCGAATCTCCTTCAATACTCAGTATGTATTGCAAATTCCTGCATGACAAATGAGACATCGGAACACCAATACATGTCGGAAGTAGTCAACGGGTGCCAATGTCCTGGCCGTGATTGGTCGGCATTGGAATGGCGCCAAACGTTATTTATCGCATTAACAGCTCTTCGATAAGTGAACATTGAGGTTATATTATAATATAATAATATGGTATAACCTTCAATTTTTGTGAATGCACTTATGTCGATTGTCGTGTATATTAGGATGGATTATTATTATATAATAATATTATGTACATGATAGAGATGCATCATGCTTTTTGTTGCCAACGCAACATTCGATCTTAAAAAATTGCATATAGAGCAGGCTCCAAGGAGATGTTCGTTTGCAAAAATCGCGGACCTAAATCTGACTTCTGATATATATTGTATAGATCCCAGACATCCTATAGACAGATGTTGCCAACCAGTTTTGTGGTCCCCCTGCCCGCACCCCGGTAATTAAATATGGCATACAAAGAAAAAAATAAAAATTTCCAAAACATGCCGTGTGGGATATCAAATGAAAGAGCTTATTGAGTAGATCACGAATATATAGCATACTATATACATTTCTTACACTTTCTCTAAGATTTTTTAGAAAATTTACGAAAATGGTCCATTTTTGAGTTAACTTTAAACCACTATAGATTGAAAACTCATGAATATATTTTTTAAATTATTATTTTAAATAATTAACAATAGTCCATTGTTTATGATTCAATAGTTCGTAATATAATATAAGTGAGCTATGTGGTGGATTTGATGAAAATAACTATATACTATATGAACTTGAAAATATACTCGCCATCTTTGAATGCTCCCCCCACTCCCCCATGCAACTATTTCACTGTACGAAATATTGAATCGTAAACAATGGACTATTGTTAATTATTTAAAATAATAATTTAAAAAATATATTCATGAGTTTTCAATCTATAGTGGTTTAAAGTTAACTCAAAAATGGACCATTTTCGTAAATTTTCTAAAAAATCTTAGAGAAAGTGTAAGAAATGTATATAGTATGCTATATATTCGTGATCTACTCAATAAGCTCTTTCATTTGATACCCCACACGGCATGTTTTGGAAATTTTTATTTTTTTCTTTGTATGCCATATTCAATTACCGGGGTGCGGGCAGGGGGACCACAAAACTGGTTGGCAACATCTGTCTATAGGATGTCTGGGATCTATACAATATATATCAGAAGTCAGATTTAGGTCCGCGATTTTTGCAAACGAAACTCCACTGAGAGTCCGGTCTAATATTAACGCACATACGATTAGACGTCAAAGTTGCATGTTTAAACTATAGAGAGTGAAAAAGAAACAATTGAAGTAAATTATGGCTAATTAGCCACATTTCGGCGTGCCACATCGTTGTTGCTAATAAAACATTACTGAAAAGGTATCCTTTTTCTTTGGAGAAGAGAATGCATTTACATATTTATATCCAGGGCCCCTGTGTAAACTCCCCTGGGTTTAATCTGAAACCACTGACCATGGGATATGCATTGGAATATCACCTCACTTTACTGTATTCCGTTTAGATTTATTTTTGCTTCCACTTTTTAGAAGTGTTTAATGTTTATAGTTATCACATAATATGTATAAGTGCAAAAACAGCTCGATTTACTTCAATTACTTAGAAATTAATTATTACCTAATTTTAATCAGAAGCTGGCCGTATACCTTGGATAATAAAATACTCGGTGCTAAGCAATCATTTTCCGGTATTTCTACAAACAAAATAAAATATTACTCATTATTTTTATACCTATGTTTAAAATATCGTGTTCGCTGCAATAATGCTGTATTCTTATTGGCCAATAAATCTCGCTGCATCCATAATTCAAAAGTATTGCGCAGAACCTTCCGCTATATATATACTGAATGTGATGTCAATTCTTATAATAATCATTATGAATAATAAAATCATCATTAAAACCACGTGCATTTATTTAACAACAATAAAATTCTTAGTTATTATAAAATAACTAGCTCTCCGCCCGCGGCTTCGCCCGCTTTGTCTAAAACCTAATAAATTATATACTAAAACCTTCCTCTTGAATCACTCTATCTACAATTATAAAAAACAGCATCAAAATCCGTTGCGTAGTTTTAAAGATTTAAGCATACATACTGACATGGGGACAGAAAAAGCGACTTTGTTTTATACTATGTAGTGATTTACAATCGATAAAATAGTCACTAATGAATATTATAATTTTGTTACAGATACCAACAAAAACCAGCTCAACATAACATTGTAAGTAAAAGTTCCGCTAGTAAGCTTTCGCGCGGCTTCGCCCGCGTTTTCAGAGAAAAACCCGTATAGTTCCCGTTCCCGTGCGATTTCCGAGATAAAACCTATCCTGTGTGTTAATACAATTTAACCTCTATATGGGTGCTAAATTTCATTGTAATCAGTTCAGTAGTATTTGCATGAAAGAGTAACACACACACACACATCCTCACAAACTTTCGCATTTATAATATTAGTAGGAAGGATAGGATTAGTTTAACATAATGTTTTTTTACAAAGATATTCGGTGAATCGACGTTAAAAAAATGTCTCCTTCAAAAGTCTTTGTTTATTATGTAAACAGAAAATACTTTACCATAAATAACTAATATAAAAATCACATAAAAATGAATGTCATGCTGTGATGTCATGTGAACAATGCAACACAAATAGACAATGTAGAAAATTCTTAGCCATAATTAGACGTGACCATAGCCTTGAATATTGTGAATCTGTGCTTACATAATCTGTGATCTTTTCCTTGTCATGATAAAAGAGCGCGAAATTCTTTGCTTCTAATGTTTCTAAAATTATTAATGCAAACGAATATTTTTGTAAATTTGAAAATAATTAATTATTGTTTTAGTTAACATTATTATTCCTGTAAATTCAATTAAATATCAGTGAACCTTCGTACAAAGAAATTCATTAAAATTATAGACAAAACGTACGTGTTATTTTATGTTTTGAAACATCTGGAATATCCATATTTTTATACAAATACCAATAACACAATAAATTGTTATGTCAATGAAACTATTTTCATATGCCGTACATATTTTTCCATTGTTTTTTCTTATTCTAAGATTACTCTATCAAACTCATTATAGAATTATGTTTAATTACATTCCAACATGCAGCGGCTTCAAATAATCTGCATCTGTCCTCAATTTGCGTTACGTCATTTTTCCCGCCATTAAATGAACGCACAGATTAAATAATACCGTGTTGCCAGTAAAAACCTGTTTGTGCGAACTTGACATTATTGTGATGCTCAAAGCATATCTATATGCATTGTGAAGTCGTTAAGTGTGAGGTTTAAGGGCGCGATTTTTTTAATATTTGACGAACAATACCAAATATTAAAAAAAATGCATTTAATTATCTTAATATAGCGTCACTACATAAATTCAATAGCCCGTCCCGCAAATATTTTAATACAGATAAAAAAAAATGTCAAATGATTTCTAATAAAGGTTATTAATTACTTATCGATTATTTAAACTACGAGTCTATAAAAGCAGCATTTGTCTCTTTTAACAATATTGTTATACTATAAAATAGCGGCATCAATCTTATTCAAAAACAGGTGTCGTCTCGAAAGATCGCTACAATAATTAATTACACTGTGTACAAGTACGATAGTAAATAAATGGATCCATCTTTTACTCTACAACACGTTTTAGACCCTTTATCAACCGATTTCACAAAATGTTGCTTTAATTTTTAACAAGCCTTTTGCCCGCGAAAGGAAATTCTCTTGGAAATGAGATTTTTCACCGCTGAAAAAAAAGCCTATACCTATCTCTCTATAGCCTCTTTCTCCAGTCACAAAAAAAATATAAAGATCGCTTCGTTGCGACGTAAAATAAGGGCAAACAAACAGACAACACTTTAGCAATCATAATATTACTTAGTAACTAAATAGTAAGGATTCTTTTTCGCTTTCTGAATAGCCCATGTCCATATATTTTAATTGGTGACCCTGTCACATTGACGTTTAAAACTTTAAAGCAACTCACTACACAGCCTTGTTACTGATATTTGAATGCATGTAAACCGCATCTTTCGACCTCATCTTAATTAGGATTTGATTGTAAATAGTTGAAATGTTATTGAACTAGAAACCCATTTGATGATCCGACCGGTTCGTCTTCAACACAGGTCTTCAATATAATTGGCTGTGATGCCATGTGATAATTGTATTTTTAATTTAATTACTGGCAACATTTGTATAATTATATAAATTTACATTGAAACTAAATAAAAGATATGTTATTTTCGTATGTTAGTAAATAATATTGCGTTTTATTTCGAATATTTTCAAATGGATTTGTATAGAAATTATTTATTATTTTTAACGTTATTTTCATGCATGTGGAGTTAGCTTGTAAGTAATTATTAAATTAGTAATTGTTTTTGATTATTTATGGTGTTAAGAATTGTATGCTTTTCTTAAAAAATAACAAAATATAGGTACATAAAATATGATAACAGTCAAGGTTTCCTGTGACAAATAAACGAAGATTCTTGCAAGACTTAAAATGCAAAAGGAACATAATAGTAGCAATAAAACGGATGCCTAATAGTGTTTATTGTTGTTTTATCGTCAGTCGCTCGTAAACGGCTGTAAGCCGTTTGACGGACTTCAGATGCAAAATACAATAATTCGTTTATGAACATACAATGTTTCTTTAGGAATTATAGTAATATTACACAGAGGATTATATTTTTTGTTATTTTATTGTTTTAGTCCAATCTAATCGATCGATTTTAAACGCTATTATATAACTGGAAAACCACATATTTTTGAAGTGAAAACTTCTTTAGCGGCGTTGAGCACTTTTTCTGTAATGGGTATAAAATCTTAAACTCGCGTCAGGACACGTGACCTGATCGAAAAAGCGTAAGACGGATACCAATCCAAAATATCAAACATGCTCAACGTAAATAATCAAGTTTTCACTTCTGCCGGCACTCCCGGAGTGCAACCCGTCTTTTTTTTAACCAGGGCCGGGCCACCGAGTCAACCAGGCAGTCATAAGTAAGTAATTTAAAATAAAAATTTACTGTGTGTATCTTACAGGTAGGTACTCGTCGCACGACTTCTGGCAGGTTGACCTGGTATAAACTTATAAAAAATTTAGCCCATGTCACTCAGGGATAACGTAGTTTTCTACTGGTGAAACCTGAAAGAATATCAATTCGGTAGTTCCAGATTCCTACAAACTAACTATAAAACATGGCTTTTCTATCTTTCTAAGTAATTTTGGTTATATTATGTGATAAATTCAAATAAAGATACGTAAGCGATAAGTGAAGAGCGAATAGGATAAATTATTGCAATTAGAGAAATGGTATAAAATTTAAATAATTAATTAAACTATGACTCAACAAAAATCTTCAAGCCTAAAGTAAATAAAAATCAACGCTAAAACTACTTCAGCAGCAACCAGATGTACTATCAAACTGACAAAACTTTTTTCAACTTACCCGCAACATTTTCTAGAGAAACTTCTAGACGTTCTTAATAAAACACTGACAATAAATAAGGAGAGGATTCCGATACATTATTACTCGTTTCGTCTTATTAAGTAATTGCTAATGATATCTTCTTATTTACAAAGGGGTTTAGGTTTTGCTTCTTGCTAATACCTATCTATTATGTTGTTGGTCTAGTAGGTACAGATAACTGTAAACTTTAAATGATACACGGCACTTCTGTACTACATTTTTAATTAATGTAGTAAAAATAAACGTTTTGTATTTCTTATTTTGCAAACGAAAAGCTTCGTATGGGATCAGATCGTTCCGTGTGTGAAAAATGTCCTGAAATATTATATTTTGATAGAGCGATAGAGCACACCAAATAGGTAATATGTCATAAAACTAAAAAAGGTAAATTTTGGACGGATCATAATGTATCGAAGAATAATAATTCGTTTCAGTGGAAGCAGCATGTTACGGCTCACAATTTTTCGTCTTTTTACAATATGCCGAGCCAGACTAGCTAACGGTGAAATTACAATTTTACGGCGACATATAGGTACACTTGAGAAGCATAACCTCCATCCAACACAAATTGGTAAAAATTAAAAACAGTCGTTTTAAAACAAATCAACGCATATCGAATCTATCAAAACGTAATTGCTCATTGTTCAAACGAGTCATTTAAATGTTGATTTTATGCAATATAATAGGATATGGGTTTTTAACATAGTTAATAAGCTTCCGACACAATCAATCAAGACTTCCATTGTTTTTATGTTATCCTAATGTGCCTTCCGTGATTTATCAATGTCGATGGAATCACGATATTTGGACTTATGTTGCTAATGTTCATATGTACAGCAAGTTTATTTGATAGGGATTTTATAGACCTATAATTAATTATGTTTCAAAAACGTGTAGACTATTTTTCCTTCATGTTCCGGAGATTAGCGCGATCAACCAAACAAATAAAAACAGCTTTATAATACATATTGGTATAGATTTCTAGGAATATGAAAGTGATGGAAAAGATTTCTATTTTCATAGGCACCATAACACCATAATATTGATTTAGTTAAGCCTCTTCTAAGAATATCGTGGGATGATTCGGTCAGGAAGATTATTTTAATTCATCCGAAAATAAATGCGGGGTCGAGTGTATGTTATATTATAATCTCTTAATATATATAAATCTCGTGTCGCAATGTTTGTCCTCAATGGACTCCTAAACCACTTAACCGATTATAATAAAATTCGCACACCATGTGCAGTTCGATCCAACTTGAGAGATAGGATAGTTTAAACATTTAGGTACCACGGGCGAAGCCGGGGCGGACCGCTAGTATATTATATGTATGAATATATGGTTCTTTGGCATGTTTTGAAGCGCAGCTTGATGTAGCTAGAGAAGTGTCGTTATTTTTGTCTTGAGTTTGAGAGTGATACTGGATATTTTTAAATGTAGAAAATGGTAGAGTTTTAGCGTAAAATTATGTACCTTCTCAAGAAAAAAATCCTATTGAAAATTGTTGCGTATTGACACGTACCTAATTCAATATTTAATGCATCTTGTCCTGAATTTCCCCGTATTTGTTGTGCATAATATAGCATAAACAGAAGAATTAAAAGACAGAATAAGCAGTTTTAAAAACAATCGAGTATTTACAGTATTCACCGTGCCTGTTCAATATTAATATCTTTTTACCAGGTTGTTTACAAAAGTTTCGATCTAAAGAGAAGCTCCATATTGCGAAGGTACACTCCTGCATTGACTGCGCAATACAGTATGATAATATTATGCAAATTGTATCAATTAAGAACGCTTCTATAATCCATAGGTAATTTATAAAGGTCACGTGGCTTTACGATCAATATGCATATTTCTTGACCACGTGTTAAAACCATTGAGTTACTATGTACTACGTACTAGAGAGGCCATCGCTATTTCACTATTGTAACACTAGTTAGAGTCAATCGTCTCAAACTAATTTTTTTATTACATTTGTTGGTTTTAATTGATAAGTTTATTCATATTTTTTTAATAAGATAAACAATATCTATTTGTTACATTGATTGTTTTAATTTTTCAGTAATAAGAGGCAGAATATCTACAAAGTGTATGACTCACTAGCCACCCCTCGCCGCCGCGCTTGTCGCACAGATTTTGTTCGTGGTGTCCTCTCTATAATAATACCTCAATGGTAAAAACATGATTATATTAGCTTCACCTATGTGTTGTATGTTTGTATGTAATCAGTAACCGACTCCTGTAGACTCGGTGTTGATGTAAACGGACAGATTTGACAAACTTTGTACACTTAACAAGTATCGGTGACAATACAATAATTTCTTGAGTTTCTTAATTTTTTCCAGAACAATTTTTATTTATAGGAATATTATAATCTTTATAGTACGTAGATGGATGCTATGTTTTATGTGCATGTTTAAGAGGATAATTATTCTTTATTGTTTTTCTATAACTTATTCTGCATTATTAAGACTTATAATAGCACAATTAAAAACAGCTGCTGCGTAGAGATATGTAGAGACTATTAGTACATATATTAATAAGTTTATAAATTTAAATGAAACTTAAACTTAATAACTACGGGCATATTTTTTGTTTGTTTGTTGTGTTTGGGTTGGCAACTCTGGAAAAATAAAGAAAACATTCACGGACTTTTATATGAATAATGGAGGCGGGATAGTGTTAATTTATTATCGCGACTTAATTTGGTATTAGAACCAAATCGTATCAAAGAACGAAAAAACGACTACAATATAGCATCTTCACTACATAGTATAAAACAAATTCGCTTTCTCTGTCCCTATGTCCCTATGTATGCTTAAATCTTTAAAACTATGCAACGGATTTTGATGCGGTTTTTTTTAATAGATAGAGTGATTCAAAAGGAAGGTTTAAGTACATAATTTATTATGTTTTAGACAAAGCGGGCGAAGCCGCGGGCGGAAAGCTAGTAACTTTTAATTTAATAACAATTTAGTACGGTGAAGATAGGATCTTCATAATATAATATTGTAAACACATAAATTATACGTAGGTATTCAAATTTATACATCTTAGCATATATAAATCGATATCTCCTGACCCTAATACGCTGAAAACCTAAAATATCTCCGCGCAAAGGAAAGTGGTATATCAGCACATGAAATAGAATACAAAATCGTTTGGCGGGAAATTTTACGCGGGAATAAAAAAAGGTGTTTTAACCGAGCGAGCCTTGACGAATGTACTTTTTGCTGCACCTAGGTTTTAATTAAAAGGTTCACAAAGAAATTCGACAAAAACAACGGATGGACGGATTATAAAAAATTCCATCTCGGTTTTTCCATATCCTAAAAGTTTGGGTGAATCCGAAGTTCAATCTAGTTTTATAATGCTTGTTTTCGAAAGAATTTATTAAAACGTCGTACCTTTATTTGCTTACTAGCGGTCCGCCCCGGCTTCGCCCGTGGTACCTACATGTTTAGGTACGTTTTTTTTCATAAGGACCATCCTCGTACTTCAAGGAATAGATTGCGCAGCGCACGCGATGACAGAATTTTTATTAAGGAATTTTTTACACCTTGGGTTACATTATTGCATTTTTGGTAAGGATCTCTAATTTTTTTGAAAATGCAATATAGCCTATGTTGCTCAGTGAAGATGCAGCTTTCTAATGGTGATAGAATTTTTGAAATCGGTCCAGTAGTTTATGCGTGAAAACCATACATACATACATACATAATTACAAACCTTTCCTCTTTATAATATTAGTATAGAAGTATAGATTTGTTTTCCTTGACATTGGAATATATACCTTTAAGGGCCGATTTTTCAATGCTTGGATAAAACTTATCCGTCCAATAAAGTATTACACGATAATATTAAAATGTCACGTAAACTGTCAAATACGGGCAATTAGAATACGTTTTTAAAATGGTAGTTTTATACATTATTCGACGAATAAGTTTTATCCAAGCATTGAAAAATCGGCCCTTATAAACAAAACAAAAATATTCGCATGATTGTTTTAATTCGGGTAAGAACCTAGGTTAGGTATTTAAAAATTTCCCACGTAAATATAAATCAATATCTTTGTTGTTCAATAATAATCCACCAATGTATAGAACGGATGCGAATTGTAAAAAAATAATAACAATATCTCGAAAGATATCGGATTGAGAATCGATTTTATTGGCATAATTTATGCTGATGCTTCTAATTTTGCAGTGCAAAATACAATTTTATTACCTGTTTAGGTCTTTGACTTTAATAGTCCAAGAGCTAGATAAAAAAGGGGTTCTTTTTTAATTATTTACTATGCGTTAGGATATGTTTTAAATATTTGACATATTTTATTTTAAGTCGAGATAAAATGAAATTGTAAAACCTACATAAAATTAATTTAAATTTAGCAAATTTTCAAAAAAAAAAAAATATATCAAATATTTCTGAAACTAACAAGTTTCGGCTAGTTAATGTTTAGGTACTTTATTACTTCAACTGAATTATACTGTCACCCCTTTAAAACTATTACACCTAAGAAATCAGCCTGTATATAAAAATGGAGAGCTTATAATTGTTAAAAATAACAAAAAAGCCGCAGGCTCTTACGCTAAAACTAGTTTGTCACTATTTCTAAAGGTCATATGTTTGTTTATAACAAAATATATGTCCGTTCAATGAACCCTGGGGTCACTTTGGCAATTATCCAGTTTTAAACCCATTATAGCGGGTTTGGAAGCTGATAAGGTAAAAATCGACATCTGTTGGAAATGTGACTAATTCTTTGATTATTTACTCTAACCAAAGAACACTAATTAACAATATTTTAGGAAAGGATACAGGTGATCGAAGTCGCGGGCAACAGCTATGAGTAGATAATAATCTGTCCCTTTGTGTATGGGGTATTTTACATGTTTCACTGGTCAATTTTCTTTACATTCATTTATTTTAATCTCAAATAGGAATTTGATTCCTATTTGAGATTAAAATAAATGATAATATACCTTTGTGCATGGCATTAACCACGGTACCGTGGAGGCACATATAATAAGATATTTTTCAAAGTTATTAAAAATATACATACTGTATATTAAAAACAATGGTTTGTCACATAAAACAGCTAGGCTCGTTAAATTTTAATTCCTTGTTGTTTTCTCTAGAAGTTTTATCTCCGAAGGTAAATATAAGAATATGTTGAAAAAGTGACGTGAATAAGAAATTGAGCTGTCTGCTTTATTTTACGTAAGTTTGTGAGAAAGTAACTGCTCACCCCGGCTTCACTTGGGTTTAAATATAATTTATTAGGAAGAAGGATATGAAAAATAAGTTATTTATTCCAGTTTAAATAATAGAGATACTTTCATGATTATTTATTTTTCGAGTTCCAATTTTAATACTAAACTGTTAGGAATGTAATACATACTTAAAATCCAATTGTTTATTAACATATATATTAATTTCATTTTAATTTTAAATAAATGATAAGTATACATTTTTTCAAGGGGATAAAAATAAGAGAATTTCATTAAATGCTGTATTTTTATTCTCTATAAGTATTTTACATATAATGAGTTCTAATTATTTTTACATTCCTGAATTCATTTTACTGTGAAAATAAAATTCTCGATACAAATATCTTAGAACAAGGATCTCATAAACATATAGATTACCAATAAGAAAACAATGTCCCGTTTTTATATTGTGCATTAACTTTTAAACGAAACAGATATATTAAATTTACAACCGTCAAAATTAATTGGTGATCCCCTGCAGTATGAATTTAATTGTGCTGTTTGTCGACATCTTTATGGATCGTAAACTTGGTCGATTCTTGTGATTTAATTCGAATTATTTTCTACATAATTATTGTTTTAATTAAAATACTAAAGAGATACGAGAAGGAGAGGGTTCAATGTCCTTAATGTTTAAGGTCGATGAAAAATTCAAATTTATCGAAATAGTTTTATCGGTTTTTGTTTCTCTATTGAATTTTTTGAGTTAATTATATTTGTTTAAATTAAAAACACTCAAACTTGCAAAGCTATGCAATGCACTATATTGTTTTATTTATGATTTTATTCATGTTTTCTTGATGTGAATACAACAACGCGTTGCCTCGTGGAAGAAAGACGAAAAAACACACTCTCGCATCATCACTACATAGTATAAAACAAAGTCGCTTTCTCTGTCCCTATGTCCCTAGGTCCCTATGTATGCTTAAATCTTTAAAACTACGCAACGGATTTTGATGCGGTTTTTTTAATAGATAGAGTGATTCAAGAGGAAGGTTTTAGTATGTATATAATTTATTATGTTTTAGACGAAGCGGGCGAAGCCGCGGGCGGAAAGCTAGTTAATAACATTAGTAAAGATGTTAAGGATTATGCACATCATCTCTCACAGTTCCCACGTACAACAAATCAATCGTTATAAAAATATTTAGCTACCTTTGTCCGCCATTAGAAGCAAGGCTATGCCTTAAAGGGCGAGCTTGGTCTTAAGTCACTTTGTATTCTGAGCCATCAAGGCCAGCTGCATTGCAATTGGTAACCGATACATCGCAATTAACTATTGCGTATTTGATGCTCTACTGAAGTTGTTAATGTTGTTTAATATGATATACAGAGTGTAAGTCGACGTATTCCGTATTATATTATAAAATATTGTACAGGGTGTCTCAAAAGAAAGTTTATATTTTGTGGATGAATAAAAAAAAAGTAAGCGGTGTATTGAAAAAATGTTTATTAATTATTAAAGTGCATAATATGGGAATTTATTTCTTAAAAATAATATCGTCCAAATGCAGTCCATTGCGTTCACGGCACTCATTTAATCGAACAGTAAAATTACAGTATTTATGACAGCTCGGCAGGTAGACACAGTGATGGCTGCCATTTCGTGCTGGATATTTTCTTTTAAATGCTCTAGAGAAGTTGGTTTGTTGGCATACACTTTAGATTTAAAGTAACCCCCACAAGAAATTATCGAGAATAGAAATTAGCGAGGAATTATTGGCCCTTACTTTTTCGAAGACGAAAGAGGGCGTGCAGTTACAGTAAATTCAGAGCGATGGTAGACGAGTTTTTAGTGCCTGCACTGCAAAACTTTCCTGGCTATAACCAGAGAACATGGTTGCAGCAAGACGGAGCTACATCACACACATCCAATATGTCTTTACCTCGAATTCATGAAATTTTTCCGGGAAAATTGATCTCTAGGAGAGGTGATATAAATTGGCCTCCACGCAGCCCTGATTTAACTCCCATGGACTTTTTCTTGTATCTTAAATCTAAAGTGTATGCCAAAAAACCAACTTCTCTAGTGCATTTAAAAGAAAATATCCGACACGAAATGGCAGCCATCACTGTGTCTACCTGCCGAGCTGTCATAAATAATTTTAGTGTTCGATTAAATGAGTGCCGTGAACGCAATGGACTGCATTTGGACGATATTATTTTTAATAAATAAATTCCCATATTATGCACTTTAATAATTAATAAACATTTTTTCAATACACCGCTTACTTTTTTTTTTATTCATCCACAAAATATAAACTTTCTTTTGAGACACCCTGTATATAAACAAATTAGCATTCAGAGAAATTTCTTTCTGAAGAACCAGCGACAGCGATCATCGTACTCAAAAACAACGGAGCTTTTAAATTTATATGTTTTAATTTTCTACAGCAATAATGTAACATAATTCAGTGTGATTTTCAACGAGATCAGTTTTTAGGTTAATTCGTTAATTATAGTAGAGTTTTTCCTTCCTAAATATAATAAAACTTTTAAGTCCTTGCTTCTGATATTTGTATTTCGAGTTTCTTCTACAAATAAAAATTAAAGCATTTCGACCCTTTATAAACCGCACAATTTAAAGATTACTCGAATAAACCGATGTCGCGAAGGGAGCCCGATTGAGGTCGAATAGCCTCAAATATTGAAGGTCCGTAGCCTTGTTTGTTCAAAGTAAATATTTGTTAAGACTTGCTATTTCTTTGAACGATACGGGTAAAGATTGTGATTTATGACGTTAACTTTTTGGGTCAATTATCAAGGATTGATACAATTGGCGCAAGGGGATTCATTCTAATAGGAACTTTTTTTAATCGCCTGCGTTTTTTCGGCTATAAAATATTAATCAGTCAAAAAAATGCTAAACGTGAACTTAATGTTAAATCTGTAGGTACACTACTTTAGAATGTATATCTGACAATAAATAATAATAATATAATAGTTTGTTAAAGCCTTACATATCCTTACTGTGTAGCCACAATTTATCAACTGCACGGGCTGACCCCAATGCGAACTTTAAACTGCACATAACTTTAGCTATTCGACTTCAATACGAAATCTCTTATTGTTTCCGCCATAGCCCTGATTACAGGCGTCCATTTTACCCCTAGCCATTGTGAGAATCCTTTTATAGCCGGCTATTCGGGATAAGAATTCATCTCCTTTTGTTTTTCGTTTCAATGGCGGCCATCTTTTTTCCATCAGCGTCGATTCCTGTTGTGCCGTTTGAAATTCAAATTTCGAATAGTGCTTCCCGCGCATTTGCTATTCATACTTTTTTATTGTCGTGGCGTGGGAATAGTTAAATATTTATAGACACTTTTCTACAATTGACACGGAATAATAGAATTTAAAATGCATTTAATTTACATATTTTGGGCTGGTTAAAAGGAATAGAATAGTTGTTACTATTTTTAATAACCTTTAAAACTGCATTTTAAAATACAAACCAGATTGCGGGTTTGTGTTTAATTCAAGTTTGTAGTGGAACTATTTTAAAGCTAAGTCTTCGTTCTTTTTATATTCATGCTATGTTTATTTTTTATTAAGAACCTACTTAATAATGCAGTGTAGGTGTGTAATGTACTTATGACTATACGGCTATGATTATCGTTATTGAAATGTCCGATTTTAGCATTTTGCATGTTTTAAGTACTTATAATCTTCTTTAAAATTCTTTTAAAAATGCTGCTCTTAACTTTTTATCATCTATAGTCTATACGAACTGACTCGTAACGTCAGATAACCAAGTGTAAATCACAGCGTAAACCTAAAGTTACATTGCCACGAGCAGAAAAGAAACTATATTAAATTCCAAAGCACTTCCCGCAAGACATTCTCAAATTTATGAAAGAAAATTTGTGTAACGATGTATGTAACTCGCGGAACGAGTGTAAAACAATAAAATCCAGATTTTGGCGGGAAGCCAACAACGTTTGTGTATCTCTGGGAATATATGTTACAACTCAATTGTTTTCAAAAGTTTTCTCAACGACATGCTTTGTCACAGACTTAATATGGCTGTTAAAATGAAAACTAAGTAATTCCGCTCGAAATTTACTCTTAGTTTGGCACTTTTCAGTTAATTTAGAGCGTCGTACCGTTTTATTAAGGCCTGAATCGGGTAGAATTCCCTTTTAATACCGAAAATTAACTCTAGTTATAACCGTTTTTCTTCTTAGATTCTTAATGTACATATCTAAAAAAAATGTAGGTATATTAAAGTTTCGAATATGATAAAGGGCATGGTTGTTTTAATTTGTTTATTTTACAATCAGGTTTTTTGGAAAAAAATCATGAACTGAGGTCGATTTTTGGACTTTAAACCAAAACGCTAAGTCAATATAACGTCAATTGTTGTAGTGTTTTTACAGTGTGTTTATGAAATTGAAACACAGGGCATGGTTGTTTTAAATTTTGATTCCATATCCAAATATCTTTTTAATAATTTTTGTACTTTTACTACGGTAGATTCGCGCCGGTCGTCCCCCGATCCCGTCTTGTAAATCAAGCAAAGGTCGCTAGCCCCTATTAAGGCCTTAAGTGCGCGTACTTTTGCACAACTTTGTTCATACGAAATATGTTTTGAACACATATGTTTAATAGCTTTTAATGAATTTACAATGTTCTTATTTGATGCATTAGTATATTATGTAATATGTTTCCTTTATTTGTAACTAATAGCTCGAATTTAACTGAGATAAAAAGTATCCCATATGTAAATCTGTATTTAAAACAGGTTATCGTGATTTATATTTAATATTAATACAAATAGGTTCAAAAGTACGATATCTATATGCTGTAATATATATTTTTATATTGTGAATTATAAAATAATTTATCATAAAAGCAGCTCCCGCAGATATTTAGCTAAATTTTAAACCTATCAATTAAAATCAGACGGTTCATAGTACTCAATTATTAAATCGAGCTTAAAATCAAGTGAAATTCAATGTACATTTCTGTAAATTAAACAAGAGAAAAACATTAAACCCTAAAGTTCAGACTTTTTTTTTTAAAGGCACCCGTCATCACAGGGTGTTCGCGCCACCTCTGGATTATAGTCCAGAGACATTTTTTGCATTTATTTATTTTTTTGCACGAATAACATTAAAATACAATAAAAATACTATATAAATTTTAAAACAAAATAAAAAAATACTGGTATAAATTACTAATAAAATGGCTAAAATACAATAATTGCTTAAAATACTATAAAATTTAAATCAAAATAAATTATTATAAAAATTCAGAAAAAACACGGCACAAAAACACTCAACTTAATCCTATATCACAGTAAAGAACTAAACTAATATCACACACTATTCCTTTGGTTTACTACGACTACAATATTTCTACAATATTGTAGGAACGCATCCCTACACTGTCCCCCAGGGCGGAAGGCAGATTCTCACCCGTCATCGCCATGCCCAATTTTTGCTCAATAGCATATCTATTGCTTGCAAAAATTGGGCACTCGAGTAACAGGTGAGGAACCGTCTCCTCAACTCCAGGCTGACATAGACACGACGGATTATCCTTCAGCTTGAATCTGTTCAAGTAGAAGGCAAATCCGCCGTGACCAGTCAGTATTTGTGTGGTGTGGTGAGTGATGTCTATTTTCCCGACTACCTTGTATGCAGCAGCAGCGCTTGGGAAAAAGAGCTTCGTGACTCCGGCCGTTCCTCCTACATCGTATCTCCTATAAGTTCAGACTTTACAAAATTAATTATTAAATCAGTCGGTTATATTTTGGGGTTTGACGCATTTGGTGCACTTCTCAACTGGTCTGATGTAGTACTAAAATTTATCTAAAAAGGTATATATATACTAGTTATAACTCATCGTGGTTTTAAGAATATTTCAACGTATTTGTAGTATTATTTGCTGTTCTATTTTGAACAGAGTTTATTTTATAAGTAGTAACTAAGTAGTCTTTTAAACAATGTCTTTAAGAAAATGTTTAAAGTCGTAAGTCCACTTACGCAAAGGATAAATAAAAGTCGTAACCGCATCATCATCATCGACTTTTTGCATGTTCTATACCTCTATGGTATTATCGATACTTTTAATCTGAATTAGTTCAACAAGTAGGTAGATTACTTTGTTAGCAGTCAAAGTTATGAATAAGACTATAAAGAAAATATATAGCCACACCCGTCTAAACATTATCCTGAAAACATAACCATTTTTCGGTAGGCGTGATAAAACGCAGTTATTAGAATGCAGAAACGCGCGTCACCTTTATATTCATTACGGTTTATTGTCGGCGACAAATAGCAAACAACGGCTAACCTCTGCTTGGAATTTGAAAATTCCATTTCACGTTGGAAACTCATCAGAATTAGCTTTGCGTTAAAAGTGTTCAAAATTGCACTTTATTACGTTTGACGATATCACGTTTAACTAGATCTGAATTATTGCGAACTAGTCCATTGAAAAGTTACATTTGGGGTTGCATTTTTTAGAGGACGCAATTTTATTTTTTTGATGTATAGTGGGGGTCAGTGTGAAGCTATCACCAAGTTTGTGGGGTCGCCACCCTTGTCCCACGGCCGCCATTTTGAAAATAGCGGTTGAAATGGTTTTTACGATATATCTCATAGACTATTTATTTTATTAAAAAAAATTGTTAACATTATTTGTTGCAAATTAAATTCTCTACAACTTTGGTCCAGTAACTTTTTGTCGTAGAACTATAAATAAAAAAGTTATAAGCGAAAATGTTCAGAAATTAGAGATATTTATATTTTTCAATAAAACTTTTTGTTTCATAATTTTACGAAGAAATGATATCAGACCATTTTTGTTGATTGTTTTTCGAGGAACAACTTTTATTTACAACATTTTTTCATTAAGTAAATAGCTAAGGTTTTACAGCGCTCCGAAGTGAGTACTAATTTTCAGTACTCTGAACTATACAGTATACATAAATTATGTGTGTACTAATAATAATTTGTCATCAGTTATTGTTTTTTTTTTTTTTGTTATTATAATATTGTTAATAATTAATTTTGCAATATTATTAATAATTAATTATTGAATCTTTTCCCCACCACCCAGGAGGTAGAGTTTTTTTTTTACGTCGAAAAGCAGGGCTGAAATGTTCTGCAGTGTGCTTCTATTGTTCTGGAGTATGGGAAAAGAGCCAATAGCCAATACATATATTATTATGTATAGTTAAGAGTACTGAAAAATAGTACTCACTTCAGAGCGCTGTAAAACCTTAGTTATTGACGTAATGAAAAAATGTTGTATATAAAATTTGTTCCTCGAAAAACAATCTACAAAAATGGTATGATATCATTTCTTCGTAAAATGATAAAAAAAGTTTTATTGAAAAATATAAATAGCTCTAATTTCTGAACATTTTCGCTTATAACTTTTTTATTTATAGTTCTACGACAAAAAGTTAATGTACCATAGTTGTAGAGAATTTAATTTGCAACAAATAATGTTAACGATATTTTTTTATCAGATAAATAGTTTAAGAGATATATCGTAAAAACCATTTCAACCGCTATTTTCAAGATGGCGGCCGTGGGACAAGGGTGGCGACCCCACAAACTTGGTTTTAGCTTCACACTGACCCCTCCTACATATCAAAAAAACAAAATTGCGTCCTCTAAAAAACGCAAGGTTAGGCCTAAAAAATGTAACATTTCAATGGACTAAACCTCCAGTTTGAAGTGCAGTTTTCGTATTAAAACCGTTGCCATGGAGACGAAACGTGTTATAATAACTTCCTACTATAAACATGGTCTAAGATCCGAATATAAGTCGAAATGCAACGGCGTGATAATAGAATGAGACCAATTTTATAATAAATTTAGTGTATTAAAAAATGTATTGAAAATGGGTTGACTGGGAAAATCCTGGACAGGATATTTTTATTAATTATTAAAAAATCTTTTATTTTCATTTTTTATTAATTGCAGTTTCGAGATAATGAAACAATTTTGTAATAAAACAGCGCTGACATAATTTTTTTTTCATCATCCTATCAAGTGAAAGTAACTGGTACCGACATACTGGTTTATACCTGCCAACCTAGCCGTTTGTCCCGGTAAATATTAGAAAACGACTATGACTGCACATTCTGTAGGTTTCATACTTTAAGTCTATTATAATTTTTTTTTATTATGTTGATACTGCAATTAATTAAAAAAAAATGTTTTTTTTTAATTCATTAAAAATGTCCTGTCCAGGATTTTCCCAGTCAACCCATTTTTAATACATTTTTTTATACACTAAATTTATTATAAAATTGGTCTCATTCTATTATCACGCCGTTGCATTTCGACTTATATTCGGATCTTAGACCATGACACTATTTTGTGTGGTTTTGTTTGTCACAGAGTCTCCGACTAAATCTAAGGCCATTCACCCATTACGATACGCACAGGCGATTCAAGTATCCTGCAAGTCTCGGAGACTAGTCGCCGCGGAGTATCTCACATACATTTGTATGTAGGCTCGCACACTACGCTACCGGTACAATGTATGTGAGATATTCCGCGGCGACTAGTCTCCGAGACTTGCAGGATACTTGAATCGCCTGTGCGTATCGCAATGGGAGAATGGCCTAACGAATATACTTTTTAAATTTCTTGTATTATAACAAAACTATTTCTTAAATTGCATAAAGTTTTTCTTATAAGTGTATTTTCCACAATGTCTATATTGAAATTGTAAATAAGTTTTAGAATTGTGAAGCGGAAAATTCTTTCAATTCAGACCACTTGGTGCAGTTTGAATCTAGGCTGATTGATTATTGTGGAAAAGTTATATGTTGCAAGAGGGAGAAATTTCGCTTGCATTTGTTGGGATTCGTGTTACCGACTTGTTATAGACTAGACTAGACATGATAACTATAGTGATAGGAAGTACAGGTAAATTAGCTTGGAGAAATTTTTGCATATGTAGTGGTGTGTATATTACTCAGATCTTAGAGCGCGTTTCCACTATATCGTTCTGGCCTATACAAAAATGTTTCGATATCCTAACATTACTATTTAATTTTATACTTATTCCTAGCAACACTTTTGTTTTCAATAAAAACAAGTTTTTATTTGAAAGAAAATGGTTTTGACTTTATAAAAAAAAATATATCATTCAATTTCACATCCTTGAGCAAACGACAAGGCGACTACCGTGAAACAATAAAATATCGTGTCCATAATATTTTGTTTCATAATTAATATTTGACCATAATAATTACGAAACAAAACAAATAAATAAATCGTCACTTGATAGTGGAAAGTGGACTGTGGAAACACGCACAAAACCAGAATAAACCAGTTTACGCTGTCCGCAGGTGCCACGTGCAGTCGTTTGGTACCGTTAGAACATAAAGCACACATTTCATTCAAAAATTATAATTATTACGTATAGACCGGGAGATATTGACACAAAATTTCGAGTCATTTGTAACAGGATGGCGGTTCTACAGGGGTCTTAGTACGCAATGACAAAAAGAAAAACGATGGTGTGAACACTGGTACCGGCGGCTTAGTCGCGTGGGCGTTAGTCGAACTCGTCGGAAAAATAGCGAAAGTCAAACGATTTGTAACACAAAAATTTTAGAATTTACCGATAGCCCATAAAAAAGAAGTAAAGTATGGCAATAAAGTATGGCATGACACTACGGCGGTAGTGATCCAAATGCAATACTGGTACAAAAAGTTTGGCGAAAAAAAAAATTTGCAGATTTTCGGCGGTATGGTGACCATTTGGAATCGTCCGAAAAGTATGGCATGGCGATTTTCGTAAATGGCTGCACGACGATGGTTACCTGTACAAAAGTTAGCCTGGTACAAATGGTTGAATTGTTTTTTTTTTAATCAACACATTCGCGTCGGTATGGCGGGCTGTAAGTCACACCGGAAAAGTATGGCATGACACTACCGCCTACTTCTTTTTTATGGGCTGTCGGTAAATTCTAAAATTTTTGTGTTACAAATTGTTTGACTTCGCTATTTTTCCGACGAGTTCGACTAACGCCCACGCGACTAAGCCGCCGGTACCAGCGTTCACACCATCGTTTTTCTTTTTGTCATTGCGTACTAAGACCCCTGTAGAACCGCCATCCTGTTACAAATGACTCGAAATTTTGTGTCAATATCTCCTAGTAGTTTAATTGTTAAATTTTGTATTTGTTGATTGTTGTTATTGTTTGTATTGTTATAATATTTGTTGAAGTGTTTAATTTGTGTGTAAGTGTTGTAACTTTATATTGTTAATTCAAAATGGCTCCAGTGTTAAAACATGGTCGAGGCAAGCCTTTGACTACTCAAACTAAAGAATTAAACTTTAAATGTCGTTTCTTTTTCAGGTTAGTAAATTTTTCATTTTAGTAACATTGTTAATGTAATTAAGTTATACGTATGTTAAATGTGCAAATATTAAAATAAAGTCTCATCTTTTTCAGAGGAGAAACACATATAGTTTAATTTAAAATCCCTTATATATATAAAATAAAAACTAAAAATAAAATGTTGTTTTATTTTATTTGCTGACCATACACTACTACAAACGCAAAAATTTCTCCAAGCTAATTTACCTGTATTCATTTATTAAATGAAGCGGCGCCAAATACTAGTCACAATATTGAAAATAAAAGGAATAATCATTTTGTAAAATATAAACAACTAGATTTCCGCCTGCGGCTTCGCCCGCGTTTTCAAAGGAAACCCGCATAGTTTCCATTCCCATAGGATTTCCGGGATAAAACCTATCCTATGTGTTAATCCAAGTTACCCTCTATATGTGTGCTAAATTTCATTGTAATCGGTTCAGTAGTTTATGCGTGAAAACCATACATACATACATAATTACAAACCTTTCCTCTTTATAATATTATTAGTATAGATCAACATATAATAATTAATATGAAGTCATGAATAGAAGAATATTGCACACCTCGGCAGTGCTCTATTGTCACTAAATCAAACAATCACGATCCACTCATCTTGAGTAATTTCTGCCAACTTTAAATAGCACTTATGTACTAAAAAAGTACACCAATATCAAGAGGATATTCCAATTAATATTTGTTTTAAAATATTAATTACGAACGACGTTACGAAGGTTTCGAGTCTTAGTTCACATTAGTCTTAGTTTCAGTACTTGTTTATTTTATTCAAAATATAAGTGAAATAGAGTAAATTTATTCCAAAAATAAATTTGCAGTCTACAACATTTCCTCCCCTATTATTCCAATAATAAAACAATTCATAAATTGCTACTCTTATTTACCCACGGGCCACGTACACATTCAGGTATACACGAGAAAGTTGCGTAAGCATTCGCAAACATGGCTTTGCTTTCCATGTCACGGCCAAGGGCCAACCCTCTTCAGAACATCTTGACTGCACATGCCTTATTTACTTGAGAAACTGTTAAACTATGTATAATTTATATTGCCTACAGTAGGGAATGTTTGTTATTATTGTTAATTAGTTTAACTGCTCTTACTTGAATATGAGTTAACTTTATATTTGGACAATGAATGCTGTCTATTTTTAGGGTTCCGCACCTCAAAAGGAAAAAACGGAACCCTTATAGGATCACTTTGTTGTCCGTCTGTCCGTCCGTCCGTCCGTCCGTCTGTCAAGACCCTTTTTCTCAGGAACGCGTGGAGGTATGAAGCTGAAATTTATATCAATTACTCAGGTCTACTGTCCCTTGAAGCTGTGAAAAAATCAAACTTCTAAGCCAACGCAATCAAAAGATACAGCCGTTTATGCCGCAAATTTTCGACACTTGCAAGGGAATCAAAACCTACAGGATGCTTCCCGTGAACTCAGAATCTTGAAATTTGGTACGAAGCAACGTCTTATAGCATAGATAAAGGAAAAATTACGAAAACCATAAATTTTTAGTTACATCACATAATATATTTTTTTTTAATAATTTTAAACTTACTACCCATTTCCTCATAAACGCGTAGAGGTATTAAATTGAAATTCATACCAAATACTCAGGTCTATAATACCTTTAAGCTGTAACAAAATCAAACTTCTATGTCAACGCAATCAAAAGAAACAGCAATTTAAGCTGCATATTTTGAAACTCGCAAGTACTCGCAAGGGAATCAAAACCTAAAGGGTACTTCCAGTCGACCTAGAATCTTGAAATTTGGCATGAAGCAACGTTTTATAGCACACATAAAGGAAAAATTCCGAAAACCTTAAATTTTTAGTTACATTACAAAATATATATTGCAGGTTTGTACGGAACCCTCGGTGCGCGAGTCTGACTCGCACTTGGCCGGTTTTTTTTTGTGTATGTCTTAACCGTTGGTCTTAACTAACAAAATACAATAATTAATATAATAATGCGCTGTTACTAACACATTTGTGACATGTGTTCTGATTATAAATAAATATTTATAATCCGTTAAGTTCACGAATATAATAAGCGAAATTGTCTTAGTAACTACTGGTTCCGATTAAACATTGTTGTGTTGGATAATAATCCATTTAACGAGAGAAATAAATAAATAATAAATTCCCAAAATTGTAAATTTAATCCTTATGACTCTACTGCAATGTAAAATGATATCAAAGGGAGTTTTAATTAGAAGGATTAATTTGACCATCTGTTTTGTGTAAGTCTTCACACTCACAATTAAAATTTAGAGTTGTCGAATTTGCGAAGCTATACAAAATGCAGACACAGAAATGTTGGCTTCTTAAAATGTATAACATTGATCAGTTATAACTAATTTATTCATCATCATAGATATAAGGGTAAGATAAACGAGAAAATCATTATTATATACCACATATAAAAACCATATCTATTACTATGTAGGTACCTACTACCTATCGATCAAGAGATCAAATATGATTT
Source organism: Colias behrii (assembly GCA_029959065.1). Lineage (NCBI taxonomy): Eukaryota > Metazoa > Arthropoda > Insecta > Lepidoptera > Pieridae > Colias > Colias behrii. Next base: position 10,673,521 of record JARWMC010000016.1, on the reverse strand, counting down.
CCACGTTTATTTTCATCCAGCGAAGTTATGAAACAACTTTTTTCCTAAATAGCTGTGCTATGCATTTTCGCTCGTATTGCTCCGCTCCTGTTGGTCTTAGCGTGATGATATATAGCCTATAGCCTTCCTCGATAAATGGTCTATCTAACACTGAAATAATTTTTCAAATCGGACCAGTAGTTCCTGAGATTAGCGCGTTCAAACAAACAAACTCTTCAGCTTTTTAATTTTAAGTATAGATAGCTAGCTACTAGTTATTATTCTGTGGTATAGATACCTACTATTATAAATAGATATCCGAATGAACACGGAAGACCCTACTTCTAATTATTATAACTACTAATATTTCTGTCACAAATCTGTCTTGCTGTGAACTATAAGCTCCAAGTGACATGACAGAGGCTTCGCCCTGTCGCAGTTAATGCTCAAGCCGCTAATTGCTTGTATGCCCCGATTATGTCAAAATGTACGCTTCAATGTTAATTTAGTTGAAATAAATCCTAATGGAAACGGCAGGTCTTGAAGATGTATAGTTTGTAATGTGTTTTTCTTAGACTATAAGTTTTAATGATTCCTCAACTAATCCTGAAAGTATAGCAACATTTTAAATGTGATTGTGAGGATAAGTGTATGAAGTGTAGTACAGAGATATGTAGCTATATTCTATAGTCCGTTACATTTATCCTGGAACGCGAGTAAAGCCGGGGCTAACACGATTCAATCAGCTAATGTTATAATGTTATAAGAACAGTGTAGCTGTTTGACATTTTCACTTCTAACGAATAACTCGACTCAATCAGAAATAGTAATGTTATAAGAACAGTAGCTGTTTGTGACATTTTCACGTCTTAACTGCTAAATTGATTTTGATGAATTTTCATAAAAAGACGGAAGTATAGAAAAATATAAGAATACCTAAAGATGAAATGGATTTTCTACAGCAATATCTGTAGATACTCCTTCCCCACAATAGTAGGGAACCGCATTTTTCGCCTTAATATATAAAAATAACTATGGAATATTTTAAATAACAGTAGAGCATAGTGATTCCCTCTACAAATAAATTTTAGGTATAATGTTTTTGCATATTCTAAAGCGCTTTAAAATTAAATAATTCATATATGAAATTATGAATTCATAAAATATCCGGATAGTAAAATTCATTTCCCATACAGATGCAATTAACGAATCAATCAATGTCAATCGAACGTCAATTGATGTTGATTGCGTTTCAATTGAAAACAACTGAAGAGCTAAATAATAACTTTCAATATTTCATAAATAATTTATTTATGAAATTAATAAAAACACACCGATAGTAATATTTATCCAGAGAGAGTTTATATACATCTACATATTTTTATAATCCTAATTTAAGGAATGATAATGATAATAATGCTACTAAAATAAATGAAAAAGCAAATAGTAATTTTGTAACTACAATATCTACTGATCCCATAAATTATTATAAATAGAAAACCATCCAGTTAGAAATACATTAAATTAAAAAATGGTTGCCTGTAAAGTCGGTTTTACGGGCGAAGATTTTACGTGACAACGTCTTTTTCTCGGTAGAATATTTATGTGCTGCGCGCGCGGCAGACCGCGGGCCTCTCTCTCGTTCGGTGACTCATCGTAACGTTACCGAGCGTTACACTTTTTCATAAGTGACTCCCAGTCGCAACCTAATTTAAGACGTTGTCACGTCAAAAGAAACGCACCGAAATCGGATAATCTTTTTCGTGTCTCTGACAGATAGATGAACACGTTATACTGTTAAGAGACGGGACATAAACATTTTATCTAGAGATACAATACATGTTCTCGCTATAAAATTGTCAAAACCTGTATAAACATATTATACATTTTAATTCAGGTTTTTGGAGGTAAATGAACTTAAAACTATGCATATTTAATATTTTTGACTAATCGAATATGTATTCGTTCTGAAATAGGTTTTTTTTAATAGCAGAGTAAGTTTTTTAGTTATTAGTATAACTGGTCTTTAGTGAAATATAACTGTATTCAGAGTTCAATTATACGAAAAATGTCTATATGTAAATAATTGTCCTTTATGGAAAACTAGCTGTTCCCCGCGGTTTCACCCGCATTGCTCCGCTTCTGTTGGTCTTAGCGTGATGATATATAGCCTATAGCCTTCCTCGATAAATGGGCTATCTAGCCCCGAAAGAATTTTTCAAATCGGACCAGTAGTTCCCGAGATTAGCGCGTTCAAACAAACAAACAAACAAACTCTTCAGCTTTATAATATTAGTATAGATATAACAGATGTTTTAAAATTTTATGAAGTATCAAAAAAATTAGAACGAAACCGATTGATAAGGTCAATACTCCGGCCAAGTTCACATCAAACCGTTGCCGAATCTGAAACTTTTCAGTAAAAATTACACAATAGATTCGCCTCTTTAGAAGCCAGCAGTGGACAAACATGGGCTGTTCAGACGACGATGAAGTATCAAATATTTGGTATACCAAAAAAAGGAGAAATCCAAATCTACGTAAATATACAACGGAACATCAATTGTATCTAAGTATAGATAGATCGGCTTACTAACTTGAAATTTATATCAGAACTGGTGCAAGATAACGTCAATAGATAGAGAGGTCATAGGAGGAAATATTGTACGTAGATATATATATTGAAACTTTTCGATTGAAGATGCACAAATGTTGGCTCGTATCTATCCCACAGTTGGATCTACCTGACTTTGTAATAATTAAAATTAATGTTATAAATGCGAAAGTAACTCTGTCTGTATGTCTGTCTCTTTTCCACGCCTCAACGGACATACTCTGAGACCTGAGAGAGGACATAGGATAGTTTTTATCCTGGAAATCTCGCGGGAACTATGCGGGTTTTCCTTTTCTATCGCGGGCGAAAAGCTAGTATGCTAGATTTATATAAATCAATATTTACTATAATTGGATTTACCGGTCAAGCACCGCAATGTTCATAACAGAGAATAATTTCCTTATTTCCTTCCAAATGACCGAGAACGTCCCTTTCCATGAAAACTAAATATAGTGAGAGACTAAATAATAATATTATAATTATGTATAGTATTAGATTGAAATATATTATATCGTCATCAATATGAATGAGCTCTACCTAAGGCTCTACCAGACAACTGTGAAAAATACTCATAAGAGAATTTATCATCTTGAAACTCAAACTCAAACATTTATTTATTCGTCTATACTTCGTTTGGAAGCGCTTTGGAATCGTAAAAATACAGAAAAACAATACTATTACATATTGGTTACTAGTAACGTGAACTAAAAGCAATATTTAACACAAATAAAGGCCACCGTACACTGATGTAACAGTGATCGCTTTGACATCCCCCAATAGATTACATTTACACCCGTGCGGAAAGTTTTTCCAACTTGTATTGTCTGGTTAAAGCTTGTACAGACGATGGATTCGTGTATAATTTGGATAGAAAAGGGAAAGATTAATATTGTTGAAGATAACTCACAAAAATAAGAAAATTAATATTAAAAAAAATAACATAGCTATAGTGCCATTTTATAAGAGATTCAGTAAAAGTCTTAACACTAGTTTTTATAGGAACATAGAATATATTGTTAAAGGTACAGATTTATATATTGGTGAATGACAAATATTCCTCAGATAAAATGAGATTAACATGAAAAATATGCCATATCCAGACGTGAAAATCAGATGCAATAAGTGCCTTATGATTCATACAGGCATACTAGGTTTTAACAAATGCTCTATAGAGATACAAAATAAATAATTAAATGGCTGGACTCTACAACGTTTGGAAGTAGATTCATACAATAATATTCTGTAAGAATTTCATATAAAATAGATTTGAAAATGCGAAGTTTTCTTCCTTTTTAATAAATACGTTGAATATGTTCCCAGCCTAACTTCGACCGGACTCCCACAATGTACAGGTATCGTAAAGGTGACGAAAACTTGGAAAGTATTGACAAGTTTCTGTTCCGATGTTTATGGACGTGGAAGTAAATGTATTGTCAACCTTATAACATATGGATAAAAGAGATGAAGGTACATTTATGTCATATTTATAAGATAGGAAAACTAGTAGATATTATTGGGTAAAAATAATCATGTATTATTCCAATACTTTTGGATTTCCCAAGTTGTTAAGAATTCTTTATTATAAACTACTCTTACCGACCGCGGCTTCGCCCGCTTTATCTAAAACCTTAAACCTTCCTCTTGAATCACTCTATCTATTAAAAAAACTGTATCGAAATCCGTTGCGTAGTTTTAAAGATTTTAGCGTACAAAGGGACATAGGGAAAAAAAATCGACTTTGTTTTATATTATAGCTATGTAGTGAAATAGCTAAGCTACGTATACGAATACGAGAACTTAGTAGTACAGTATGTATAGTATTATATTATAATATGTGATATGACGGTACCTAATTGAGTACATAGTCGTAAGTGCTTGATATTCTTTGAACTAGCTTGTTTTTACGTGACGTACTTTACGTGAAATGCCTCTGAATATAATAATCATTATTATATATATTATCTTAATGATACATAACATTATACCACCAATTTCTTTTATAAAATTCTCAAATATAAAACCGATTCATAAACATGTGATCAGAATCAATTTGGCAAAACGCATAAAAATCTATGATAGCGATTAACGTGGTATGGTTGGTAATGACAATTTCAAGGGTTCTGATACGTTCGGGTCTATCCCGACGACCGCAAGGTCTCCAGGGCGACCGAAGGGAACCGATTTATTTCTATTACCTATCTACGTATGTTATATTTTATTATGTGTAGAATGGATTTAATGTTTATAAATAGTGTAATAAATAAATAGTGTAGATACAATTTGGAAATATAGAAAATGAAGGATGAATATGAAAATTGGATCGTAAAAAATGTGTGCAATGTTATTGTTACAGTATAGTTTAAAAAAAAAATAAACAGCTAAGAAAGAATATTCGTTACATACAGCAAAACCATAAAATAAAGGTAATCTGTGCCTTCTATTACATTTTGGTTATAAACAGCTGATGTTTCAATTTTATTACGCGTGTGTGAAATTTTGGAGTTAGAAATAATTTCTTTCGTGATGTAAAATTTGTACGGAATACCTAGAAAATATTGAACTTATGTTGTACAGTCCTCCAGTTCAATTAGAAAGGCAAATACATGTGCGGATATATTGTAGATCTACTTCCTTTTATTTTAATTTAATCATTACTATAGCTTCACTTCTTTTAACTATAGTTCTTTAAGTACAATCGAAAAGACTTCCAAGTCTGAAAGATCCGTTTAATCCCCTTGAAAGTAAGTCATTTGTAGTTTTAACAGCGCTTCCAAATCGTAAAATGGATCTACGTCCTTTATGATACAGGGAACCTTTCGGCAATTCGATTATTTTATCAATCGGTCGGTCAACCTCGATATTATTTAGGTTTACGGGTCGAGAGAGGTAGTGTAAAGAACTGACCCTCTTTGGGCGCCATGTTTATAAATATTTAATGTGTTCCCGGGTATAAAATGCGTATCGATTGGGGAAACGGATTAAATAATACACGTTCCTTCTAGCTGGTGATATATCGGTCTTTACCTTTTAGTTTTTACTCTTTGCTTTGGCTGTGAACGTTTTTAATTTGATAGAAACGTGCAGTTTCATAATTGAGTTTTCATTGCATTTCTCGTGTGATAATTGAATTATAGTTATGATGGAAGATCGTAGAGTTGCCAACTTAAATAATAAAAAGCGTGCTTAATATATTAAGCAGAAAAATATGTTCTTATGTAGGCATTACATTTAGCTTTGTGTTAAAATTAAGTAACATACTTATAAATCTGCTATTTACATGTAGAATTCAATTTTTATGAAAATAAAAATGAAAATAAATAAAAAGCTATACTTTATCACGAATAGTCCCAAAATATCAAAGCAAAATCCACGAATCATTAGTTTGCTCGTTCATTGGGAAAGGCCCGCAATTATAAGCCCAAGTCTATTTAAGCAAAGAATTTAAACATATTTTAGCTTTATTTATAACTAGCAGCGCCCCGCGGCTTCACCCGCGTGGCTCCGCTTTTGTTGGTCTTAGCGTGAAGATATATAGCCTATAGCCTTCCTTGATAAATGGGCTATCTGACACCGAAAGAATTTTTCAATTGGGACGAGTAGTTCCTGAGATTAGCGCGTACAAACAAACAAACAAACTTTTCAGCTTTATAATATAAGTATAGATTCTTGTTTAATCTTGTGTAATAGTTGATTACATAAAGTCTCACTGGCTTTTGATCTTCAGTACATCGATTATATTTTAAGAACTTTAAACATATGGTACATTATTATAGTGTTTGTTTATTTGTTTCAGGTCTCGCATGCACCCAGAAAGCTAGCGGCTGCTCAACACCAGGGTCTAGAACCCTTAACATAAACGTAAGTTATTTTCAACTTAACTATACATATAGAGAAACATTATTTATTCATAGTATTTATCTATCAATATCTCTATCGACGGCGCACTTAGCTTAACTACTATGCAATGCATTTGCCTTCTTATAATGTTAAATGCACTGAAATTGTTTATTAATAAATTAACAGTTTTACATGTAACCAAAAAATAAGGAAAAAATACTATGGTTTATATAATCAATATACATAATTTTAAAGCTTGGTGAATAAATTTCTAACCATTTACTCTGGCGCGAAACTGTCCGCTTAGTAACATGTTAAAAGTGCTATAAAATTGTGAGACTTACCAATTATGTATGAAAATGTTTTGGTGAAATCAGTTTGAAATAATTATAAAACTTAAATTCCTTAATTGTAAAAAAATGTGGACTTGCGTATTATTAGTAAAAATATAAGAAACTTACGTGATTTTACAATTTGGTATGCAAATAAACATTCTCGGTTTAACTTAAGATAAATTCGTTTAAGAACAAAACCTAAAAATACCTTACCAAACAATTACCGTACCAAACATTGGTTTCGACAATACCTGTCGGGCAAAATACCACAATAATACCCCAAAATAGACATTATAATGAAATAAACATCAAAATCAAAAACAATAGCGTTCGGTACCAAATTGAATTACGTATCTCCTATTTTCCTTGAATACTTATCCCCGGTTCCCATTGGACATAATATATCACAGCCCTAGCCTGAATTATTTATATTGCGATAGAAATAAATCTGAGTCACTTATCTGCTTCGGACTTCATGACGTGCTATTTGTATCCTTCGTCGTGTGGTTATGTGATATCTTGTTATATTTATTAAATTGGTGAATGAATGAGTAACGAAACTGTATGTGTGCATGTGTGTGTAAGGTGTTTTATTGATATATGTATAGGGAACGGTGTGTGCATGTATGTATGTGTGTGTGTGCGTGAGGGTATGAAGCAGACTTTTTACTTATCCCTTTCAGTTATTGATTTCGATTTGGATAAATCTGTGATAAGCTTTTTAAGTATTGTCAGACTGAGGCTGTTTTAGTCTCTAGGAAATCGCACCTTGGGCTTAGAGCTTTCGCGGAAATATCATATAAAAAGCCTCTAAGTATGATTAACATGACAACGTGTTTAATAACAAAAAGATGTACAATAACGATTGTTATTATAAACGTATTCATTTATAAATTTCCAAGAAACATACAAAATAGCCAAAAATAGAAAAAAAACAATGGTATTAAATATATAATATGTAAAATACCTTAATTTTACGTAAGCTTTTAAGAGAAACATACCTATTAGGGCGTTTAATTCATGCTATATTCGTCGTTGTTATGAAAGAGTTAAAAATAAATCATTCAGTGGGATCTCAGTTTTCTAATAATGTGGTTGTATCGTAAATATCTTGAAATTGAGTGAAATAAACATTTTTCATTTAAGTATCAAGACTTATAATACTTTTGGTTCTGAAAATTATTATCAACCTACTGGTATATTTGATAAATTTTAAAGAATATCAAAAATCTATTATGATCTGGGATTCAAACTCGTCTTTTCTCCGTACCTTCGCAGCGCCTGACCGCTCGGCCTGCCATGATTCCACCTCAGCAATCGAATATTTTCTACTCTTTTGGTTTCATGTAAGGCTTAGTTTAGTAAGGGGCATCATCGAAATTTCAATAATAATTTTTCCAAATATTTATACCTAACCATTTTAATGCTACAAAACTAAAAACTAACATACTGCCCCAAATCCCTTCTGTATAAGTTGACATCGGTCTCTAAAAGAGACACACGATTCTTCAATTAACATGTATTATTTATGGGCAATTTGGGTATCCAACCTTTTAAACTGAAATAAATCATTAATCACTTAGGAAAGGACATTATTAGTCCAAATTAATAAACTATGAGTAAATGAGAATGTACTTTATTGATTACTCCGATTAAGGTATAATAATTATATGCAAACGAAACTTGAAAAGGAACTTATATTTTCAACTAGCAAGCTGTTCTGTAGTAAAAATAAATACGACTTATTGCAATCAAAATTTAATCAAATTATAATACATATTTAAAAAGTTGTTCTCTACAAACACGAAAATGCATACTTACATATGAACAAAATTATGTAACCACAAGCCCCGAAGCAATTTGCATCCGTAGAATTTTCTAGCTCTTTTATTTGGACCTTAATTGGTGGACTGACTAGGGATTGTTTTTGTGAATAATGTGGAAGAGAATATATTATCAAAGTTTTGCTAGTTTACAAAGCTTGATTTTGAAATTGTGAAATAATTCGAGTCACCAAAATTCTGTCCCATCGGTTATTATTACATTATCATATACTAGCTCCCGCGTGCGGATTCAGTCGCTTTGTAGAAAACTTAACAAATTATATATTGAAACCTAGAGAACCACTCTATCTATGGCAAAAGTCTCATCAAAATCAGTTGCGTAGTTTTAAAGATTTAAGCATACATAGGGACGGACAGTAGCGACAGCGACTTTCTTTTACCCAAGATATTTTTGAAAGACAATTTTTATCCACTATACTAGTAGCGTAAATTCAATCTCAAAAAACTCAAACATTTATTTATTCAATTAGACTTCTTCTAGAAGCACTTTTGAAACGTCATTACAAATGTTTAAAATTTACCACTGATTCGGAAAGAAAGCAAGAAACCCCATAGTTGCTCTTTTTAATCATGTCAGTAAGCATAATCGTTCATGTAAATAATTGTGGTTATCAAGTAATCGATTTGATACAGCTGTTAGCGAAACTAACGTCCGTCAGCTAGACGATTAACAAAGTGTGATTAGTTGTGTTCGTGGATTGGACGAAGGTTATGCAATTTGTAACAATTGCAATGCGTTGATATTGGATAAATAAACGCGTATAAAAATGGACAACTTTTTGTGACGTACCTATTAATAAAGTCTACAATTTTTTGTGCTGCTACTCGAATGGAACTACAAAGATGTACCCCCGTTTTTTCTACGTTTATGTTATTGAAACATCTATTATATAGATATTTACTATATTTACTGCTTCATTGTGGTTCGATATCTCTTTTCCATGCTATTGCTACGTAAATTGTAAAATGTCCCTTGCATTTTATATTCTGTAGGTACTAGGTACCTAACTCAAAGAACTTTTTAATTCTTAGATCCTATTACTGCTGAACATAAACATACTTGTACGAAATTGCAATATAGATTCATAACAATTTCGCATAATAAATTTTATCTTCTATGTAAATCTTGGCATGCATCTCCCAATATTCTGAAACCCATAACAATATTCTATGAATACGTACTTGACGCTGCAGGAACTAGTATTTAATAAAAGAATATATTGAATAGACTATCAAGTGCATCAAACAAAGGTCTGTCTATACCAAGATATAGTGCAAGATTAATTGAAACCGAATTCGCCTGGAGCACGCTTGTATCCACTATAGTTTGATGCATAACTTAAATAGTCTTCAAATAATTTCTGTAGTTTCAAACAAATATTTAGTACAACAAAAGGTGTCCAAGTTCACAGAAGCTTTGGTTTTGAATTTCAATTGAAGGTAATGGTTTGTCAGTTGCGTATATGTAGTGAGCTGTACACATCTATTCATTTTAAAGTCTTTATATAAAAAATAATATCTCAGGCTGGTTGATTTTTTGACAGAAAAACAAAGGAGCATAGGTATAACTGGTCATCCATAAATATTATTATTAAAACAATATCATCTCCTCATTGAAAGAAGCAATACTAAGTAGGTCCTTAAATAAATTCAGTAGTTTTAACAAAATGCTTTCATAAAAAAGTTAACAATACAAACGAACAGGATAAGCGAATAAACTTAGCTTCATTCATATTCTGTCTGTTTTGTGCATAATTAAAACAACAGGAACCAACGCAGTCTACCAAATGACATGAATAAATGAGTGTTAAAAAATTTCCAGCATATTTCTTGTTAGAACGAGCCGGAAAAAGGTTGCGTAGAATTTTTCATTTGGTCTCATTTTGACGTTTTTTGTTAATAAATTGTGTAGTTGTTAAGCCTTTGATAAATTGGTTTAAAGTTTCGCTCGCTTTAGTGCTTGAAGTGTTATAGTTTTACAGAGCTCCCTGTAAACTTAAAAGTTATTTCGTCTTTCCTTATTTTAATTAAATAATTTCGATCATACAGGATGCATGAATTCGTAAATAATGTTCCGAAAGACAAAATTCATATTGTGTATAACGGCTTAGTATAGGTTATACTAGCGGGACTAGATATCACGAGATTTCACTAAACATTGCTCTTGTTTTATCCTAGACCTTCATAATTCTTTTATTACAGATTTTTTCATAGTTTTCAAAATACGGACATACCAGACTATTAATTATTCATGAACAGGTAATACTGTTATCAAAATTCGTCCAAAATGGGTCTGGAAAGCCGAAATGTGCCTGCGGAATCCTTTGCCTTGTGTTTAAATTTAGCTTTACAAATTAGGTACACTAGGGCGGGCTTAACATTTTTAATTACATACATATTTATATGCTTTTTGTGTCTTCGTACCTTTTTATTTGCTTAAATCAAAATGTTAAAGGTTAGGGCTGAATATTCGCGAAATGGAGAAATATTTTAGAACTCAGGTAAAATATTTGAAATTGTTTGAATGATGAATTTTAAATTTATTGGATTCTGAAATTGTAAGTTTTGTGCTTGGTTTTAGCCATGTTTTAGCTATTTGAACAAAGTTGGAAAAGGTTATTCCTTTTCTACTGGACTAGATATATTTTTTACATTTCATAATGTTTATTTCTCTAGAATTTAAGAAAACAATCAATAAATATAAAACCATACAAACAGTTACTGTTATCAATAACATTACATACAGTTCACTAGTATTTTTATTGCCTTATAAAGATAATGTAAACTGTTTAGCATGCCATAAACGTATGTTAAAACACGTACATAACGTATGGTGTGCCAACTAAATTACTTCAAAACGTGCAAAGGAAAACCATGATAAAATGCACCTGTATACCTTAGTAGTTAAACTAAAATACTAGGCTATCGGAATGGGTCGTGACCTAACCACAAGTCTCTTAGATAGATTGGTATACGCATCCTTTGAATTCGACGCACGATTTTTTCAAAGTACATAAATAATAAAGTTATTCATAGAAAAACCAATAATTCCCTAACTGTTATCAACGCAAAACTATATGAAAAACGATCGGATTTAGATTAATATTGGCACACAGTTTTAACCAATAAACTTCAAACGCAAAATAGTTAACAAATAAAAGCCAGTTATTGAAATAGATTTAATAAGTCATAATTTTCCTCTCCAGGTAACAAAATACTCACATTTTCATTTCATTTTTGCAAAGAAACGTCTGGGAATATGAAAACAATTTTACACTCAAATATAAAGGAACATTTCACGGTGATATTAATCACAGTGAGATAACGCGATGATGTATTTGAATTTCTTAAGAATTATTTTTCGGCAGCGACAATGTTCTTTTGTAAACAATGGGAAGCTTTTGTTTTTTTTACCATTTTACAGAGGCTCAAGATGTTTCGGTAATGAGATAAGCCCTTAGCTAAAAACGTGTGATGATAATTAACGTTTGTTTGTAAAGTTAATTAAATAGGTGTTAATTAATTTTAAGCACCTCTATAATTAATGGAATTTAACGAACATGTGACTGGAACGTGTACTAATTACTCCTCTTTCATAATATTACTCCACACAGTAGGTTGCCTGGAAGAAATCACTCTTAAGTGATAAGGCCGCCTTCTGTGCTGGACTAGTTATAAGTATTAATTTTAAGGATTTATTTGTATGCCAGCACTATAAAGTGTTAATAAATAAATAAATAATATTTCAAAACTAGTCGATAAAGGAGTTGTTCAGAAATGTTACTTAAAAGAAGAAAAGGATATTTGGAATTCTTCGCTATAATATTGGCAGAATTGGTGCTAGTTTCAATTAGAGATGTATAACGGATGACTACTTTAATTTCAAATAAGATTACAAAGCACAATTAATCAAATTGTTTCATTCGTTTATGAAATACATTGTCACATATGGACAAACATACTGTTTTTACTAAAACTCTTGTGTTTTTAGGGACAACAAAAACTGGGTTAGACGCGATATAAACATAAATTCTAACAGTAAGGTACAGTTTATAAGTACGTTTGATTAATATATAATTAATAGTGGTTGACCAAGCCTTAGGGTGTGTTATACTGAAATAAAAACGCGACGACTAGTCGCATATCGCATTACAATAATAAAGTTAATTCTTATTTTGTAAATTATGAATGATTTGAAATTACTGATTCCTCAGTCAATTGACTTCGCAGATAAACGAAAAAACCAAATAACTTTTTATTGAATTAATTATGTCGGTTGACTTCGGAGATATTTCATAAAAGAAAATCAAGGACTGTCGATAATTGGTATTGTCACAGATAATATAATACAATACTAGTAGTATTGTTTTGTTCGATTGACTTCGTTACATTTAACGAGCGATACGACGATAAACTATCCTCCCGTCCGACTAGGGCCCTTCCGGCCTCCTCCACTCAAGCGACAGCCCAAGCCGAGGTTCGAGATCCCCGTCAAGGGGGGACGCCCTTGCGCATGTCGCTACCAGGGTGAACCTTCAGTTCACCCACGCGTCCAAGTTAAAATGTAGTAGCCCTTCTGGCTAACATTGAGAATCACCACACAAAAAAAAATAATAAACTATCCACAGCAATTATTGAATACTGTAACAAAAGATACAATACGTCATTGTTTGTACAATGCAACTTATTTATTAAAATAATAAAATTGGTGCCAGCGTGGATTTCGATTCATTTTATTTGTAATTATTATTCCAAAAAATATAAGCCTGGAGCGTTTGTGAATAGTGTAAAAAAGAATCACCAATAAATTGTATTTTTCATTTCGATTTATCCTTACGAGAACATAACATTATTATTTTTCATAGTTGTTAATTATACAGAATTAAGGACTAACTGTTTACAGTATGTAGTTTATACGAGTAATATAAAAAATTACCCCGTAGGCTGTAGCACATGCCAAATTCGCGCGTAGCACATCTTATGCCGTGCGTAGCAGTCGTAGCTCGTAGCGGTCGAGTCGCATGAACCCGCCCTAAAAACGGTAAGCGGCTTAAAGCGTTCCACGGTACTTTGTAAATTAATTTAAGTTTGTTACTTGGGTATTTCACAATAACTAACACGACTATAGTATTCAGGGAAATAGGGGCTTTGGAATTTTAGAGCTACGCTCGTATTAGTTTTAGCATACATAGAGTGAAATGGTGTGCAAAGAACCGTGTGACATTAACCATAGGTACATTAAATATTATTGATAGGCTTGGAAAATAGTATGTTCATTGATAATATTTCGATGCAGTACTTTTAAACGGAGTGCTCTATCGTAAAAGATAAATCGTGGAAATATTATTATTATTATTTTTAATTCGTTAACATTTTCAATAGATTTCCAATTCACATAACATTTCACTTAAAATAAAAGAGATTTACCTTATACAGTAATCTTATAAATTCTTTGTTCGCTAGAACCCTAAAAATACATAACAATGAAAGAAAGAAGCTTAAAATACTGTAAATATCGGATACAACGCAACAATCCCTGGATATAAACCAATTTATGAGTTCGCTTACGCATTGCCCGCGCAACGTGGCGGTTCCCAAGCTTAATGTTTTCTTTTTAACTGAAAACATTCCGATTGCATGAGGAAAAGTTTATATTATAGAGGCTTATTTTGTGAGTTTCAGGAAGTAGATGAACAGTGGGCTTTTGTTAAATTATTTCATACGAATCTATACCTACTTATTAAGGCCGATTTTTCAATCCATGGTTAAAACTTATCCACCCAATAAAGTATTACACGATAATATTAAAATGTCACCCGTAAACTGCCAAAGACGGGCAAAGAATACATTTTTGAAATTAGGTAGTTTAATACGTTATTCGACGAATAAGTATTAACCAAGGATTGAAAAATCAGCCCTTAGTGATTTAAATCCAGTTTAGGGTTATTCTAGTGATTTACAAAATATGTAAAAAATGTAACCATACATATACAGTTACCAAAAAATGATGAGGAATTGAAAAAGTACGCACACCGCATTAATCTTGTCTAAATTGGTAGTTGGCTAAATAAAACAAAAATCTATGTGACATCTATAATTTGTAACTAACTTCAAACTAATACACAATTGTTACATATTGAAAACATATCTAGCTTTAAATCTTATTTGTATTACAGTTATTTTAACACGCTCTAATTGTGTAGCAAATGTAAATTAATAATATGTCAGTATCACATAAAAATATAAATCATATTATCTCCATGTTTAACCCATGAATTCAAATACCTATAGTATGGGATATCGGCATGCGCAGTACATGTATTGTAATAAATATTTCCAGGAACAGAGTTGAGCGGACCACGTGTAAGTAACCGTTGAATTCACGGTAAAAATGTTCAAAGCATCGAAAAAAATAAAATATCATCGCCGAATGGTTTGCCCAGTTTTTTTTTATTTAAGTTTTCATGGGAAAACCACAAACTATATGACAATAATAGACATACTTGCAGACGGGTTCGTTTGCGGGTGAAACCTCGAGGCACAGCTAGGTACCCACATAAAAGAAATACTAATAAACAATGTTTTACATAAACTAAACAATCATAAATAATGTTTTTTGTTTCAGATGAGAGCGCTTACGCTCAGCGTAGCTTTATTGGCTGCGCTTTCTACTTCTCTAGCACAATCAGATGGTAAGAATCATTATTATTCTATTTTAACATATTATATATAAATCAATAACCCCCTTGCTCATTAATTAATATTTTAAAACAAAAAATATATCAACTAAATTGCTTGCTTGCTTCATATAGACGCAAATATCATGATATGAAGGTATACAATTTAAAAACAATACAATTTAACTTTCATGTTATTTAAGAAAAATACTACAGACCGTACATTTATTAAAATTTAATTGCAACATTTAGGTCTGTAATAAAAATTTACTCCTCAATTTGTAAGAATACAAAAGGACAAAACACAAAAGAAATAGGTACAAGATTATTATTGGATCCCATCTTACTTTACGAGATTTTTCCTTGACTATAGCAAAGCTAATGGCGGTCATTACTGCTCATTTAATTGATTCAAAGCTTAACGGAATGCCAATAAATATATTTTGTAGAAGAATTTTTGAGGTAAATATTTTTGAATATTTTTTTGTGCCCTGCCATAGGTACTAAAACCTTCAGTCTCACAGGACATCGGTTATATATAAAAGATAGAAAACATGAAACACATAATAAAATAAAATAAATAAAATTAAATTAAAATAAAAACTACAACTAAACAATGCAATGTCACTGATTTTTCAAACGCTAGAATGAAGCTAAAAGATGTATACAATCACTTTCTAATAATATCGTCCATAAACGAGATAAAGTTTCGCCTACAGTTTAAAGTTAAGTTGCTAATGTGTAAGTTTTTAATAAATTATACAATACACTCGATTAGAAGTGCACTAAAAAATAACGAGGTTTAAATCGTATCATAATACTAAAGCTAAACTTGCGTCATTCCAACGCAGGAGTCATTAGACTGCCGTTATACTAAAAGTCATTCTTGTAAGCGTCGCTATTACGGGCCGGAGCGGTCATAGACGACGAGAGAGCGTTTAAAAGATATTATAATTTTACACATGTTTATCGAAACTACGATAATTATCATGGAAAAATAACTAATCTACAAATTAAAGAAGCTTTTACTACATTACCTCCTCCTTGGTACAGCTAACGCGTGAGCATGGAGCCGAGAGTTCCTGGGTTCGATTACTGGTGGAAACGAAAAAAAAAATGCCCCGGTCTGGCAGGATATAGAAGGCTTTTACTCACTTGTCCCTAAAGAAAATCGATCAGTGAAACAGATGCATAGTGCCTCATTACTACATACAAACTCAAACATATTTTATTTATTTAATTAGACTTCTTCTAGAAGCACTTTTGAAACGTCATTACATATTTTTAACATTTACCACCTACATACAAGTACAAAGTTTACCGTATTTTTTTTTTCTAATAAAAAGATCGTAGGAAATGGTTAATGCAAATTTTGGCGTAAAAATCAGGGCTGTCACCACTGAGGCACGGGTTCGTCAGTTTGTGTAGATTATTACGTCAATTTTCATTAAGTTTCAGCGATTTATTTTACAATCAAAATAGCTATCGCTCACGCCTATGTCTGTATCTAGAAGTTTTATGTATAATGGACCATCGAGCAGTTCTCGAGCCATTTGACAATTATTCAGGGTCAGATTTAGGTGTCATTTATAGGAGGGTCTTAAGGATACAATTACTAACGGCTATGTGGACTAACGGATTATCTTGAGAGTAATTATCCTCTTAATTAGTGTCCTAAGGGCTCGTATAGTGTTTGGGTATATTTTATGTGTGATCATGTTGTTAGAATTTTAAGGCAAAAGTCGGAGTGTACTGTTTTTTTAAACGCATCCTTTGAGTCATTTATGTTTGTATTGTATGTACTTCGAAAAGTCGTATTAAGCATCAAATCATACCTTATAGCTAATGTAATTTATTTTATATTATATATTTTAAGTAATGTCCCTCCCACAGAAGAAAAATTTCTTATGTGTATACCTTCTGTATGTATGACCTGCTATGCTTAAAACATGTTAATGAATTTGCAACACCAGTAAGTTACAACCTTCTAAATATAAACATCAGGGATTCATTACGAAGAAGCTGCAAAAATTGATAGCGAATAAAAACAATGAAAGTGAATAAAATTATAGAAATATTATTTCTAATACACGACAAAGACGCCCACTTTACGCCCACGGTAGTCTTTAATCACTGAGTGTAACTGTCATCAACAGCTAATAATAATTCTTTGTTTTTGAGAATCTATTATTTATAGATGTCCATTTTTAAAACTTCTGGACACAGATGCAGTGGGTAATGTATGCAAGTATACGTCAAAAAGTTCTCAATAGCCTTGCAGATAAACTTATCAGTAAGTTATAAAACAGTCCCTTATATTTTTATCCAATTGTTACATCACCAACGATCTCTTTAATTGTCTGTTTAAGCAGTGACATCGTTCATGTAATTAATTCCAAAAGAATTTCATTCTCGACTTCAAAAGTGAACACTGAATCAAAAATGTCTAAGAACATTTCTGACAATCCGAGAAAGAAGTGAAGTCTATCTTCTCTTACTACGTGTACAAAAGTTCTTTACAGATACTGAAAACCTTTTCAATTTTCAATTCAAATTGTTAAGCGAACTTATGAAACTGTTTGCATTGTCTGCTTATTCGGATTTTTCAATATTTCACACGTCATATTATCTACCACAGCTGCCTCGTGTTCTTTTAATGATATCGTTCTGTTAATTTGAAAATACACATGTACAATGTACATTGCGCGTTATATTTGGATAGGAGATTGTGTTGTTTGATTTGTTGGTATGGAGCAAGCAATGGATTTTGGTTTTTGGTTGTTTAGTTTTGGATCTCTTCAAGGCTTTTTATCCGTGTCCTATGAAACTATTCTTTTTTAAAGCGTCTAGTTATTTTTACTTAGGTACGTGTTTGTTTAATTGTTAATATTGTGATTTAATTTTATGCATACTTGTTGGTATTATCAATATTACATCAAATATAATTAAAAATCAATATTGTAATATTTTCGTAATCTAGCGTAGTAGTAAATACAAACCTATTAACATAATTTGTACATTATCCACTAAATTATATTATATGTATACTATATAATTTTATCTAATAAAGTATCTAAATATATTCGTCCTATTAGTTTCCATTCAAGCTTATATCCTCATTCGTTTACGTACTGCTGTTCAAGCTTACACTGTGCTTACTCGTTTTCGTATAACGTCCGAGATTTACCAAAACTTTTCGTTCGTTAAATCGCATCGAAAACACACGAGGGACTCAAAGATATATCATTTGACGACAAGCGGTGGGATAGGGTGGGATCCTCAAATACGGCTAATGGATTCGCTCCAAGATTGAACTTGGTGAAATATTGGAAACTCATGTTGGTAACGTGATGCACTTTTTCATTTAGACGGCTTTTAAACGTATGTAGTTGGATACGTTAAGGATTTGTGGTAGGTATATTAAAATAGGTATTTATTTCTCGAACTATCTAGTTAATGTATTTTATGTACAAGTTAATTGATATACCTTTGCCATGGACGCGGGTTCAAATTCTGCGGGACGATCGAATTTATTCTATTATTTTTTTTAAATACTTGATTAATTAAAGACGTTTATGCGAATATTAAAATATCAAAGAAATAAACGTATGATACGTTTTTGTTCATAATGTCGAATTAATATTTAGTAATAATTAGCATTTAATCCCGGCCAATTTTTAGAAGAAATATTATACAGAATACAATATTTTTCAAACGCATTAATTTTTAAACAAAGAATCAAAAACCCAAATCTCTCAAATATTTCATTATACCTCTTATATTTGAAGAGCTCTGTCAACACAAAAATGGATCCCACTCAAATCCCACTATCAAAATATTCTAAGTTGGGATAAACGTGTTCAAATGTTACAAGTAATAAAATGAGACACAGTGTTGTAGTCTTTGATAAACTTGAAATTATTTGTAATTCCTTGATACTCGTCATAGATTTACCTTAAACATTTAAAATACTTATAAATGGAATTATAGTCAGGAGTCGCGTCGTTAAAATCATAATATTGATCAGAAAATGGTTTCCTGTAAAAAAAAATAAATCAAATGCTCGTAGTGAACTCAACTCTATAAAAAATTAGAATAATTTTGTCATAATACTATTATGTTCTTACTACACGTACACTTGGAATAAATTTTTTATTTTGCGTTTAAAACATGATGTAAAACGTTTCATACGTATTAATGCAGATGTATAACATTGTATTAAATCTCATTGGTCACGGCATCACGCGTGAACGTGGTGGACCGATTTCTATAATTCTTTTTTTATTTTATTCCTTGAAGTACGAGGATGGTTCTTATGTAGAGAAAACGTAAATATGTACCACGGGCGAAGCAGGGGCGGACCGCTAGTAAGTAATACATATTATTAAACTCTCTAAGAATTATTAGATTGCTCATCCGTGTGTACCTATTAACAATGAGATAGCAAATATATAAAGTCACATATCACTGGGGGAGAGATCTTTCATTTCTTATCTCGATCAAAAGGCCATATTAAATCCTCGGTTATCTGGTTTGCTGAGCACTATTAAATTAATTGAGAAACTTGGTATAGACGTATATTTGTACTAAGAAGTGGTAATATTAGGATTTTAATACAAATAGATAGTCATTCTGCGAAATGTAGGTGGGTAGTTTCAAGAAATGGTGAAATTATAATCACATATAGTATAAGTGAAGTCCCATGTCCCCTAGTGTGGTAAGGGGCAGATACATCTGTTTCACTGATCGATTTTCTTTAGGGAAAGTAGGTGATCAGCCTTCTATGTCCTACCAGACCGAGACTTTTTTTTTCTTCGTCTCCACCGGGAATCGAACCCCGAACCCAGGACCCCTTGGTGCTACGCTCACGCGTCAACCACTGCACTACGGAGGCGGTCTGACATATAGTATAATTTAAACGATTCATTCGTAGTATGTATACTGATTTCAATAGAGAATATACTATTTTATCGGTCATTTAAGTAGGTAGATAATATGCCTCATGCTTCCTTATTATTATTCTTTTTTCTCATTTAAATATCTTTGGAAATACTTACACGCAAATTTCTTTATTTAGCTACTATATTATATTACTCCTACAAGTTATGCCTTGAAACAGATATTAATTAGATAAATCTTATGCTCCATGCATGCATGGTATATCTACATAATAATATCCCAAAATATCCCAAAATAATCTCAACCTATAAGATGATATATGACTTATGTATGACATAATGTTAAATTTCATATTAACGGAGTCAGGCAAAGTCAGGACAATCTATCAAGCGTTTAGTATTTAGTACACGTAATTAAACATAGGAGCGAAAGGGCAACGGAGCGAATAAATTTGCTCTCACGGTTAAAGAGAATGTTCCCAAATTTATAGGATACTGTTGTTTTTAATGAAAAACATGGAATTTGTATAGCTTAAGTGTGGAATGGATTATATGAGATTATGGGATCATCTGGAGATCCTGGAGTCGCCTTTAAATGTTAATTAAAACCTAAAAGTAACTCATGAGTCATGAAGATTTGTTTACGAGAGGTTAGTGTTTAACTATCTGTTGGCTGCAAAACAGAGACTATGAAAATTCTTCACCATGGATTATAATTAGGCCTTCAGGTGTGGATTTCACTAAAATTAGATACTTAATAAATCTATAATAACTATTATAAATCTAAATTTATAATAACTATTATAATGATTGTGATGGCAATACACAGATTAAATCTTACCTTACCTTCAAGCTATTAGCAGATTTCTTTTTCATTCAAATCCGTAAATTCGATACTATTTGAATGACAAACACACATACACACGATATAACCCACCAAGTACACAGTGATAAATGAATATTGAAGATTCCACAAACATTTTAATCCAAACTCCATCTAGTAATAATGTTGACGTTGCATGTTTGTAGTGCGAGCGCTGGCTGTAATTTACCGAACATTATTTAACTTGGGAACGCATAAACTTGCTCCACGACCTGCCGTGACACTTCAAACCTCTTTAATGTTTATAGGCAGGGAGCTGAACGCAAATACCATGATAAATATCGGAGAAAATGGTTGAATGAATTTTGGCCTGCTTTGTTGTGTTTTATTATAATGAAGCCGCGCCCGGTTTTTAAAAGGCAATAAATTAAGAAGAAATAAACTTAGAAAGTAAAGACGTAATTTCTTAGTAGAAATCTTAGAAATATTTATTTGCCCCTTAGAATAAATAACCAAGAATACACAAATTACAAAACAACGCTTATTTCGCTCAACTCTTTATTCGGTCTAAATATCTGAAGTTACGAAGCAACTTCTTAGACAAGGGAACAGTCCATTTGGTTCTTCCCTATAGCTACGAATTCAAAAATATTCTAACACTTTTCGTCATTAATTTAAAACCCGTCCCTTGCATCACAAGTCAACACATTAAAACAGTACACTGCAGACTCAATTCACGTTAAAATATTTCATTAAACGCTTCCAATGACGGCGCGAATTCATTATGACGGAGTTGAACAAAGTTTCATACAATTAAGTGAGGGTTATAAGTGCAGAATATAGCACACTCCGAACTTTCTTGCTACGTGTTGACGATCAACTTGGAACAGTTATTGTGGTGTGAACACGTTCTTGGAAGTGAAGAACTTTATTATTATTAAGTATTCTTTTAATTAAGGCTAACTGCCTCTCGTAGTAACACGCTTTCAGCTTAAATGCAATTTTCTGCAGACATTAAAAATGCAAGTTTACTAAGTTAGCATAATATAATAAAGCTTTACCTCGTTGGTGCAGCACTAGTGGTAAAATGACGTAACAAAATAGGGAAATCAAAATGTTATTAGCAGGGAAGTAAAAATATTAGTCCTCGTCTTTTATTTGAATGTGGAGTATTTTGTTACTTGGGTGTTTTTTTAAAGATTTTTAGATTGGTAGAGTCGGCTCTCGTCAAAAATACACACCTAACAAAATTCTTATAGCTTTCACAAAATATACAACAAAATAGGGAAGTTAAAATGTTATTAGCAGGGAAGTATATATTAGTCCTCATCTTCCATTTCAAGTGGAGTATTTTGTTACTTGGGTGTTTTGAATATTTGAAGAATTTTAGATTGGTAGAGTTGGCTCTCGTCAAAAATATATACCGCTTATAGCTAGATAACATTATAAACAAACTCAAACTATAACATAATCAAGATAACATCAAACTTAGTAGCAACATACCAAACAATATACTATAATAACAATATGAACCAAAACACAACACCGGCTCTTGGACTACAAGCTGAGTGTACTGTCGACGATTAATTCAAGTGAAATAGTTATTACTTGACACGAAATATCTACACTCTAGACAACAATTTACGAATAATCATGCTTAACTTTGGTCTATCTTGAACTTCATATGTATGATTCTAATATTAATCTGAAACCGCTTGTAAGAAGAGTCTATCTAATTGAGTTTCATTGTTGTTTTCATTAAATACTAGCGGTCCGCCCCGGCTTCGCCCGTGGTACATGTTTACGTTTTCTCTACATAAGAACCATCCTCGTACTTCAAGGAATATAATAAAAAAAGAATTATCGAAATCGGTTCAGCCGTTCTCGAGTTATGCGCTTACCAACACATTTTGCGATTCATTTTTATATATAAGAAGATATAATATTTTCTATTAACGATTTCATATTCCATACATTAAGATATGTATGTATTTCGGCTATCATTCATCATTCATCCCTTATAACAAACCCTTTAGTTATATTTCTACAACAAAAAATATTCAATCTCTCTCAAGGAGCTACTATTAAGTATTTTGTGCTCAAGCGTTAATCTATCTATAAACAAAGAGTTCTATATTCTGCGAAACAAAATTTAATTACCAAATGAATGAAATGGTTGAATTAACAAACCACAGCTTTTTACGTAGTCTATTTTTGCATAATATCATTATTTGACGAAAACTATTTGTATATTATATAATTTAAATCGCGTAAAGTCAGTCCCCTTACTTACTAAACCCCGTATAACCCTGAGCCGTTGTCAGTAGGATTTCTTAGTAACCATTAGCCCTTTCATCTGTCATAAGCTTATTTCCGATTAGCTGTCAGAGCGAAACTTAATATTTATTACTTTACGGAAATATGAGCTGCCTGGCCCTTTGGAAGAAAATAAATTACAGGTCGCTGTAGGGTTATGAAAAATGACCTTTAAAATGTAATTATATGCGAAAATAAGTGTTTTTGGATTTGAAATTATATTTGAAAATTTTATAAACACGTTTTATACAACGTTTTTATTGTAGAGACATTTTTTCAGGTAATCTTCTATTCAATCATATTTGACATATCTTTAGATCCAACTTAAATTGCTACCCCGAGAGAAAACATTCAGAAACTTTCTTCTTCATAATATAGACTACAAGCCCGCATAGGAAAAAAATATGGGTCAAATGAACCACCAGGGGACATATCTAGAACGATAGAAGAGCAAAAAATAATAAGATTCATCACAGCTGTCCAACTGAGTGCAGATGAGAATTGAAAAGTACAGGTAGACTCGGTAAATTTTGGTCATATATTTTTGTACGGCATTCTTAACCATCGATAGATCCATTAAAAATAATAAGAAACCGCTCAGTGCCGTACAAAAATGGTGGTCCACCAAGTCGGAATTTTTATTTAATTTCCGAGAGTTACCGGGGGTAAATTTGGTCATTTGACCATGTACGGCATCTGTGTCATACTATTGCTATACTGCTTTTAATCCATTATTCCGCAACGCCGTACAAAAATCATGGGGACAAGGGGAAAAAATCGAGAGTTGTAATCCCCTCTCTTTCCCCACTCCAGGGGGTCATTTGACACAACACGAAATAAATTTATTTTTAAAGTATTTTATGCATAGATAATATTTTTTCATGTGCCGTACATTTTCGTTGGTTCAAAGGGGAAAAATCTGAAAAAGAAAAAAAATCTATATAACGAAATGTTTGCTTTATATTTTGATAATAAAATATAAATATACATTAATATTAAGAAGCTCGAGGTGGTTAATTATCACCTTGGAAAGTCGGAGTCAGGTGGAATGGACTCCGTTAAATTGATGAACTAATAAAGAAGCTATGAACGAAAAGATGTGAATTATATGCAATCAGCCCATGAATACAGGTAAAGTCACAAGCAAATGCTAGTAATATATACATATTCAAAATGTACAAGTTAAGCGCTTTCAAATGATACCAAACACGGCATATTTATCTTAACTTATTTTTTTTACTCTGTATGTTTTGTCCGCTAGAGGGCGCCACATTAGATTTTGTGAAACCCCATATAGCCTTTAGCTAGCTGGTCGCTGGTTATCCAGTGAACAATTCAGACGCTTCTAATGATATGTCATTTGTCGAATTCTGATAAGTAGTTTCGAAGTTACGAGAGAATAGATGAACATACATTCATGGCCTGTCAAAATCATAACCCTCCTTTTGCTTTGCCGTAGTCGGGTAAAAATATGTTAATGCCATACTGTATCAGATGGCCATAAAGTACCCTTAAAATTGTAGCGTCGCTTTCATCAGCCTAAAAGATGTGGTCTGCACAAAAATGTACGGCATCGGTTTTTCCTAATTTATCTATGTGAATACTATTTAAAACAACGAATAAAGTGTAGAAAACTATTATATTTCATTAATCTACGATGTTTAAACTTTTACAAAATTTCAGTTTTTGCATTTCTCTATAACTTTTTTTAGAACGGTTTCTTTTGAACGGCAATACTATACAACAATTGAATTTTACAATATCATGTTAAAAAAAAAGTTCCCGTACAGGGTCAAATGACCTTACAGCTCTTTATATCAAGAATTCGATGAAATTAAGATGATTATTGGTATACATTTAAAAGAACAATTATTTTTTGACGGCATTGCTTTTAATAGTACTTTTGAGTGCTAGATAATGTTTTGGAACCGAAGCCGTACTTAGTCAAATGACCCCCTGGAGTGGGGAAAGAGAGGGGATTACAACTCTCGATTTTTTCCCCTTGTCCCCATGATTTTTGTATGGCGTTGCGGAATAATGGATTAAAAGCAGTATAGCAATAGAACACAGATGCCGTACATGGTCAAATGACCAAATTTACCCCCGGTAACTCTCGGAAATTAAATAAAAATTCCGACTTGGTGGACCACCATTTTTGTACGGCACTGAGCGGTTTCTTATTATTTTTAATGGATCTATCGATGGTTAAGAATGCCGTACAAAAATATATGACCAAAATTTACCGGGTCTACCTGTACTTTTCAATTCTCATCTGCACTCAGTTGGACAGCTTACAAGTGACGGCATAGTGATGAATCTTATTATTTTTTGCTCTTCTATCGTTCTAGATATGTCCCCTGGTGGTTCATTTGACCCATATTTTTTTCCTATGCGGGCTTGTAGTCTAATATTATATTGAACAACGATGTGTAATACTTTATTCCTTAGATCAATAGAAGAGTCACAAAGACTAATTTTATAATATAAGCAAAAATATTACTTCAATTTTACATATTTATAAGCCTAAGGTCCATTATAAGGGTCGCATCAAAGAGTTTATAAGTACCTAATGTCCGATAGCATTATCCTAAATACATACTGTTTCTAGAACGCATGTTATTTATTAATATATATTACCTTTGTGAATACAAATAATGTTTTCTTTACACACGACTGAAACGACTCAAAAGGGTAAGCGGAAGCGACATGAAATTATGTCCTAATTAAAACATAATAAGGATTATTTTTAGTGAATTGAGTCTGCGAATGCCTTATTGCTATGAACATTTTATAGTTTATAACAGAGAATAGCAGAGATATAATTATTTACACATGCTATACGTAACAATATCTATAGTATTAGATAACACCATATCTACTCATATCATGAATACAGTCAAGAGAGTCAGTTAGTTCCTCCATTTTTCTGTATTATAAGAATAAAATAAAGGATAAATAAATAAAGCTATGGATAACTTTAAAAAGTATACTTCGTTGTAATAATAAAACGAGCAAGATGAGTTAGTCTAAAAAATAACAGTTACAAAATTTAACTTGGAGTCAGATCTTTCTTATAAAATTAACTAGTTACTAACTAACTTCGAAATGCGTTAAAAGGGATTCTTATACATTGTTTAAATATTCTTTTTCCGCCGCGGAAATTTCCTTTTTAAAACTTTTTCGTAATTCTTGTTTGGAAAACAAAATAATCTCTACCAGGTGCGAATGATCTCACAATACTTTTTGGAAATATAATATTTTTGTAACGGTACAAAATACCTATAAATCGTAGCATATAATAATAATTATGAAAATACTAGGTATATGAAAATGTTCCATTTCAGTATTTGTGGAAATCAAATACTGAAATGAAGTAGGCTTTGAAATAAAAGCTTCTATTGCTACTAAAAAGTCATATTTTTTAATCTAAAAAAGGAAAGTATATTACAGAAATCGATTTTATTTGTACGTAAGGTTTCGTTGTATGATGACGTGTGGTGACCCTTCTTATCCTTACAGTATAAACCCCATTCATATAATTCTTCTATAGATGTTCGAGCCTAGAACTTATCAATCGTCATAGTTTAGTTTTTTTAGGAAACAAACAATTCACTAGTTCCACTTTTATTTACTTTTGTTACGATTTTTATCATAATAAAATAAAAACTACGACCGGTTTCGTTACATAATCGTGAGGTATAGTTAATCTAAACTAAAAATGCAGTTACATCAAGAGGTAACAATACAAAGTATAAATAATAATTATTTTATGGTCGTGCTTTAAACATTGTACTTGAAGACAAAATAAAAAGTCAATGTGTTGAACATCCCAGATATATCTACAAATATTAACCCAATTTCAACTTGACGCCTATTTAAACTCCACATTATCCACACTCACAATTGAAGCGAAGGTTCCAGAATTTTTCATTTAGAATATTCCAAAAATATACAAGGAAATCCCACCATCTGTAACGACATTGTCCCACAATAATGAAGAATTTCCGAGGGCTCACGTCTTTTGTTTCCACTTGCATTGTACGATGCATTTTTAAGACTCTCCGAAGCTTCAAAAGGCCTTGGGATGAAATGACTAGCGGGAGCTATGCGGTGACGGATTAAAGTTAAATTCATAATGCTTTTGTTATTAGCTACGGTGTTGTTATAGAAAGTTTTGTATTCATGAAATATGAGGTAAAGATACTAGTATACAACTAGTATAGACTATAGTAAAGATAGTAGTATATATATTATCTGTGGTAAAGAGTAAAAAACGGTATTCATCTTGGTCACTTGTTTTATACTGTTTTTGTCACTTGTTTTATAATACTACTGCATTCAATATTATTTCATATTGTAGTTCAGTAATGTAGCTAAGAATTCGAAGTGTTGGTTATATTATGTACCATATACCGTATATTTAGTATCATTAGCATTTATATAGCAATAGTTAGCCGGGGTGTATAGATATATCAAATAATTATATTCTTCTTATTTTTGCCTGTGTCTGTTAGTTTCAGAGAGCTATCTTGATCTATTACCAACTGAAGGAATCATCATGTCAAATATTCTATTGCTTTCTTATATAGGTAATGTTAAGCCAACCGTATTACGTGAATTGTCACGTTAATACAGCCAACATAATTTATTTAAATGACTATGGAAATCTCCAACAAATAACTATACTCACTACCCACGTAACCAGAGAATGTTGTTATATTAATTAGTCTGCAATTTGATATTTTCCTTATTATTTAACGTTGTATAAGTAGTGTTACATATATTTTTTGTTATCGAATAATAAGAAAACCGGGCTAAATTTATAATATTATACTCTTCAATTGACTAAGTATAAACGTTCAATACAATAGGAAAGATATAAGGAAAGAAGTATTTCGAAATCATATCAATCCGGTTGTTCAATTCACTCTAACTCAATGAGATAAATGGTATCAAACAACTTTCGCTCCTATCGTGTGCGTTTAACGTCGTTTATCGCGTGACGTATTATTATGAAATCATAAAAAGCTTAAGCCAGAGGCAGCTGTTATCATACAGATTGATTCATTGTAAGATTATGTGGGAGGCGGTCGCTCAATTTGCCTTCATTTCTTTATACTGGGCCGCTGCGAGAAGACGCGTGGAATCCAAATGACCTTACTGTATTCGGGCAGAGTGTTAGCGATGAGATTGATTTTAAATCCTTTGAATTGCTGTGATCCTGGTATGATATTGGAGCGAAATTATGGTATTACGACGACTTTTTTGCTCAGTTTTTAGAAATTTCACTGGATGAGGATAAAGCTTTTCAACCTCGTTAAATGAAGAAATTTAATTCAAACTTTGTACACTTACCAAGGATAGGTGACAATAGAGTTTATCTTATTAAAGCGTGTTTTTTTTGTAAACTATATTTATTTTAAGCAGTGTAGATACGTTGTTCAGCTCTTTCATGTGCATATGTAGCTATTTTTTGTTATGGTCACTAGAGCCTATACTATTAATGAAATGGTTGATTTAACAATTAAGCTACGACTTATAAAACAATATAATATTGACACTGAAACTCGGAGCTCGAACAATACCCAATTAAAAAGGAATTACAGGTTCACATTTTCGTAGTTTAAGCGATAATAATGTCTATTCTGTCGTAACGAAAATGATTTCATGTTTTATGAAACATTCGATCGATATATTTATTTATTTGAGGATAATTTAATAGTCAATAATTTGAATTAAAATCTTATTCTGTCTCTGTGTTTAATAATTTAAATGTAGTAGTTTCTCCTTATTTACAATTCGCAACTGTAGCAACGATTAAAATATTTAAATCTGCGCTTAAAAACTGTCACCTTAGGCCAGTAGAAATCGACACTAAAAAACCCTAAATTCGCAAAGCACGATGTAGTTCTGAATTTTTGGTATGTTGTTTGGATCAGTTAGGGTGATTTAAATCCCAATTTGCAACTTCGAAAAAGTTGTGCTAGCTGCGCACCGCGTGATAAACTGCGAAAATTTGGGTCATTTTTCACTTTTTGCTCTAAAAGTCATAAACTATGCGTTTCCGACAAGTAACATTCACTACATAAATAAAGCTAATTAAATTTGCGACAATTTAAGCCTAACCGCAGCTCTCTAAACCTTATAACAACTAAGCTGTGGCCTTTCAAAGATAGTCAGTTTTTCCCGAAAATTTCAAATTTTTAGTTTTGCTTCCGTTTGAACCAAAATATTGGCAAAACCGCTCGTTTTATGAGAAGGTCGTAAAATAAAGTTGTAGAAAATTTAATTTTCTTTTATTAGAGCACAACACAATCACTCACAATCTGCATATCAAAACATAAGCTGGGAGTACCTCCACGCGGTGAAGGCGGTAACAGTGTAAACTGGCTAAAACTCCCATCAACTAAACACATTTGTTTCGGGCTTATGTTTTGTTTTTGATTTTCGCACAAGATAGTAATTGGAAGTAGCCTACCCGGTAACGCAGGGGAGCAGCCAAAAAACTATAAACTTATTAACGCGAACGAAGTCAGGCTAAAAGGTCTTAAAAATGTCGGTTCCACCGGAAGTCTGCTTTGTGTGTCGGCTGGCACTCAAGGAAGGTACAGTGGTAATTGTAAAAAAAATTGGCATCCAAACTCTCATTAACTCGAGTGTGGAGCGTGGCCTCAAAGAGGATGAACTTTTTTTGAAAAAGCTAGATGAAGTCAGTATTCACGATGCTTGCAGAAAGAGATTCACCGCTCGGCATAATATTGACGCATGTGCTCGTCGTGGAGGCGACCAAATTTCACAACCCCGCCCTCTCTAATCAACCTCTAGAACATCGGGCCCTATGAATCTTCGGAGCATTTGTTTCCTTTGTGCGGAGGAAATCACTGAGGAGTTTCTCCAGCTCCAAAACAAACTTCCCACGCAGAAATGAGGTTTTCAAAGTTGAATCGATGACAGTTAGGGAATCAATGCTCGATGCAGCCAGTCGTCGAGGTGATACATGGGGACGGCAAGTCATTGATCGTCTTACAGCCACTTTTGACCTCGTTGCATCTGATGCCAGGTACCATAAGTTATGCCAAAAGAAGTTTTACAGTCTTCCATTCAGCGTGCGAGAGAAGAAATCCTCAGAACCCAAAAATGTCCCAGAGTGCATGGAATAGATATATTCCTATCTTTCTAATAACAGGGAAGAATGCCAGTTTTCCTTGAATGAACCCATTGATCAAATCAAAGGCGAATACAAACCTGACATCAGAACTGTCAAAACACACCTCCAGAATCACTTTGGCGAGTGCAGCTTCTTAGTTAAACATTTAATTTGCGTATAATCTTTTTTCCTAATTTCCCAAATTTTGTAATTTTGTTTTTTACCTATCCTGCAAATGAAAAAGTATTATCCTTTTTATGATTTTATATGCCCTCAGTTTCAATTCTTTAAAAATCTATTTCTACCTTCTTTTTGTTTTTCAGATATTGTGAGTGAACTATTTGTCTCACAGACTTTGTTCTATGCTCTAATGAAAGAAAATTAAATGCACTACAACTTTATTATACGACCTTCTCATAGAACGAGCGGTTTTTGCCAATATTTTGCTTCAAACGAGAGCAAAACTAAAAATTTCAATATTTCGGGAAAAATGAACCATCTTCGAATGGCCACAGTTTAGTCGTTATAAGGTTTAGAGAGCTGTAATTAGGCTTAAATTGTTGCAAATTTAATAACCTTAATTTATGTAGTGAATGATACTTGTCGGAAACGCATAGTTTATGACTTTTAGAGCAAAAAGTGAAAAAAGTCCAAAATTTTCGCAGTTTCTCACGTGGTGCGCAGCGAGCACAACTTTTTCGAAGTTGCAAATTGGGATTTACATCACCCTAACTGATCCAAACAACATACCAAAAATGCAGAACTACATCGTGCTTTGCGAATTTAATGTTAATTTCCACTGGCCTACCTCCTGTGCTACGAATATTGAGAAAACTGCATTCAATGGTATTACGAATTAACATTTACATTTTGTCTGAATCATGAAAACAAACAGACAAATACAAATTTAAATATTATTTTAACATCTGATTCGAATAAAATTGTAGAGCAGCAAGTATATAAAATGACGATCACAGTCTTTGCTTATTACAAACTGCGAATTATGTCATAACTAGCTTTCCGCCCGCGGCTTCGCCCGTGTTTTCAAAGCTAAACCCGCATAGTTCCCGTTCCCATGGTATTTCCGGGTTAAAACCTATCCTATGTGTTATTCCAAGTTACCCTCTATATGTGTGCTAAATTTCATTGTAATCGGTTCAGTAGTATTTGCGTGAAAGAGTAACAAACACACACACACACATACATCCTCACAAACTTCCGCATTTATAATATTAGTAGGATAACAGACACAGGTTTGCGCGTTCACCGCTAAAAAGACCCCATTTGTCGTAGAACCTCGGTTTAAGAGTACTCCCCTTAGTATATCGCCGAAAATCGGAATCCTCGGAGTTGAAATCTCGAGTGACGTTCAATTCCGCAGTCATTTGGAAGCGAAGGCTAAATTAGCCTCGAAAAAACTTGGTGTGCTCAGTAGATCGAGACAGTACTTCAAGCCGGCCCACCGACTTCAGCTGTACAAGGCTCAGGTGCGACCGCATATGGAGTACTGTTCTCATCTCTGGGCCGGAGCCCCACAGTATCAACTCCTTCCTCTTGACCGCATCCAACGTCGAGCAGCTCGAATTGTCGATGACCGTAGGCTTTCCGATAGGCTCGATCCACTGTCAGTGCGAAGAGACGTTGCGTCTCTCTGTATACTGTACAGAATCTACTATGGGGAGTGCTCTGAGGAATTGTTCCACCTTTTACCAGCCGCACAGTTCCACCACCGGACCACACGCCGTAAAAACCAGTTCCATCCGCACCATCTGGATGGTTGGCGCTCCACCACTGTCCGCTTCACCCGCAACTTCCTTCCGAGTACGGTGAAACTGTGGAACGATTTGCCACTTGCGGTGTTCCCGAACAACTACGACATTGGGGCCTTCAAGAAGAGAGCTTATTTGTCCATAAAAGGCCGGCAAAGCACCTGTAACACTTGAAGTGTTACAGGTGTTTATGGGCGGTGGTGACCACTTAACATCAGGTGGCCCACCTGCTCCTTTGCTTGCTCTGACATAAAAAAAAAAAAAAAAAAATAACTGTTTTTTCATCGCTATAAAAGAGGCGCTACAGCATCTTGACATTTATATTCGCAAGGAAGCTACGAAGGGACCGACCTTAGAGAGGTGAGGGCACAAATTGGCCCCAAATCCTTTGGGCTTTTACTTGGGAACTATTTTTGACCGATTGCGCATGCTAATTAACTTCGGATTTCCCTTGAGATCGTGTGGTCATGATTTTACAGCTTTGATGATACTGTTTGAATATAAACTAATAACCTTTATTAATGTGGAGGAGGAATTAATAAGTTTCATGTTTATCTTCTCACTCATATTGAATTAAAAAGGCTCGTGCAATTTTCAGTCGTTTTCTTACTATGTTTTTGTCAGTCAGTTTGTTTAGGATAACTGATATTGTCATTTTAACATTTTTTTAAATACACAGTATATAAATATGGAGAAGGAAATAGGAATTTAAATAGAATTTTCAACATCAAAACTACAAACATAATGACAAAATGTTAGGTACTTGTTACTATAATAAATTATATCTTTCATTACATCCTCTCAAGTGAAGAGGGCTTTCTTATGTAACTTACATACTTATATAATCTGGGATAGTCACGTAACATGCAACAATTTGTTGGTAAACTATTTGTTGCGATGTACTTTAAGTACTTACTACTTATATTAAGTGTCAGATGCTTTTAGTAAGCATAAAAGAGTTTTAGAGTGAGTTATTATTGCTCTATTATATTTAAACCGGTTGTGAGTTATAGGTATTTTATTTATTAAAAGCATTTCATTTTTATAACGTGTAGAATTTAAAGTACAAGTAGATACAAATATGTATTTACTACATTTCAAATCGAAAATATTTATAATTATGTAGCGTTTAATTAAACATATTGTGATTAATTAAATGTTGGTACCAAAAATATTAGCAAAAAACGTAAAATGCATTCCATGTAGACTTTTTGCATTAAAATGTTTGCAAAATATTTAATTTATATTTTGTTCATTTATTTGATGATTTATTATATAAGTATCTTAATATAATTTTTCTACCTTTTTACAAATTAAATCATAAGAGTTAATTAAATATTACATTAAATTATCGGTTTATTCTTTGCAGATACCAAAGAAATCGTAGAAAGCGCGAGCACAAGCAGTTCGGATGACGAGCCCAAAGAGGCGTGGATGCGGGCGCCCGCGGGGACTGTAGCGGTGCGCAGCGGGGAGGACGCTCTGCTCACCTGCGTGGTGCTCGGGGCAAGGGGCAAGCCAGTACTGTGGCGGAGGGCAAGGGACTCTTCCCTGCTGACAGCGGGAGGGGTACGAGTGACGAGAGACGAAAGGGTCAAGGTCCTGCATGATGATGGTGAGGTTTAAGGCAAAACGTGCTAGGGGTAGGGCAAAGTATTGTGGAGGACGCTCTGCTTACCTGCGTGGTGCTCGGGGCAAGGGGCAAGCCAGTACTGTGGCGGAGGGCAAGGGACTCTTCCCTGCTGACAGTGTGTTGTACTTGTAATTTTTGACCTAAACGGCTAAACCGTTATAGTATGAAATTGGAAATATACACTGGCATAGATAAAAAAGTTAATGGATATTGGAGCAATGTAGCACAGATGACATCGCGTGAAAAAGTGTAATAACAGGCATAAAAATATTTTATTGTAGATATTAACTATCTTTGTTCAATGGGCCACCTGCTAGTGCAATAGCAATTCCTTATCATGCTCTAACAGAATAATAGAATTTTATCAAATAAAAATTTAAAACTTATAAAATTTAACTAGACTAAAGAAGTCTTGTCACCCTCTTGAATAGTCATATTAGAAAAATCAATCAATCCATTTACCATTCACGTCTCTTATAAACCAATTATTGAAGAACTGTCAAAAGAACCATCCAATTTTAGCCAGCATATAAACGGCACATATAAGAAAGCGTGGAAAATTAATAAATCTCTTTCAACAGCAGACGAGCCTCTCCAAGGGCCAGGTATCAGGAAAGGTGGGGACGTGTGGGCCCTCGTCATCAAATCGGTGAAGTCTTCAGACGCAGGGCTGTATACCTGTGAGCTGAACACAGAACCACCTGTGAGGAGCTTCCATAGACTTACAGGTAAGTTGGATATCAACGAATAATTCGGTCTAACCAAAAAAAATGTTGTGTGGTTTTATGAAACCACGGTAAAAGTGAAACTGTTCGAACGGTTCCGAACACTGCTTTGTGTAGCGCATGTCGCGTGTCGGTCGGCTGCCGAGTAGGTATACCTACTCGGCAGCCGCGATACACGCGACATGCGCTACACAGACCAAAAAGTTTGAGACGATGTAATAAAAGTTTCACTTTAAAAATATAGCATCAAAATTGAATCTGAAAATATATTATGTGTCAAAAATTATTATGATTGCAAAGTACAAGCTATTTTTATAGATTTCTTTAAATAATTTAAACGAGTTTCAAAAGTAGCATAAAAGTAATATCATCATCTATTCTAAACCACTAATATATTCTTATTTTCCAGTAATATCTCGTGGTTTAACACCACCAGAAGCTCAGAACGCAACAGACTCCTACTCATCAAATAACCCAACACTATCCACACTTGCTCTATCCCATAACTATACGGATTGCTGCATCAGTGCCAATGTGTCCAAAGGATGTCTTGGCTTCTGCAGCATACAGACCATTCTAGAAGGAACTGGGCAGGATCCGGAGACGTGCCAACCAGATTTTCCGGCTATTGTTAAGTATGTATTAGGATGAAATTGAAGATAATTTATTATGTGCCAGAATTATAGCTAACTTGCTATTCTCCGCGGTTTTACCCGCAGTGCTCCGCTCCTGTTGGTCTTAGCGAGATGATATATAGCCTTCCTCGATAAATAGGCTATCTAACACTGAAATAATTTTTCAAATCGGACCAGTAGTTCCCGAGATTAGCGCGTTCAAACAAACAAACAAAGAAACTCTTCAGCTTTATAATATTATTAGTATAGATAGTATAGATTTGCGAAATGTTGATAAAAGCGATAAAAATGGCAGAATACTAAACACTATAAAATAATGCTACGATTAAGATATTTGCAAAGAAATTTTAATTCTATAAAATAATACTCTGATGAAGATATTGCATGAAGAGTTTCCTGTAAAAATAACAATGACAAAACAAGTTTTCCTAATAATGTTGTTTCTTTTTCTTCTTCTAGTGCATTTAGCATAGCTTTATAGTCTTAAGCAAGAATGAGCATTGAATGTACCCATTTTCAACTTAACTTACCATTTTTCATCAAGGAAAACAACTAAATATTGTTATTTTCTTCGCAGATGTATGGCAGATGGTCGCAACCACGTGCCATGCTGTGTACAAGAACATGTACCAGATATCTGCCAAGATGTCTGCCGCGGAGAATTCACCCCTGTGACTGATAATATTAAGACTCATTATAGCTGCGCAGCGTATATGGAGAAGACGTTGGCGTGTATTGTTGAAGGCATTGGTGAGAATACTCTTAATTAATACTATTAAGTGCAATGACTCATGGATTGCAAAACTTATCGAATTTATGATATGGTATATTTTAACTAATCTGTATCATAAATAAATTTTAACAACTCATTTCAACTTCGTTCTTTACCAATGTTCTTTGTAAGCCTAAAGGAAAAATTTCTTTCTAAATTATTTTTAGCTGAGAAAGGGCAAAAACCATTGTTATTCATTTCAAATTCTAACGTCTAACCATTAAAATATAAATTCATTCCAACATTTTCAGAACTCCTTCCAAGTCCACCAGAAGACGTAGAAGTGGAACCTTTAAGCGAAAAACAACTGAACATCACATGGATTCCGCCATTAGAAAACACAGAATCGGTCACAGAATATGTAGTCAATATAACCACCCTGCGCTCATTTGATGCCCACTTAATAGATCCCTCTGAGAGTTCAATGCGTAACACAAGTATGAAAATGAGCCAGCCAATGACGTACAAAGTACCTGCGAATAAGACCTTCTTAGTATTAAATGACTTGCTACCGTTTACGATGTATGAGATTTCAGTCACTTCGTACAATATTCATGGATCGAGTCTACCGAGCTACAGTATTAGGTAAATATTCAAGTTTATTGCTGTTGTTGATACTAATAAAGATACGTACGGGGAAATGTTAGCTATTTTGTATATGTATTGTTAGGAATGGGATTCTCTTTACTTAGTAAAGTGATCGTTATATCAATTTTTTATTAAATATTTCCTAAAATATCACGTATATTTGGAAGTGTAAAATTAATTCCTGTTTAAAAAAAACCGTAGAAATTCATTTTAGTTCTTCATTTTCATTAACGATTTCCATAATACTCATCATGATATTTTTATTCGAAAACAGATCCTTAACCCTTACTCCTGGTAAGATGAAGACCACAGCAGTGGCTTCAGCCCCCAAGCTACCAGATGTTAGAAGCTGTTGCCTTTCCGCTGGTATCAACCACTATGGTTGTGTGGACAAACTCTGCGATCCAACAAAAACATTCGAGATTGGTGTAAGTATTTGTATGTTATGTGTCTCATTCTCATTTTGTGTCGCATCTGTTTTGTGTTTGTTCTTTGGATCTATGGTTAAAGGCCTATTCAAACTAGATTGGTATAATATTATTACGTATTCATCGGCATAGCGGATACCGCTCTAGTGTGAATATGCCTTAAATGTTATTGTATCATTCGTAAAATGGGTATATCGTGAAAATTAAGGAAGCATATATTTTGTCTTCTGTTTTTGCTTTTAATGGGATAAACATTTTGTGAACATCATGAAATTAAAATATCATTAGTGCTCAGGCAATTAATTAAGAAATAGAAATATTCTTAATACCTACTTAATAAAAAAATCAGGCATAACAATTGTCCATTACCAAACCGCATAAAAAAAAAGACGGGTTGCACTCCGGGAGTGCCGGCAGAAGTGAAAACTTGATTATTAACGTTGAGCATGTTTGATATCCATCCGTCTTACGCTTTTTCGATCAGGTCACGTGTCCTGACGCGAGTTTAAGATTTTATACCCATTACAGAAAAAGTGCTCAACGCCGCTAAAGAAGTTTTCACTTCAAAAACAGATAGGAATCTTTAATAGATTATCCTACCAAAAACATCCCAACCAAAACTTGGGCACAAAAACTTGATTTAAATAGTAAATCGCCAGCAAATAACAGCCAACAATTATTTCTGTCAACATCCATAAATGCACAATCGTAAACAGCCTCATGAATTCCACATTTGTTCCGTGCGTTAAACCCAGTTAAAGTTATGTATCGTTTTAATATTCGTTTTCATATTTCCGCACTAAAGAATTGGAGTGGACAGGTGGATCGTTCAATTTGCCATTTATTTTTTCGTTTCGCTTAAAAACACATTTCAATTTAACAAATAATAGTGAACTAGTGTTTTTGGCTAAATCAATATTGCACTCGATTCGTTTTGGGGACACAAAAATAACTGTGGTAAAACATAGCAAACCAGTCGTTCAATTCTAGACCAGAAGAACGCTAAGGAAAATAATTATCTTGCGAAAATTGTAATTTATACGCATTATATAGTTAATTGATTAGTCTTTATGTGCGGAAAATGAAAAATTGTCAAGTAATATTTTGATATTTCTTCCTCTACTGAATACAGTATTTATTCATCTTTTTAAATATACCTAGAATTCCTCTATCTAGTTACTTTAACCTATATTTATACCTACTAGCTGTCCCGGCAATCGTTGTTCTATCTTACTATAACTTAGGGATATGAAAAATAGATTTTAGCCGATTCTCAGGTGACCGCGACACGAGAATTTGATGTATTAGATATACTTAACTAAATGTCTATCTATGCTAACACCACCCACCACCAACTACCGCACCGCACCTCATTGTGACTAACGCACTCACCACGTGGCAGCATCTAATCACCAGTTGCAGGTGACAGATCTGATGATATGCGCGCCGTGGGCGGGAGTCACATTCGGGTGCTTGGCCAATGGCATGGACCATACGCCCTGCTGTAGGGCCAGGGGACTGCCTGAAGCCTGTTTACCGCTGTGCAGCGGGAATATTACCAATTTGGACTTTAATCATTTTAAGTGAGTATTGTTTTGATTGAAGCTTTTTTTACTCGATGTCGTCTTGATGAAGTCGTTGATTGTTGTGGATACGAAATGTAGGTTCTAAATTATTTCTATTCAAATCGTTAATGTAAATGTAAAATTTCGTTGATTAAATAATATCTAAATTGATGCGTCAATTACTACTTGAAAGAGCAGTTTGTTTGCTAAATTTTTAGGACTCAATCATTTTGGTGATATTTCTAAATTTTCCCATATTTAATGCTCTAAGTTTCATCGTGTATTTTTATACGAAACCCAGGAATAGTGTCACGTCCTGTTTATGAAGAATTTATCAAAATTAAATTGAGTGGAAACATCCAATTTTGTCTCTTTACAACATTGCTAAATCCCCCAGATGTCTCCGCTTCATGTCGGGATACACAAACTGCCTGTTACACGGCTATGGAGTACTCCCGGGACCACCAACCCGCCTCCATCTCACCAACATCGACACAGACTTCGCCGTGGTACATTGGGCACCACCAAACGCATTGGCTGATACTGTGCAGTTCTACAACTTGCATTATAAGGCACTGCAACTGGAAGAGGAGTACAAAACTGTGGAGAGGGTGAGTAATAAGAAAAAACACAAGAAAATCACATAAAACTCTGATACTTTACAGGGTACATTTTAGGGTACTGCAGTTAGAAGAGGATTTCAAAATTGTTACTTTAAAAAATGCAAGAACAAAAAAATACATATTTTCCAGTTGTCACTCTACGGAAAGGGACTTTTTATATGCTTAGTAATTTACTTAATTATTTGTAAGATTAAAGATAATATTATGCATGCTTACATTGCACAAAGTTAGGTCTTTTACAAGATATTATAAAGACTTCCATACTATGGTTCGACATGGGATTCATCTAAAATTATATACCTACCTAGCATATTAAAATGTTCTAAGAAAAATATATTATAAATCTCCTCTGTAACAGGTTCAATCACCATTCATCTTAGAAGACTTGGAATCTAATACCGACTACGAGATATTCGTAGAAGCGGTCAATGAACACGGGCTGGGAGAAGCTTCGCCTAGATTGATATTTAGAACTCAGAGTTTGGTAAGTTACATGAAAATATTATGTAGAAATAACTTAGTTTGAAAAAAACCAAAGGCTGTTTGTAACTAGGTATAGTATAAACTTAATAAGCTGTTATGCGCACGTTTTTTACAATTAACGATTGCGCAAAGAAGAACTTGCGTAGAAACAAACAAAATCTGTATGCACGGAGCGGCAACGTCTCGCCGCACGACGAACGCAAGACGAGCGGCTAACGCGACGTTGCCGCTCCGTGAAGGATAACGTGCTATATGATACAATAGGCCTTAAAGTGAAAATTGAATTTTCTTTCTTTCTATGTCAGGACAAAAAAATTATCAATTGTCTTTTCAGTTCTATTTTGATCCATTGCATGATTTTGCTTTCAATTTCTTTTAAAACTAATTAACATTTCAAGAAAAAACCAGTAATCACAAATCTATTATTTTTTTAATAAAATAATAAATTCGTAATTTCTACATTTACCAGGCATTAGAAGAAGAAGAAGAAGTATCAAACGCGTACAACGTGACCGCGTGTTGTGAGAAGGTACAAGTGGCCACAGTTTGTATGCCGCTCTGTTCCTATGACGCTAAGATGTCGGATTTGAGGACTTTGGCGCCGCTGTGTGCGCAGGAGTTCCATAAGCTGTTGAGATGTGGGGCTGGAGGTAAGATATAAGAAAAATTATAATAAGTAAAAGATAATGCACATAATAAAAAAGTCACATTTAACTTAAACCTATGAGATGATAAATTAGGGGAAGAAATAAGTATTTTATAACATTTGAAATAACCTTAAAGCGAGGTTCCAAGATTTGTGATCATAAAAAGTTTCACTGACTTCGATTTATTATGGGGCTGGAAGAAAAATACTTTTACTGTCGTTTAAAAAATACAAAAATATTTTTATAATCATAATTATTAATTTTATTGAATAGGATATTCTTTATTCCTGTTTTAAAGCAGTACGTATCTGATGATAAATAAATGAATTTAATGTTAAATACATTATATCTCTTCCGCAGTTGCTCTCATTGAGAGCCATTGCCTTTGACCAATTTAATTAATTAAAAGATATAATTAATTATTTCCCAGGCCGTAACCACGAAGCATGTTGCGCCCGTCGCGGAGTGCCCCCATCTTGTCGCGGTGTGTGCGCGGGAGCACCGCGTGGTAGTGTCAACTCGTGTGTGTCGTATGTTGGGAATATCGTGCAGTGCTTTGAGGAAGGTGAGTTATGTTATGTTGGTAATATGGTGTAGTGTTTTGAAGATGAAGTTGGTGGTATTGAGTGGTTACTATGTTCTGTGTTGTATTTTGGTGTGAAAATGCATTTTCATTATTTTTGTGAATTTTGAAGTAAATATTAATATTTTGTCTTGAAATAAGATTATTATAATAAAATATGCTATTTAATAAGTAAGATTAGTACGTGAATAATTATTATAATGATCAATTGTTAATAACAATTGTTATTCATCAAAGG
This sequence comes from Colias behrii, assembly GCA_029959065.1. Lineage (NCBI taxonomy): Eukaryota > Metazoa > Arthropoda > Insecta > Lepidoptera > Pieridae > Colias > Colias behrii. The sequence goes on along the minus strand of JARWMC010000016.1, from coordinate 10,632,362 downwards.
TTATGCTTGGTTGGTTTGTGTCAATAATGACCTACATTTCATTTTATCAGCCATCAACAATCTTATCTAACATAATAAACTTAAGTGTGTTAATTAATGAACTACAATCAATAAATTGTCAATTTGAATTTATTATATTAAATTATACTACTGGCTTTTAACATACCTCATTCTTAAACACAAAATAAAAATGTGGCCCCAACACAGGCACCGGTATACTCCCGGGCCCGCCCCGCGAGCTGCACGCGGTAGTGAGCCACGACAAGCTCTTCCTGGACTGGGCTCCCCCGCAGGACGGGGCCAATGCAACCTCGTACGTAGTACATTGGCAGAAGGTCGATAATAACTCGCAGCCATACTACTATAACACGCTACAGTTGGATAATGTAAGTTGAGAAATCTACAATATAAAATTAAGCTAGATTTTTTTTTGAAGTAAAACTTCTTTAGGCACGTTATATTTAAAGGTCGCGTCATGGTAATACAATCACATTATTGAAGGCGACGATTTCGGCTTTGAATCTTAAAGAAGTTTCACTTCTGACACGTGTGCTCGGCACACACGCTCTTTTTTTGTAATGATAAATACCTATGTGCTAAGTGGGCTTCATTAGTTGGAAGTAAAATGGTAAATATTGTTGTAAAAAATAAGACAGGCAATACGACATATTAGTACAACATAAATAACAAACATGATGTTCAAAATGTAACGTCCAATTAGTAAACCCAATGAATACGTTCTCAAATGCCGTAAACAATACCAATTAATTTGCCACGCGACAGAATTAAAAACAACTAAAATGTGATTGATTCTTAGAAATATCCAATACAATAGCAATACAGTGGATAAAATCCAGAGAGATTTATTAGAAGTCCGTGCTCCGTGATCAGAGCGATTCAATCTAGACGGACAATAAGTCTCCACAATGGAAATATAAGCTGGAAATTTCTAGAATAGATCTGGGTTTTTTTCGTTTTCGCAACATTCGTCTGACCATTGTTTCGTGGACTATTGTGAGAATTTCATTCGTACAAAATTTCGAGCTTTGAATACTCTGACGCGTCTATAATATTACAATCTCGATTGATGCTGTTGATGCTTCGAGTGAAATGTTGGAAGTTTAATCTTTTCGATGTATTAATTAAGATAATGTTTCAATTTCATTTGTAGTGTACTGTAGCACTTAATAAATAGAGTAATATCGGAAAAATTTAAATTGAGCAGAATATTTATTTTCTCGAAGTGGAATGTTCTGGAAACCGTTTCAACTTTAAAGGATAGTTTTCTATAGAGAAAATCCAGCAATTTTCTTGAATTTTTTCAAAAATGAAATAAGTATTTATGACATATCCTATTACCAATAAAATTTGATAAAAACCTGAATCTGTTTCTCATCTTCTAAACAATATAATTTCATTAGAAAATGAACGTGACCCAAACCATGGCGCGTCTAGAAGGCCTGGACGTGAACAGTACGTACCACGTGTTCGTGGTAGCTGCTAATGAACATGGAACTTCTCTACCATCCAGTATGCTACTGCTTAATATTACTGAAGGTAAGATTATATTTGTACTAATTTGTATTTCTAGGCAAGATTTTATATGAACTCAAATGTTGAATAATGTCTATCCGTATATTGCAAAAATGACATGGATATTAAAAACGACAACCAACAAAAAAAATTTCGGACAAGAATGCTCATACATGATTTCAGGGCTTCTTTAAAAAATGCAAGATTTTTTTAAGTTTTCTTTACTTCTTTGTAAATTAACTTCAATTAAAGTTAACATAAAGACCCAAAATCTGGTTTTCCTTAAATTAAGACTTGATAATTTTTTGAAAAATTGTTCCCGATTTATTTCTGCTCTGCAATGACCTTTATTTTCAATTGTTATCTTCATATAATTTAAATATTTTATGAAGGTAACAAGAAAATAAAATGAAGACTAAAATGAACAAGACCAAAATTAACTAACAACTGCTACGTAGCACGTTCGTTTATTCTTTATTCTATCTTGCCGATTCTTTCATTATTTACCTTTTTATTAAACTCCGTAATTTCGCTTTTACAAAAATTTTCATAACGATAATTTACAGTTTATTTACCATTATAATTTATTTCTATCGAATTTTGGCATATTTATCAAAGGCTGCCGTTGATTTTTTTAATATTTATTTGTATATTTAGCTAGTGAACTTCTTGTCGTCAAAATCGACACAAGATGTCTTGTGATCAACTGAGTAATAATTACAATTGCATTAAAAAAATAAAACAATTTTTTTTATTACGTTGATGGTTTCTGTTTCGTAGTTTGCTATAGAGGTACATTTTATTACGGAATTAAAACGTAGAATTAGTACACGAATTTATTGACCAAAACACCTGACAGATAATTTTTCCTCCAGACATAGAAAACAAAGAAGTATCTGGTATCCCGTCTCCCCCCCACTCGCTGTCGGTCTCCTCCCACTCGGCGACCTGGCTCTCACTGACCTGGCAACCACCGCAGTTCTCACAGCCTGATGAGAAGATCACTTATACGTAAGTAGAACTTATAAGTGAGTAGCAAATGTGTCAGTATAACTTACACGTTAGCAGTAGCACATATGTAAGTGTCACTTACACGTAAGTAGCGCGTGTGTAAGTATCACTTATAAGTGAGTAGCACGTGTGTAAGTGTCACTTACACGTAAGTAGAACTTATATGTAAGTATTTCTTACACGTAAGTAGTAGTCATACGTCAGTCACTTAGACGTAAGTATCACTTACACGTAAATATCACTTATACGTAATTATCAATAATTCATAGACTATCTGAGAATTTGTTTTCAGATGACCTATTTTTTTACACTTTTTAAAATATTTTTGGGTTTTTGTTCATTTTTTTAATGTTTAGAGTCTGATTACACATTTCAATTTCACAATTTACTAAAAAGGAAAATTTTTATTTAAATATCTAACATACGCGTAAAATAACTCACAAAAAAATGTGTTGTTAAAAATGTATTCTCATATAATAAAATACTTACATTAACTCTGTGTCATAACTAATATAGGACAGAATTTGCTCTTAATTTACGTAAGGTAAATGTAGTTAATATCATACATCTTCATTATACACGGTTCAAGTATAATCTCGAGGGCATTTAAGTGTAGTGCATCGTAATTACATTAAACACAACTAGTTCAAGCTTGCTAAACTAATATTACATTTGTGAATGACATTAATTTGAGTCACGGCTCATTTACGACTAAGAATTCTATGTAAATTCACTCTAAATTAAACATTTATAAACATCTAAAAGATGTAAAGTAATTGAGAATAAGATTAAATATTTAGATTAGATATTATTTGAATTGTTCTATCAGACTTATAGCAAAAAAAAAATAACCAAAACCTTCAAATTTCCCTCCCAAATTTTACAAACAATAAAAAGGGATGTTTGAAGTTTTAGCCTTTTTCCATTAGTCAATTAGTTAAAGAAAACTTGAATATATCGTCTTATTTAAGTAGGTTACTTCACTACACCAGATCATTCTTTCTAGATTATTCTACAAATCGCCCGCCCAACTCGGCACGGGCAACGTGACCAAGATATCCACATCAGTACCAGGACATACCCTGGAGAAGCTCAGCCCCAACACGCAATATGTGGTCTGGGTGAAAGCACATGCAGTAGCTGGAGACTCGCTACCTTCAGAGACTTTATTGGCTTGGACAGATCCGGCTTATCCTGCTTTTGTTGAAGTAAGTCCTATAAATAGTAGTAGGTGACTAGATGTAGTTAGTACTAGGTGACTAGGTGAAGCTATACAGGCAAAACGTGGTCTGGGTCAAAGCACATGCGGTGGCTGGACACTCGCTACCTTCGGAGACGTTATTGGCCTGGACAGATCCAGCTTATCCTGCTTTTGTTGAAGTGAGTTCTGTATTATATATACTAGCAGGAGACTACGGTCTCACTCGCGAAAAAAATCTGCTAAGCCTTAATGCTTTCTAAATTATGAATGAATTCTCAAATCTTATAATGAAATCGGAAGGATATGGATGGATGTGGTATGACTAAAGCGATAGAAATTGAATTTATACCTAAAAGAGACTTTAACAAATATGAATAACATATAAAATATTCTATATCCATATTAATACAGAGTAACTATAAACTACGTTATTACAACTTAACTTATCAGTAATTAAAAGTTACAATGTTATAAATACTTAACATAACATTTCTATTTGTTATTTAATATTTTAATTACCATTGCGTAAACAAACATTACTGAACCTATATAACATAATAAATATCACGACAACACTAATAAAGGTAGCTAATTAGAGGGGTGATAATGAAATTTTCACCTCGTCATTGTAAATTTTGCGAATCACGTGGAACACCATCGATCGCTCTCACGTTGTTTTCGTACAAAGATATGCATCAATCATTAACGTGCACAGTGATTTTCTAAATAAACATTTTATGTTATGTTTTTTTTAATCCTCTGTTTTGTCTTTTAGTAATCTCAAACTTATCAAGTAAATTTTAAGAATTATAAAATCCCGACAAGTGAAAAAAATATTCAGGCGTTACAGTGGTCTACAGCAGAAGACACAGGTTCGAATATCACTGTACACTCAAAAATATGTTACTGAAAAAAAAAACATACCTACATTATCAAAAGCATTATAAATGTTAAACTACTACTTGGACTGATAATTCCATCTAAGTTTTAGTTACAGGAGTTACTATCAAAACAACTACATTGCTATGGAAAGTGGACACTTTTTTGGAAACATAGATTACCTAAAAACATTTCCTGGCTATTAACAAGATTATGACCTCAATTATTTATCACCGAAAAACTTTCAAGCTTAGAATACTACTATCCAAGTTAGATTGTTAATATCATAATGAGTGCCATTAATAATTTGAGCGATAAAACTCAGCCCATAATGAGCTCGGAAGTTTTAATGAAATAATTGTTCATTGGCTCGTGTCAGCGGTTTTAATCTATACCTTAATGTTAATTAATTACTTCGTTTATACTGGAATTATTACTAAACATTTTTACTTTATAGAATTAATGTAATCGCATAGAAAGCTCTTTAATGTCTTTGTCGTATTTATTCTTTACTAGCCACTCGTTCCGTCTTGGTACAGGAATAGAAGCAAAAATTAAATATTAAATTATCCTACTTATACAGGGTGTCCCACTATTGGTATACTAAGCGCGAAGGGACTTGTAGTTTTGCATGCACTGATCACGTAAAAAATACTTAAACAACAAAATAACATCAAAAATTTTTGCTAATTTTTTCCTGAAAATCCATGTTTTCTTCTCTAGCTTCGCGCAGCCGGCGTATATAATCGTATAGGAGCTACCAACGTTGACAAGAGAGCATTTTAGTATAGTTGGTTCTTTGATATACTGTTCCTCTTGCTATTTCGGTTAGAGTCCGGGCTGTCTGGCTGGTCGCAGTGGTTGCGTTTTTTAGTGCGCATCTCATCTGCACAGGATAATTTCCTTAATTTAAAGTCATTTTTTAACGCGTAATTTTTAATATTTTACCTTTAGATAGATCCATCAGACATAATTTTTTTATTGCAAGACGTTTTTTTCGTTGTTAAATAGGTGCCAGACGCAATTTTTTATTTCGTTTTTATAAAAAATTCAAATTATTTTAGAATGTCTGTAAATTTCATATTATGTTCTTCAAACATAATATAATCTAAAATTAATTAGCCAGACGCTAATTCGATTGTTAAGTATTAAATAATGTGTATATAAATAAAAAAAAGTAATGAAGCATGCAGCTCATCAGCTCGTGTATTTTAACTATGCGACAGGAAATAATTGCAAGAATACAATATTATTTACACTTGTACCCTAATAGTTTATTTTTTAGCCTAAGGAATAAAATGTACCAATGGAAGGTACTTGTTCCCACAACACAGGGAATCCTAGAGTAGGAACAATTCAATTTCTATGCATCTTATATTTTCGAAAAAAAAAAATTATTTTTTATTGTTATTTAATTTTCGCGGCCGACCCTTTCTATCTCTCTTGCACTTTAAACTATCTCTCCATATACACAATCATCAAATTGTTATACTAACCTACTTTCACTACGTTTTTATTTGTACATATTTTATACTTAACAATCGAATTAGCGTCTGGCTAATTAATTTTAGATTATATTATGTTTGAAGAACATAATATGAAATTTACAGACATTCTAAAATAATTTGAATTTTTTATAAAAACGAAATAAAAAATTGCGTCTGGCACCTATTTAACAACGAAAAAAACGTCTTGCAATAAAAAAAATATGTCTGATGGATCTATCTAAAAGCAAAATATTAAAAATTACGCGTTAAAAAATGACTTTAAATTAAGGAAATTATCCTGTGCAGATGAGATGCGCACTAAAAAACGCAACCACTGCGACCAGCCAGACAGCCCGGACTCTAACCGAAATAGCAAGAGGAACAGTATATCAAAAAACCAACTATACTAAAATGACTTTTTTTTTAACGTTAATAGCTCCCGTACCATAACGCTTTGCTAATGTGAGCATTTTGTCTATGAAAACATAATCTTAAACGATAGCTCACGTGCGGGTGGCCAAGTTGAGCGGGTTGCTTGTTAGGGGTGTACACATAGAGTTTTAAGAATTCATCAATTTGAAAAAAAACTGCGTCTGGAATTTTATAAGTATTTTTTACGTACTCAGCGTATGCAAAACTATAACCTCCTTTGAGCTTAGTATACCAACAGTGGGACACCCTGTATAGTTGTCACTCTGTGGTTGTCACTCAGGAATAATATGGATTTTCTGTTGGTAAAATAATAAGATGTTTAGAAACTTATTTCGCATGAACAAACTGTAGAACCTTTCCTGTTTTGTACAGAATTATATTGATAAGAAGTGTATCCTGATTTGATGAAAATTGTTTAAATCACTTCACGGTTTACTATGAAGGCTAGCTCAATAGAATACACATTGTATTTCCTAAATATATTACGACTACACCTAGGATTATCACAAGCTTAAAATAAAAAAATGTGTGCGTGTACTAGTGTGTACACACGTAAGAAGTGAATCTTCTTTATGGCCTTATTTTTCAAAAAATAATTTACTATATGCAACTTTACAGAAATACGTCGAATCATGCGTGGTAGGGATAAGAAAAAGATGGCGCGTAACGGAAAAATGTCACGCGTAACGAAAAAATGTTACACTAAATTTTTTTCCAACCCCGATAAAGAAGTTTCACTTCAATTATACCAACCAAATTGACAATCCTTTTTTTAAAGGCGGTTTATAACGACTACAAAACATATTAAGTGATGCATATCTCGTTTATTAAAATATCTAAACCCAGAACTTCTTCCAGCCGCCTACAATAAATCCCGTGAACCTGGTGGTGGAAGGTTCCAGCATGACGATCCTTTGCATCGCGATGGGAACACCTACACCTACTATATCACTTTATATATCTGGTAAGAAATAATACTTTTTGTGTGACAATTTGTAATTTTAGGGTATAATTATGTTCTAGAATTATATCGTAGGAAAGTGACGTTCGAGAACCTTCTAGTAGGTATTATATAGTAGGAAGAAACACATTGCAAATCCAATTATTTTGGTCCTAAATTATTATCAAGAAAAAAATAAACATGTAATTAATGTACAGCTCTTATGGTTGTCTACTTTAATTTAAATAGACATTTTTAACCGACTTCAAAAAAAGGAGGAGGTTCTCAATTCGACAGTATTTTTTTTTTTTTGTATATTTGTTACGCGATTACTCCGGCAATTATAAACCGATTTGAATAATTCTTTTTTTATTTGGTAGGTCATACGTCAGAGGTGGTCCCATTGTCACCAGGTCAGGATCTGATGATGGGATCCTGGGGAAATCGAGGCAAACCCTCAAATTTTGTAGGCATATACACTGTTTATCAGAAATTATCTTAATCTATGTAGATTTTTGCATCTAATGGTCACCATCTGATGTTGCTGAGCTGATGATGAAGCTGATGATGAATGGTTTAGGAGTATGGGATCTCTGTAACAAAATTATGTAATACCATCGAATTTGAATGTGTTTGAGTCTAATTAATAAGTACTCCGATCCTATGTGGTATTCAGGGTCTGATGATGGAGACGGTAAATAGCCATGGGAACTCTGTAATAAAATAAAGCAATTCCGCCGTGTTTGTGCTCATTTGATTCGTCTCGACTAGGAGCTTCATGCTAGTCGATTTTTAACCAACATCAAAAAAGGAGGGTTTTTGATTCGACAGTATGTTTTCTTTTTGTATGTTTGATCATATAGATTGTTCGAAAACATTCCTGCGGTTGCGACTAGCTTGTCGCATAGCATCTAATCGAGCCGATCTGGATTCGATAGATTCATTTGACAAACGCTCGTGAATCAAACCAAGGCGATGAGAACGTTGCTCTTCGCTTTCGTTTGATAAACGCTCGTGAATCAAACTGAGTCGTTGAGCATTACTTTTTGGACTTTCATTAAGCCTTGATAAGTTTGAGTATGCGAAAGTCTATACGCCCGCTGCTCATCACTCTCATTTGCAATTTTTATTGCAAATCTTTCCCTACTCTTCTTTAGACGATCTTCCCTCTCGTCCCTACTTTCTTCCAAACGACGCTTTCTCATTTGAGAAGCGCGTTTAGTAGGCCTATCCATATTATATACAAACAAAATACACTAACTTTCCACTTAAAAATTAAAAATAAAGTTAATTTTTAGAAAAAAAACAAAAACCGACTTCAAGACTATACGTACAAATTTAAACTGAAAAGTAGAAAATAATATTAAATAATAATAATGATATTAATTTTTTATTTTAATTACTTTAAACATTCAACGAAAAGGTTTCCTAAGTTATTTTTGAAGTCGGTGCCAACCAAAACAAAAAAAAGACGTGTGGCACTCGGGGACTGCCGCGGTAAAGCTATTGCATGCTATGCCTTCATGCCACACCTCCACGCCCGTCGGAGGGGGGAGCGTGAGGTTTTTTCGTTACGGAATTTCTGGATTCGGTCCCCGCGCTCAAGGCCCGCGATAGAAGCTATGCAATAGCATAAATATCCTTAATAAAAAAATAACCTAATAATTAATTACACTATTTATTATATTAATTACCTTAACTTTTACTAGAGAACAGAAAATCGCACGTAAGCTTAGGGGAGACCGGGTTTGGTTGTCTCACGGGTTGGTTGTCACAGCGGACTTAACACAAAACTGAACTATCGAATAAGTCTGTTGAACAGCGTGGCAAGAGCGATACAGTGACAACGCTGTCCCAACTTCGCGTCAGACCGCTCCGATCTGCCGTGAGGGCCTCACACGTGTTTATTGTTTTCGCACAGCAAAAGTAAATTTTTGTGCTGCTGTGTCGAACCTCGTAATTATACGTTCTTGTTTTACAGTAATAATCTTTCAGTGCATTTGATGATGATGAAATGTGTTTTATAATATCGTAGTATAGTTTTTTAGGTATTCATTGATCGGAATTTATTTTCAATTTTATTTTCCTAAAACGTGTTATGGGGCTCGTTGTCACAAATTTTCGGGGGCTGGTTTTCACATATCAACCAGCCCCCTGTATGCGAGATGACTTTATTTGCGTTTTGAGGTTGTTTGTTTTAGCCGTAAATTTTCAATCAACACCGGAAAATCACCCTAACAAACCTGCTGGAAGTCCATCTGTCCTTGATGACTCTATATTGACTCACGATTATTATTGGTTGCTAAAATTGTGATTGATTAATATTCAGACTGAAATAAAGACCGTAGACACGGTTTCATTTGGTTAAGAGTTCTTAATTAAAAACTATTCCGTAAAATTATAAGACCAAAGTGTGACTTTCTATTTATAAATTGCCTGTTATTTAGTATGTGACTACCTACCCTAGGCATTGTGACAACCATCCCTGACCCGGGGTTATAAGTCACATTTTTCTTAAGAGTGAAAATACAAAATATTTCTACAACTGATAATATTACACAAAAATACGTTTATTTCTTTTGTAACAGAATAATTACACTATCTTTTGGTATACAAATATCATTCCTAAACAACGTATTTTGGAAGTTACATAAAAAAAGTTAAAAATGTGACTTTCATCCCCGCTCTCCCCTACTTATAAATTGCAAAGAAGCGCATCAAAATTTTTATGCATAGAGACACAACCGTCAACGACGTCTGCCCCATAGACTATATACTTATTACAGTCTGCCCTCACCATACTTGCTCTGTGGCCCTCACGCGCAGCCGCGTCGCGCCGCCGTACATTCCATTTGTTGCTGCCTTTGCAACAATAAAACTGTTCTTGGGCGGCACCGACTTCAAAAATAACTTAGGAAACCTTTTCGTTGAATGTTTAAAGTAATTAAAATAAAAAATTAATATCATTATTATTATTTAATATTATTTTCTACTTTTCAGTTTAAATTTGTACGTATAGTCTTGAAGTCGGTTTTTGTTTTTTTTCTAAAAATTAACTTTATCCTATTCAAAATTGAAGAAGAATACCTAAATGTAGAAATTACCTATTTATTCCAATTTACAGATCGAAAACTAAATGATAAAATCCAGTTAAATGTAATGTAAATTTAAAATATATTTAATAGTGATAAATTACGGAAAATATTATTTCGTTCTTTAATGCCACGTGAATCTTTGTTACTTTGTGCTTAATGGTACTTGATCGATGTACTACTATAGAACCATTTCACGCCAAGATACGATTGAAAACTTGTCACATTTCAAAGTTCATCTTTCGATTTTCTTTACAAATCTTTTGTAGTAGGTACAACTTTTCATTAAATGTGCAAAATTAATAAAATTTGGTTTTAATATTTCTCATAATTTATTAAAATATCCTGAATTCTACGTAGAGTTTCATAACAAGCTGCAATGTCGTTTTTTGGCGGTAAACAATTGTCTCATTAAACGACGCACGGCGCTTCTTAAATATTTAATTATAATTAACACAACTGTAATAAACGCGTATTAATTACTTTCACTTCAAGTTTTTGGCACAATAAACTGCCATTGTAATCTGCTTTACTAATAAGGGTTTTAAACTCGAGGCTTTTAATTAAAGAAATAAAAATACAATTTGTAAATATAAAATCTTATAACTCCAAATTCATTTTCATAAATTCAATTCAACTATGCGTTGTAACATCTTACATATTCACATTTTAAAGTTGTTTCTTAACATTAAAACATATTTAACAATTTGATATAAAAAATTACCCATATTTAACCATTAGATATATTCATAATTAAACGGAAGCTTTCCTTACGTTAGCAGTAATTATAACCAACTTTTAAATAACATTCAGAAAACCGCTAATAGTGGTTCTCCGTTCTAAGTTTATTTGTATTTAAATCATAATCAAATTACCTACACTATTTAAACAAATTACTCTATCAAAAATATTTAATTATATAAATAAATAACAATAAAAAATGCCAATTCAACCCGTCACAGGCCGCCTGGTCCGGCAAGAGGTAACCCGTCACATGGTGACCGTGATCCACAACGTGACGCGCGACATGTCGCAGGTGTCGTGCTACGCGGACAACGGGTACGGCACGCCGATGCAGGCGTCGCGCAAGATCAATATATCGCGTGAGTTTTTGTTATTGAGATTTTATTTAGGTTTAGATGTGATTATGCTATTATGTATTTGAAATTGTATACGTAGGTCAAGCTATAAATATGCAATTATTCCCGTAATTTGTTTCAAAAATATAGGTTGACTTGGACGCTTCTTTTCAAATGGCAGCTCAAGCAGAAAAGATACGTGGTAGAGCTCATCAAAGTCTGAAAAATCACTCTTTTTTTAAACACCCGAATTTTTTTTGTAAAACTACCAGGTATCTGGACCAAATTATTGAATCAACTATAGGGTACTTAATTTCCCCCATTTTACCATTATCATTATGTTTGCCATACGATTACTTGTTTTTAAATTTTAACATACCTTTGATCACACTTAAGACCCGATCGAAGCCTGATACTGCAAAACCTTAAAGAATAAATACAGCCAAAGTTTTGGTTTTTTTTTATGTCAGAGCAAGCAAAGGAGCAGGTGGGCCACCTGATGTTAAGTGGTCACCACCGCCCATAAACACTTGTAACACTAGAAGTGTTACAGGTGCTTTGCCGGCCTTTTATGGACAAATAAGCTCTTTTCTTGAAGGCCCCAATGTCGTAGTTGTTCGGGAAACTTGTTGGTTACTTTTGTATGGACTAGAGCGTGATGAACTTTCACGGCCAGTAATAAAACTTAGATATTTTGAAAGAGCAATATATTGTGAGCAAAAGTTTAGTATTAATTTTTTTTTTCTAGATGATTTATTATAAGATTCTTCTTCTTCTTCTTCTTCTACCCTGACACATATTTATCAACAATTCTGTACCTAAACCTTCAAATTCACCCTTACCTACATATTTATACCAACTTTTACTACAGACGTACCAACAATCCAAGCCTCTGGTATAACAATGGCCGCGGCCGGGGACTCCGTAATACTCGAGTGTCGCGTGGAAGCGTTGCCCAAACCAACTGTAGCGTTCTGGAGAGACCCCAGCGGCAGGACGCCCGTTATAGATGGACCCAATTATAGTATTCAGCTGTTAGCCGATCTTGAGGTTAGTAATTAAAGGAAATTTGTTTAAACTTTTCTGTGTACTGAACCTAGTAAACCTTTTGACCCGACAGTGACAGAAGGAGGGTTATGTTTTTCGAGAGTATAAATGTATTTATTATGTACATTTTTTGTCACGCCTTACGGTGCATTTACATCAAACGAGCGAATGCTCATTCTAACCCCACTATGTAAAATTCTTTTAATGTAAACAGGCGAAGACTATTCTTTCGTTGTTCTTAGTACATTCGAAAAGATTCTATGCAATGTTCTAATACTGAACAACACTGAATACGAGTTTTCATTTACACTAAAATACCACGAAAGAATGATCCTAGCTCTAGCTCTATCGTTTGATGTAAATGTACCGTTAGAGACGTTTAGGTTTGTCGTATTTTTATGTGCGTGGTGTCAATAGATTTGTCTTAGTCATGAGAGTAACACTGGGTAAATCAAAATAAAAATTGCCGCCATAAACTTCTTTTAACGATATATCTTGTTATCTTAATATATATAAATCTCATGTCACAATGTTTGTCCTCAATGGACTCCTAAACCACTTAACCGATTATAATAAAATTCGCACACCATGTGCAGTTCAATCCAACTTGAGAGATAGGATAGTTTAAACATGTAGGTACCACGGGTGAAGCCGGGGCGGAACGCTAGTATTATTATATGGTTTGGTTGATTAAACATGCTAGATATGAAATAGGTAGATAATTGAATTTAAATCCTTCAACTATAGTGAACGCACTTCAAGATAAATTTATCTTTATAATTAGGTGCCTGAAAACTAATATAGAGAGATAAGATATTACTTAAGTTGTATCAATCAACTTATTGTTATAATATTCCAGATTAAAACATTTGTATTACTTATAACAATATGAAAAAGTTAACAGAAAATAAACTCAAAAACATTTTCAGATTAAATTTACAAACGAAATAATTCCTTCAATCCGTTAATACACTTGAAAGCTGTTACTTAATTGATAAAATTGCATACCTGGATGTTTATTTATTATTTTATTATTATTTATTTTATTTAACTCTTTAATAGTTGTACAGATAGGAAATCTTAGGACTACTTACACATAGAACAGAGTACAACTATTTTGGCGGCCTTATCACTTAATAGTGATCTGATGTTTGTTGATCTTCGCAGTAGAATAAACTTTATTTCAAGCAGAAAATTGAATTAACTAGCCTATTAACTTTTCTGAAGCATTCACAATTTCTTCAATATTCCTGGAAGAATTTCATTAAATACGTCGCCTTTAAGTTACTTGGAAAAGCGTTTATCTCGTTTCTCGTTGTTTATACGCTTTATATGAAAACGATTTAATTTTAAACTCATGTGTGTTAGCATATTATTTGTATATTATTTTCTTAGTAATAAATGTGTTATTTATACATAATTATATAGGTTAATAATGCTGAATAGTGTTAAAAATAATGATAAAATGATTAAAATTGACTTGTTATTTTAAATGTACTCTCACTTCAACGTGTATCTTAATATCTATACTACGTTATGACAAATTTTGTATACAGTAGCTAAAAACATAGTTTAATCAAAATATGCATTGCGTAGAGCCACTACGAAAATTCATTCGTAGCTCCTATGTTATAGTAACTGTGAATTAAAGCCTCTAAAGTCAAATCAAGTAATGATGCAATGGAATGATTTTCCATTCAATCATTTTATTATAAAATACACGGAAAAGATTTCAAACGCGATTTATTTTCCACTTTCAATATCCCCACATAACGAAATCAGCGCTTAAATAAAAAATAAATAAAAAATAAATAAAAAAGTAAAATAAAAATCATCATTATAAAATATCCCCCACAGGAACCAACAAAATACACAATGCGTTTAACAATAAAGAAGATCACAGAAACAGATGAAGGCGATTACTTCTGTCACGCTGAGAACGCGTTCGGGAAGACGTTGCGGCCCGTGTCCGTGCGCTTGCGCAGTTCTGCACATCATAATGTTACGGAGTGTTGTACTCAGGTATGTAAAAGTTTTATTTAGGTCATATGATGGTGAAAACGCGTCTTAAATTTATGATGGTTAAGTATTTAATATAGGTAGAAAGAATGTTTGGAATATTTTATTATACATAGATCTCAGGCTCGTAAAAATTATCAGATTAGTGGGAAGACAGAAGACATATCTTCCGACAAATCTGACTCTTACAAAATTCTGTGTAGACACAGATTTGCCGCGTTCGTTAAGATGTGCCCTTCTGGCTAACATCAAGAAACATCACAAAAAAAAAGATTTGTTTTTGGTTAAAAAACACTGTGCAGTGACTTTTATAAAATTATCTGCCACTTAAATAATATGTAGTAGTGCACCGAAAACTGAATTTTTATTAAAATATTTTTCAAATTTTTACGAATTTTCCAGTAATTACATATTATTTATTCGGAGAGAAAATGAATCGAATAAATCAAAATCACAAAAATGGATCCGCCCAAGCTTACATTATAAATGGTATTACTAACGCCTCTGTTTTATTTTGTACTAGGTTTCCGCCCGCGGCTTCGCCCGCACAGTCAAAGAAAACCCCGCATAGTTCCCGTTCCTATGTCCTATGTCCTATGTCCTTTCTCGGATATCAAAATATCTCCATACCAAATTTCATGAAAATTGGTTCAGTAGTTTAGGCGTGATTGAGTAACAGACAGACAGACAGAGTTACTTTCGCATTTATAATATTATTATATAATATTATATAATTATATATTATATATTATATTATATAATTATATAATTATATAATATTAAGTATTAAGTATTATTAAGTATTATGTATATTAAGTATTAAGTATTAAGTATTAAGTATGGATTTTCTATACAGGGTGTCCCACTGTTGGTATACTAAGCTCAAAGGAGGTTATAGTTTTGCATACGCTGAGTACGTAAAAAATACTTATAAAATTCCAGACGCATTTTTTTTTCAAATTAATAAAACTCTATGTTGTACACCCATAACAAGCAACCCGCCCAACTTTGCCACTAGCACGTGAGCTATCGTTTAAGATTATGTTTTCATAGACAAAGTGCTCACATTAGAGAAGCGGTATATGCCTTTTTTTTTTTTATAGTGGGGAAATCTTCTTAGATACCCCCGGCTCCCGGGGATGGAGCCGTGGTTATGTCGGATTTTTACCGACTAAAACCCCACTCTGTTCCATCGCGCTGCTTTGGACGGAACTGCGGGAACGGTTACGACTCTACCGCGTGTCCCGCCCAGCAGATGCCCGTTTCCAGGCCCACCACTAGAACCCCCCACGCTGGCGGCTGCTGGAACGAAGGCTTACGCCACCAACGCGCAGACAATGGATCTTTCCCCGCTCCATCATCCGCGTTCCCCCGAACCCCCGACCCCATCACCGTCCGGCCGGAAGGTGCACGCCGGAAGGTCCTCCGATGTGTGAAATACACGTCGGGGTACCCTCCGGCGCACTTTTATAGAGATGACCTCGCAGCCCCCACCTCACCAGAGGTGGCGGCCCTCGGTCCGGCCCCACGGACCGGATTACGAGTTGGCAGACGGCCGTTTTACAGCGGCCGCCGCCCTACACCTCTCTGCAGGAGTCTCCGCGCGTCATCACAATGACGCGTCGGGATCCCGCCCTCCGCTGCACGGCGTGGCTTGCTAAACCAGCGAGCCCGCCGCGCCGCGACCTCTGGCCGCCATCCACCGCCGCATAAAAGCCGGCTCCTCTCTGGTCCACAAACAGGACCTCTGCCGTCGGGTCAGTCGAGGCTTTCCAACCCCGACTGCCGTTCAGCGCCACCTTTGCCTAGTGGACACGGGGTCCGCCAAGCCACGACCTCTGGCCGCCATCCCACGCCGCACACAGCGGCCGCTGGGCCACACCTAGCCCTGGCCGTCGGGCCGGTCGAATCTCCCCGACTCTAAACCAGCCGTTCAGCCCCTCGCTGGTCCAATTTCGCTTCACTCAGAGGGCCATAACTCTGAGCTACTGAGCCCCTCCGCCGCGACAAGGCCTGGACCGTTGGGGGGAAGCGGTATATGCCTGCTGCGCGAAGCTAGAGCAGAAAACATGGATTTTCAGGAAAAATTTAGCAAAAAAATTTTGACGTAATTTTGTTGTTTAAGTATTTTTACGTGATCAGTGTATGCAAAACTACAAGGTCCTTCGCGCTTAGTATACCAATAGTGGGACACCCTGTATAAATGACCCATAAACAAGTCTCGATGAAACCTTACTGAACCTAAAACTTGTTATCGCTGAATCAATCTTATTTCAGTTTATAAATTGACATCGGACGGGTAGTTAGAGAAAAAGTTAAACGAATTTTGTTGTGAATGTTTTAATGATATTAAGTATAAAGTAATGTTTTAGACTTGGATTTTGTTTCTTTACTTCGATCTTGGTTTTGAAAATATAACCATAATATACTTAAATATAATAAAATTAGCTCTTTTAGTCTCGGGATTTTAAATTGTAACGTATAAACATTCTTATACGAAATAGATTAAAAATTAAAGCTTCAAGATATAATTTACATTCCAATGTAATATACATTTATCCAATAATAATTTACTAAAGGAGAAACGAGAAATCCCAAATTTGATATCTTAAGAAGGATTAAACACATTGTTCAGAGAATTTGTAACATAAATAAATAAGTATTTATAATTATTTATCAAATCGACAATCGTGAAACTTTGTAGCTTAATTTCAAGAGTATACTTTAACATCAGCTGTAAAGTATACCAAGTTTAGAACCCTTGAAAGTTAGAATGGAACGATAAAAAAAGTTAATCGCAAAAAGAAAATGTTTCACAATGCTGTGAACCTTTACAGATTATAAATACAAAGGGCTGTAAACGAGCTGAATCAATGACGCAAGAGAAAAACTTGGAGTTTAGTTAGGTATTCATTTGTAAAAAATATGTGTTTTATATTACTAATATTATAAACGCAAAGTTTGTGAGGATGGATATGAATGGATGTTTGTTTTTCGTTCACTTAAAAATTACTGAACCGATTACAATGAAATTTGGTATGTAGAGGTAGCTGAAGACCCAGAATAAGACATAAGCTACTTTTTATCCCTCAGGAACGGGAACTATTTGGGCTTGAAAACGCAGGCGAAGCCGCAGGCGGAAATGTAGTTCGTAATAAAGATCGAAATATTGGGCAATGTTTAAAAATTAAAATTGACGAATAATCCAAATTTTAAGTGTTCAAATGAGTAATAAACACTTAGTAAGTTACTTACTTAACTTGCACTAACAACATTTATCATACGTTATAAAAACGCATTTTTCATTACGTAATAATATATTAGTGTAGCGAGGATCATACTGATATCCTCAGGCGTGGAAAGGATCAAAAGCCTCATTGAATTAGGTAAAGGTCATAATGCCAAGTGGAAACCGAATTCGTGGAAATTTTAACACAGAATTTCGGGTTTTCTAGGAATAAGAGATTAATATTTCAGCTGCTAAAGAGTTTAGATCTACGGGAATTATTATAAAAGTGAAGAATCATGATCGGTTTTCCTGGTTAAATAGACTTTATTTTGTCCTTCGCGTTAACAAAAGTACCAAGAAGGCTTTGTCCTTGACTTGGCGTATTACAAATCTTATACTATAATGTTCCTTGCTATATCTTTATCCTTCTTTTTGACTAAATTATTAAATGATTGTAAATTTTGTTTAGATGAACGTATCGTCATCGTGTATAGATGCCTGCAGCTTCCACCTTGATATGGACAATATAATGGACCGACCGGAGTGCATGGATGACTTCGAGAAACTTATGAAGTGTGCTGCTGATGGCTCAGGTAATTGTTTATCTCATATTCTTACTCATTAAATAATTCGTGTCGTAAATTATATACTCTTTCGTTTCTTTGGCTATCTATCGTCTTAAATTTACTTTCTAAAAGTTGAATATGATATTTACTCCGTCTGAAAATAATGGAATCACTTAATTTACGTCCAATTATAGTGTTTCAATCTGTTTCAATTTACTCTCATATTATTCAATTTCTATGATTTTTACTTCTAAATATTTTGAAATTATACGGAGCGATTTTATGGTATGAATTTGTACAATGTATATGTTGTATATGTTGGATTAACACATAGGATAGGTTTTATCCCGGAAATCCCACGGGAACGGGAACTATGCGAGTTTTTCTTTGAAAACGCGGGCGAAGCCGCGGGCGGAAAGCTAGTCTACGATGTGTTGTCTATCGATCTGCGCTGTCATCTCGTTAAATCTGCTATTTGATTGAATGACGAAATTCAATTGAATGACTAGGCTGAACGTTGATGTCCAACTATTTACCGGATTAAAACATAGTGTTATTTCTGTCATAACTTAGTTTGTGAAATAAAGTGTTATAAATAAATAAATAAATATCAGACCATCGTGGTTGCTGCGCGTCCTGGGGGGTCCCCCGCAACTGCCTCGAGCTGTGCCGCGGCGGGCCGGTGTCCCGCACGTGCGCGCTGCAGCACGCGAGACGGGCGCTCGCTTGCTTCAGGGACGCGGGGGCGAAGCTCCCGGGGCCGCCACGGAACTTGAAGGCACATGTCGCGCCTACGCCACATGCTGTTTTGTTGAGGTGAGATAGTAGTGACTCAGACATAGTATGAGTTATAGGTCTCCTGATTTGCATTGAAAGAATTGGTCATTTCTAGAGGTAAAGCATATCAGTAATGGGTATTGATCCGAAGAAGACTACAAATTGTATCATTTCAGACTCGCAATTTGGTGCCAAAAATTTAATGGGAAACTAGTAGTCTTGTTATGATTATAATTCTATTTCATTTAATTACCAAGGTTGTCTATAACGGTTCTTTCAAGCATTGAATTGTTCGATACATGACCTCATTTTACCATTGAAGCTGAAGGTTCAGCAAGGCCTCGTTATAAATTAGTTCCCATTGTTATCAATTGTTCATAATGAAATTACTTCTAACTACTAAATATGACTTTCTTCTGCAAAGGAAAAGTCAAAAAAATCTTTAAAAAAAACACAATTACAGTCAACCAGATCAACAAAGCCTCATTATAAAGCAGTTCCCATTGTTATTAATTGTTCAGAACGTAATTACTTCATGCTATTACATTAGACTTTCTTCAGAGCACAGGAAAAGCCTAGGAAATCTTTAAAATAATTCTATTACTTAGTCTCAAATACAAACATTAACTCAAATCTAAAATAGTACTAATACCAAACATTTTCCAGCTGGGATGTTCCAGTAAAGAACCCGCAAACAGTATACCTATACAGGGTGTTCTGGCGGGCATATGGGGCTAAAGTGCCAGAGAAACTCGACACCAGTGAGACGAGTGTAGTACTAACTGGCTTGCAAGATGACGTGCGGTATGAATGCGTGGTCAAGGCTGCTAATGATGTTGGTAAGTGGACTGTTTTAAAGGCATTTGTAACATATTTGATTATATTTCAGGCATATCAAAATTTAAAGGATAATGTTAAATACAACCTCTGTCTGAATTGACAATTTCAATATTTTTTAGATCATTTTTAAATAAAAATCTAAATCGGTCACTAAATTTTACTGTAATCTGCATACATATGGTATTTGCAGTTTTGTAAAAAGTCACCTTCATTCCCAGCATCTATAATAAATAGTGAAGGTCTTAGAATTGATCCTTGTAGTACTCCCCTCAAATTCAAACTCAAACCATTTGGCTGTGTTCATCATCATCCTAAACTATTCCACAACAGAACCAATAGTAACTTTTCGTATCTTTTGTTTTATTTGTATGTATTTTCTTTTTCGTTGTCTATTTTTTGCACAGAACAGTAAAGTAGATAGAAGTGTGATGTGGGCGTGGCCCACGTGTCACTGGTAAGGTAAGATCACCTAACTTGCTCTCAGTTGTGCGCAGAAAAATATTCGAGTCGGTTGTCAGCTGTCAAACCTTTTTTCCATATTTATTCATTAATTAGGACGTGTTGTTCGGTATTAGAGTGCAAAAATGATAGCAGACGAAATAATATCAGCAATGGAGGCATTTTATACCATCGGTAAGTCTTATTTTTATTTATTTTAATTATATTTTATGTTATAACTTCGCTTGTCGTAATTTGTCAAAATTGTATACAAATATCTAGTCAAAATGAACCTTAATCCGTAAGAAATTAGTACTATTATAGATTGAACAGCAAACAAGACTTTCTGGAATATTATTGCAATAAACAAACGAATGTCGCTTTAGTGATGCTTGTGGCGCATATCGACAGTATCGATACTTTAGAAAAGACAAACATTATAAATATTATATTTTATTTTATTTTTCCTTAGCTTTCATTTGTCCAATTTATTTATAGATTTCCCAAAGAGGCTAATTTAAAAGAGAAATGGATAAATGCAACGTGACGAGTTAACTGGATGCCGAACAGCACTAAGCGGTCTAACAAAGGCCACCGATACAGCAAACCTACGGCAGTTCCAAGATTTAAAATAATGCATATTTTCTGTTTGTATTTTGTAAATATAGATTAATACTATTCTATTCCGTTTTTTATTTAATAATAATAATATAAAAAGACGTACTTAGTAGTAATAAACATACTCCAAAATGTGACACATTATACTATACTCATATAAAAGAAAGAAAAAAAAAATACACAAAAAATATTTATTTGTGAATTATCGATAACAAGGCTGACATCCCTCAGGGCATAGCATCAGATAAATATCAAGTTAATGTCATTAATGTTGAGTGACACAAATTTCAACCTTATCTCTATGTGTTGAGGTTCAAAGTTTTATTTATCGAAAACTAACGCCCTCTGTTGTGGAGTAGCTGAATGTTTTCGAATTTGGAATTTCTGTGCAATGAGAAACAAAACAGCTAATATACCTAGGGATGTTATACTAAAATAAACCGTAACATGGTGCGTTAGGGTACATATTGAAATGCTGAATTTATAACCTAAGTCAGTTTTTACTCAAATTAAGCTGTCCAATCAAAGGCATAGTTTACTTGTAGTGTACTGTATAACTATCGGTTTAAATGTGTGGGTTTGGCGACACTGGTTTTCATACTAATTATGACATTATCGCACTTCTATATGTTTTTACTGTTCTGTGATTTTTTGTGTCTTACAGTTTTATCAAATAAATGTTCTTCGTGCTTTCCTTCTTGACTTTCTTATTAAAAAAGCGTTACCTATTTATAGTAAGTTCACATAATATTATGTACTAGCGGTCCGCCCCGACTTCGCCCGTGGTACCTACATGTTTAAGCTATCCTATCTCTCAAGTTGGATCAAACTGCACGTGGTGTGCGAATTTTATTATAATCGGTTAAGTGGTTTAGGAATCCATTGAGGACAAACATTGTGACACGAGATTTATATATATTAAGATTTATCTAGTTGACATATTACATTCTCCTTACTGGCGGAGTAAATTATGAAACTAAATTTGGAATAGATTCTGCGTCTAATTCGTGTACAATAAATACACTTTTCACATTTTCAACTATCTTTAAACGCTACTTTTTATAACATTTACAAGTATCTTCTATCTTAATTCTAAAATCCCCAGGAACATCATCTCTCAGCCAGTCCATAATGTTCACAACAGCGGGCCAAGAGCCCGGAGCCTCTGCAGCACCAGGCTCTGGCTCCAACACCGCGTCAGCTGTAGGCGGGGCCGTGGCTTGTATACTGGTCGCTGCTATACTGCTTGCTGCTGGACTGTATTATAGACATCGGAAGGTAAGATACACTCTATTTATTTGATTTTCCAACAAATGTACCTATATTTTAATATATTTTGAAAATGTGATATAATTAGCCCGCATAGCAAGATGTAGATCCAATTACAGGCAAATACAACATGCATTTTTGAGTTACTTTTTAAATTATATTTTCTAATCGCAGTTGGGTGGGCTTGGTTATTAAAATGGTTCAGTAAAGATTTTAAAGCTCAAGCTGGTTAAACTTAGCTATTCGAATGTAGCAAAATACGGATTTATGTTTAAAATTTGGAAGTATGAAATAATCTTGCCGAATGAAAAAAATGACTGAGCGAAAACGTGACTTAATGTAATCAAAAGATAAATAAAATTGCTCGTGGTGTCGCGGATGTGGTTAATTTTATCAATTTCTCGTATAAGAAATGTACTTGTGTGCTATATTTATTTATTCCACTTCAGAATCTGCGACTCAAGGCTCAAGGAGGAGTTGCATTTGAAAATCCCAGCTATTTGAGAGAACCAAATCCAGATACCGTTGTAAACGTAAGTAAATATAAAATTTGTAAGACTTATAGTATACTAGGTGTTCTTCCCGGCTTCGCCTGCGCTACACTGTCGAAACCAACTCAGAAACTTGTGTGGGCTCATCCACAACACTTTGCTGAAGAACATCACGTGATCAAATGTATAATTTACGATTCTATAAAGTACATACAGACAAACATTCATTTTTATATACAGGGTATTAGAACACATGTGATGGGACACCCATCACATGTGTTCTAAGCCTAAAGGGACTTATAGTTTTGCATACGCTGAACTTTTAAAAAAATACTCATTTAATTCCAGACGCATTATACATATTATTTTGATCGAAAATTACCCTTTTTAACCGACTTCAAAAAAGGAGGATATCAACTCGTCTGTTTTTTAATAGATTCCTTTTCCCCAGGGTACAGTACCAAACGGTAACACAGCGAATGGAGGTAACGGGGTAGCAAACAGCATCTCAAACAGCACAGCCTGGAGACAGGAGACCCTACAGAACCCGAGCACCGCGATACCGGCCGCGAGGGAAGTGGACCCCACGCTGTATGAGGAGCTCAAGCTTGGACAGGATGGGGCTGGGTTTAAAAGGTAGGTATTAAAAAGTTTAAATAGAATAAATAACTATTTAATAATGATTCAACAAAAAACTGACGCCTAAACCACTGAACCGATTTGGATTATTTTTTCAGAAATATTTTAATTTAGTATGGAGAGCATACTTTTCATTAAAAGACCGGCAGAGCACCAGTAACCCTACCAGTTTTACTAGTGTTTATGGGCGGTGGTGACCAATTATCATCAGCATCTGCCTCTTTTCTTTTGCGATTAATTTTTGTACTCAATAAAGATATTTTTTTATAGTGGTAATTTATCTTTCAGAGTGCCTTTTATTTTTGTTACATTTTCCTGTGCTGCTGTTAATAAATGGTATTGCCTAATAACTTATTCTTATTAGGGCCGATTTTTCAATGCTTGGATAAAACTTATCCGTCCAATAAAGTATTACACGATAATATTAAAATGTCACGTAAACTGTCAAATACGGACAATTAGAATACGTTTTTAAAATGGTAGTTTTATACATTATTCGACGAATAAGTTTTATCCAAGGATTGAAAAATCAGCCCTTAAAAATAAAAATATTTTTTTTCTGTGCCTTATAATTTATCCATATTCAATTTTTTTTTCTTTTTCCAAAAGACTGAAATAGCCCTCGGCGCGCCGCTCGCCGCTCCGCTCGCCGCGGCTGTCGGCGCGCGTCGCGCCGGAGCACTGAGCGGCGCCCGCCCGAGCGCGGGCTTATATTATAGCCTCGCCGCGTAACGTAACTACTACGTCACAGTCGTGTAACTATTGTAACAGACGTTGTGGTGTGATATAACTGTCGCGGCATTTTGTGATTGACAAAATTGAGGGTAGATGGATGGATTCAAATTTTTCTTTACAATGAGGTCAAAATTATGTAGTATTGAATATAATGATGTCTGCTGTCTTTTGTAGGTTTAAACTTTAAACTTTTGGAAACTTAGATTTTGTTGTTAATTTTCCTCAAATTCATAGTGAATTTTATTTTTTTACAAATGTAAACAGCGCGGTACGAGCGGAGCTTAGTAAATAGAAATGCAATATATTTTCCATAGTTAATGTGATTAAAACCAAAAATAAGATGTCTATATACTTAAATATTATCTTTCTTTTCATAAGGGCAAATATAGTAAATACGAAACATTAAAGCAATAGTTGCAACTTATTGCAAATACAAAATAACTTATACTGACCTTCATAAGGGCCGTTTCACACTGTTACCCCAAACATTCCAACGCGAATAAGTGTGAAGAGGCCGTTACAAAAAAAATGTAGATATGTTGTAAAAAATATATTAGATCGTTCTTTAAAAAATGTGCCTTCGAACAATATATTATAGTAGTATAAATGTAAAATTACGTATATATTGTATATTAGTGAATATCGGCCTGTTATCGATCGAATATTGTAAATACATTCCGTAGAATGTAGGATTAGTACGAAACGGGTGAACTTGAATCTTGTTTTGTTCTAAAATGAATTTTTTTTAAGATAATTTTTCTCTATTTCATTGATAGTTACCCTGTTTCTTTATACTGAGTTTTCACTCGCTGCGTATGCGTTGAATATAAAATTTTAAAAATATAAAGGACTTTTTAACATGTTTTCTGAGTAAAATTTGATTTATTATGGTTTTAAATGAGCTGCTAAAAATATTTTGTTTTCAAACTTTCCGATATACTTAGTATTTTTTTCTTTTTTTTTTTGTATTTAATATTTTGCGCATACGCAGCGTAATCTTTTTGTGTGTTTGCTCAGACAAAGATTGTGATTATTAGTGTATAATATTAGATAATTCTTGTACGATCTAGCAAAAGTTTTAGATTCATAAAAACGCGGGATACATTCAAATATATACATTTTTTCCTGTCTCTAAAACTTTTACTGGAACCTTTATTTAGGTAAGAAAGACCGATGTGATTAGATTTGTAAATAGTAATAAAAAATATAAATTATTACTTTTGTATTTTTATTTCACCGCGTCTTTACTAACCCAAACCTTATTTTATACAAGAATTATTATTATTATGAAAACAAAAAACGCGACTGCTAATTCATAGCCTAGCATCACTAGATACGCATACGACTACTCTGATGACTGCAAAGACTCCTCATGTGTCAAAATCCGTCCAGCGGTTTGGGCTGTTAAATTAATGAACATACATACATGCACTCTTGAACATAGCCATTCTTCTTTTGTATTCGGGTAAAAATAAGATATAAGATCATAATATTAGGTAACATTTTTGAGCAAGAGCCTTAGCTTAGTGAATAGTCTATGTCTGGACAGGCGTCTGTCTCGCCTGTCATTTACCTGTCTACCAAATAAACAAGATTTTTACAGAGTATTTACTCTAATGCACTGGGAATTAATACACTAGCTATTAATACATAAACACAACTGGTGATATTATTGCTACAAACCAAAGTTTTCACGACAACCGCCAGAAATCGAACCCATTACCCACGATCTGTTGGAAACTTGCTTCCCCTTTAAAAAAGTCACAGTTCTTCCTACAAAAACGGAATCTACTAATATTAGTTACTATCATTGTAATAAATAAGGATAGTAAATTTATTAAAAAATATTTCACAAACGAATAAAATGACATGTAGAATATTTATGGAAAAAACAAAAACGTACTGCATTATTCAGCATACAACTTAACTGAGTATCAACAATACATCAAGAAAATACATAAAAATACTTAAAAGGATTTCACCAGGTATTGAACGACTAAAGTTTACTTTCCCAAAAGCGTCTGAAAAAGGTTTTAGCGCACATAAGAGACCTCTTCCTAGCAAAACCTATAAATCCTTTTAACCTAGACTTCTAAAATAATACGTTATTTGGTCCTTTAAAAAATAGAAACCTTTGTACTAGTTTGACCATACTTCGACACATTATCTGACCTAACTTAGATCAAGACAAATCATAAAACAAACATTGAATGCAGTGCTTTTATGAGAGGAATTATTCCCATAATAGTGGAATTAATCCCGTAAAGTCCCTTAATAGTTTACTTCAATGTAAATACACTGAGGTAAACTTTCGAACATGTAAACTGTACATTATTAATTTAGGATGATTACATTACCATAGGCTGAGGAAATGGGCCTAACTTTGACTTGTACTTTGTGTATACTATAAGAAAATATTATAAGAAACGGAAACACAAACCAATTCATTTCGGGTCAAAAGAAATCCTACCACCTTTTGAAAGTTATTATGACAAATGAATCTGAATACATATGCACTAAAAATCCAATCATTTTTTCAGCAAAAATAGCGGTTGGAATGTTGCTATATTTTTTGCGAAATGATTTATGTTCGGAATTTGTAAGAAAAAGCCATTTAGCGCACCTGATCTAATGTCATTTTTATTTCCCTACATGTATGGTTAAACAGAGATTTCATGACATCGATCATTGTTAGGTACATACTGTGTCATATAAATTGTTAAAGCTTCAGTAATACTTCAAAATAAGCTCTATTTTTACAAAAACTTTAATATGTTCGTTCACATATTATTACCACTGTAAGGCGTGATAGTGAACAAGTAGTGGGATAAATAACTATCATTTGGTTGAAAAGGAAACATAAAACATCAGTTAACAATACCACGAAGAAGTAACAGTACAAAACCTTTCTAGTACATTTCTAGTTATTTCTTAGTCTCAAAGGATTCGATAAAAGACTGGGGCATATTAGTTCCTAAGTTTTGCACGGTGTTGTTGATTGGTTTTTTAGAAGAAAGCTCGTAGGGATAAGTACATATTTTAAAACAATTTCTTCATGATTATGTTATACTGTTTAATTAAACATAATGCGTTTATGTATATTACAAAAATATTCAGGTAATCAACAAAACCAAATATAATTAACCAGACGAGAATATAATGTCATCAAAATAATAGCACAATATAACCTAAATTAAACATAATTCATTTCCCAATAACATTGATCACACATCGAAAATAACACTCATTACATTTACACATCATCAGAAATAGGAATTAATCAAAACCAACAGTTTAACACAAACACGAAATCTGATCCCCGTATTAGTCCGATTCAATATTGACCAACGTAAATTTGAATGAACCATAGTAGATAGTTGAAACTTAATTAAAACTACCTTCCCGCCCGCGGCTTCGCCCGCTCTGTCTAAAACCTAATAAATTATATACTAAACCCTTTTTCGAGATTCACTATATCTATTAAAAAAAACACATCCAAATCCGTTGCGTAGTTTTAAAGATTTAAGCATACATAGGGATAGAGAAAACTTTGTTCTATAATAGTACTAGCTTACCGCCCGCGGCTTCGCCCGCTTTATCTAAAACCTAATAAATTATATACTAAAACCTTCCTCTTGAATCACTCTATCTATTAAAAAAAACCGCATCAAAATCCGTTGGGTAGTTTTAAAGATTTAAGCATACAAAGGGACATAGGGAAATAGGGACATAGGGACAGAGAAAGCGACTTTGTTTTATACTATGTAGTGATAATAGGTATAGGTATATATGATACATAGGTACTGATGAAGTATGTCCTACAGCGATCTTAACATCAAACAATCGATGGCTGCTGGATCAAAGACAAGGAACAAAGCTTGTTTCGTGCTAAAACAAACTCTTTGATTGTGCTAACGTTTATTTAGTCTCAAAGGGTTCGATAAAAGACTCTGGGGCATATTAGTTCCTGAATTTTGTTGGGTGTTGTGCGCAGTGCTGATTGGTTTTGTAATTTACGAAGTTTAATGAAATATCTGTATTTGAAATTGCTAAGGACTTCTAATTATTACCTACAGATAATTAATATACTATCTATACCAATATTATAAAGCTGAAGATTTTGTTTATTTGTTTGAACGCGCTAATCTCAAGAAATACTGGTCCGATTTGAAAAATTATTTCGGTGTTGGATGGCCCATTTATCGAGGAAGGCTATAGGCTGTATATGATCACGCTAAGACCAACATAAGCGGAGACACGCGGTTGAAACCGCGGAGCGCAGCTAGTAGTTTATATGCTTGTTTATAAAAAATTTATTAATATGTGAAATAGAGCTGTATTATAAGGCTAAGTAGAAAATGATTGTAATTTTATGCTAGACAAAAGATAAGATATGTAATAAGAAATATTTTCGCTTCAATGAACACTATGATAATTTCTATGAATAATGATTAGACACAAAAACAACAGACTTACTTGTGAAGGTGAAACTTTTTTAGTTTTCGTAGGTCACCTTGTTCTTATAAAAATAAAACGAAATCATAGCTACAAAAAATCTCTCTTTTATTTTTATGACCCAGTCATACATCTTTTAAAAGCCTGTATACTATCAATAATCATCAACACTTAAATATATTCTTATTTACGTAATCGTTGTTTATTTTAACTCCAGAATTGAACGTGTAATAAATAGGACTGTGTATTTTATTGCAAGCTTCACATGTCACCATGTTTATTGTTATAAATTTGACACAGATAAGTGTAACTGGATGTGACGTATGTTTTATGATATGTAAAGCTTTACGACAATTTACCTACAATTCAAAAACACTCCCTCATATAAAATAAATAACTAAAATATTGAGATGCTTTATTTCCATAAAAATGTAGACACCTAGAGGTAATTATAATACAGTCTGACAACAAAAATCCACATTCCCATCAAAGCTTTTTATGAAATTAAATCCAATATGAGTTTATACAGCCATTTTCCATGTATCGAATATTTTACACATATTAAAAAAGCGTGACGCGTAATATTGTAAACACATTTAACACGATCAAACAGATTGTATCGTGATTGAACGTGCTCATATAATGAAGAAACCACTTTGTATATTTTCTTGTTTGATTACACGAGACTGCCTTATTTCCCTTTTAAGCTATTGCATAGCTTCTATCGCGGGCCTGGAGCGCGGGGACCGAATCGAGAAATTCCGTAACGAAAAAACCTCACGCTCCCCACTCCGACGGGCGCGGAGGTGTGGCTTGAAGGCATGCTATGCAATAGCTTTACCGCGGCAGTCCCCGAGTGCCACACGTCTTTTTTATATTGTATTGGATAGAATGTTAAAACAATGTCACACATATATTTTTATACAGATAGAGCTAACGACAAATATCGGCATTATTATGTGTATAAACTTCTTAAACTTAAATTAAATTTTAGAAATTTAAATGTACCTAATTGTATATAATATGATCTGCTACAGATCAAATAGGCCATCGACGAAACTTGTTAAAATTAACATTTCATTATTCTAACTTCAGTATATTTGAAGTATAATCATTTTAAATAAATAAATACATTCCACGTCACAACTCCCAATGTCTCTTAAAATCAAGTTTATACACACTTTTCAGTTTTTACCATATTCTTGAAAAATCTTTTCTATGAACTATAACTCAAAATGGCCGCTATATATCCACGTACAAAGTTGAGCAAATAAATATTATTAGTATGACGCTAACGACTTCACATCTGCGTCTGTATTCGTCCAAGCTGCTGCCGCTGTAACTTTCACAAACTTCCTTATTTTTAAATAAACAAATGTTTAAGATTTGCAAAGTACCCGTTTGTATACATTTTTCACTTTGCTCTTTGATGTTTTGTCACGAGTACAAATAAACGCATGAAAACAATAAACTTGAAATTGATATTTTTGGTTAAGGCATTCAAATGCTTTATAAATATAAATTTATAAAGAATAGAAAAACTTTGACACATAAAACTGAAAGAATAGAATAAATTCGATTGCTCTGGCGGGTCACGAGTGGCTGAATTGGTCAGGCATCCGCCCCGGAATGGCGCGAAAGGATGCGGGTTCGAGTCCCGCCTCGTGATCGAATTTTTTCTATTCTTTATAAATTTATATTTATAAAGCATTTGAATGCCTTAACCAAAAATATCAATTTCAACAAAAGGTCGTGTTCCATCGTTACAATATTGTATTCACTGTAAAGTGTTTCGTGTTGGTTGAGATGGTTGTTTATCACCTCAATAGATGGCGCGCGGTGTGTCCCTTTGACACATAAAACTGAAAGAATAGAATAAATTCGATTGCTCTGGCGGGTCACGAGTGGCTGAATTGGTCAGGCATCCGCCCCGGAATGGCGCGAAAGGATGCGGGTTCGAGTCCCGCCTCGTGATCGAATTTTTTCTATTCTTTATAAATTTATAACAATAAACTTTTTAAAATGATTACCAAATCATTTTAAAAAGTTTATTGTTTATATAAAAATACTTACTTTCAGTACACAGCTTTTAAAAAAAGTTAGACCTTTACTGTTTTCAATTTTCTTTATTTTTACAATGTCCAAGATTTTTGGAATCCACATTCACTTAATTCTTGTCTGTCTAGATTGTTTAGAATTTAGAATCACAATTTTTTTCAACTCGAATTTTTTAAATAACAAAAGGGAATTTCTCATAATCGTCGAAACTACATCACAAGCGTCTACTTCATAACAAGCTCAACCTAACAACAATTTAAATGCCAGTCAACTCCTTTACACACTAAAGCAGAAAATTCCGTGAAAATTGCACCATTTTAATGTGAACGAAGTAACTTAAAAAGTTTGCAATGTATTTAGGATAGCGCTACGCTTAGTCGACTGTAAATCCGTAGCAGTTCGCTACGCTCCGCTACGTCATTACTACGTTTTTGCTACGAGATACTCCTTCCTTTTCTTGTTGGGAAATAAGAATTGAGCTTAGCGCTTCAAAAGTGTGAATCTGTTGAAGTAGTTTTAACATAAATTAAAATGTATTGACATAAACTCTTATATGATAAAGAATTTCTATGAAAACTAAATAACAATTTATATTTTAGTATCAATTAACATTTTGTTAATGTATTGAAAACAAAATACATATTTTGATAAAACAATTAAAACATGAATCTCAATTATATTAAATCTTAAGCTACAGGCGTAGCAGATTTCATGGCTTTATAAGAAAAAACTTTATTAAACAAACTATTTACCTAATATATCCTAAATTTTATATAAACAATGTCATTATTTCTGCGTAATTTATTCAAAAATTCAAACACAGACTTTTCACATTCATAGATAAAATTCGTATAATTTTGCAATAAACGGAAATTTGGTAAAACAATTTGATATCACGATTACAGACAAACAGTTTCAATATATTTGTTAATTTAAAACAAAATTAATTGTGCAATGACTATAAAATTCAATTGAATGAATATCTAATGAAAATCCAATCGAATGCGATTATAGAAATCGTATATAATTGCTGTATAAATGTTTCATTTTAATTAATAAACATTCATAATTATTTTGTCAATTAAACTATAGTAATAGTTTTCAAAATACAATTTCATTTTATTAGCACGGTAGCATTCGATACAGAGGCTTCATTAGCGTGTTGTTTAGTACAAAAATACATATGAACCTAAAAGTATAAAAAGCTCTAAAGATACAAAAGCTGAATAAAATATAATAATCGTCTCTAAATCAAAAGTACCTATAAGGTAAGTAATTAACCACATTACGAAGTAATTTATGTACCGACGTAATTCTTGGTGACGATTTAATAAATATTTATTGTAAACGGATATACCAAGAGACAATTTATTCCTAAAACATCATCAACAAATTCTTTCACAAAAAAATAAGGCATTGTACAATATTCTAACAGACTCTGCTATCTAATTTCAAACCAAAATATGTTTTAAAGATATCATCACTACATAGTATAAAACAAAGTCGCTTTCTCTGTCCCTATGTCCC